>JBBBVU010000005.1:7817960-7844794 GCA_037177055.1 Atherinosoma microstoma
CTGAATATTGTAATATTCTAAAGGACATAACTCTTCTAGAAATGACCTTTATTTACTTATATGATAAGGAAAACCCTTTTTTGCGGCCCCTGGACCCTGGCTACTAGGCTTTTCAATTTCTAAAACTTGGCAGGTATGTTAGTGTATCAATGATTTTTTTTTCTTTTTTCTTTTTTTTTAACCTGTAGTTGCAGTCAGTTTGAATATGATGTGTAATTGATGGAAAATGTTCATTTACATAACCAAGTGCCTCTCCCCTCTTTCTCCTATCCTTCTGGTTCTGTTTGGGTCCATTTGCAGCTGAAGAAGCTCCTTCTGGCACCCGCAAACTCCCAGCTCAGCTATAATCAATACACAGGTGGCAAGGCACAGAACCATGCAGCCAGCAGCAACCACCGGATCAGACCACCACCTGCCGTCGTCAAGGTAGGGACACACACGCAGAATACATGCACTGCCTCGCTGCTTATTTCATTCTGTTTATTTATCTTTCTCATTCTGCTCCTGCTCTGTTTTGTTTTCTTTCTCTCTCTCTTTCTTTCACTTCTTGTCACTTTTTTTTTCTTTTTGGTGGCCGCCTTCAGAAGATGTTAGACTTCTGCTTTAGCAGTCTACTATCCCAGGGGGCCGTCTTGTAATGAAAACAGGCTGATTGCTGTTGGGCTTTCCAGGCGAGGCATCGGCACTGTTGTCTCATTAGCTCCAACACTTATACGCCTTGGTATAGTGCCTGTTTGAGGAAAAAAAAAAATCGCTCTTGGGTGAGATTGATGTCTTGAGATACCAAGATCAAAATATTAGTCCTGATGTTCTCATTAGATGCTCTGAAGAAAACAGTATTTTCTATAGGGGTGGGTTTGATTAAGACATAATTTCAGTCGGTGTCAGTACCGTTGGTTTTTAAATGTGAATTAGTAGATTTAATGATTTCATTTTCGTGTCAGAATGTAATATTTATTTACACTGCCATATACAGCATTACAGAAAGGGCTTGTTTGCTCTTGCTTGGCAAAAATGTCTGAAATCTTCATTCGTTCTGCTTTACTGAAGGCTTAAAATCTGCTAAATGTGAAAAGCATCTGTATCTGTTCATATTGTGTGTTAAACACAACACAGACAGATTTGTGTGTGCTCTGCGTGCGATGCACATTCAGTGCGTCAACCTTCCTCGCCGAGTCTATTTTCATACCGTGCCTTTGAGTCATCCATTTCTGGAGCAGAGCGAATGAGGACTCCCGGAGGACACGGTGCGCGTACAGAGTGGTGCGGTGGTGCTCGGGGGGCCACGCAATTAAGATGATGGGCGGACGGCACTCCCACCATCGCCTCCCAGACACTCGGGCGACTACTGCGCTTTGGCTTGCTTGAGTCACTCTTTCAGCCTCTCTATGACTCCGTTTCTTTGTACCTTTATGTTTTTGCCTCAGAGTACATGGCATTTCTCACAACTGGATCAGTTATACTGTACGAACAACAGCTGGCAAAACTTTAATCTTAAGCAAACTTAGCAATTATGTCTCTTTTTTTTTCTGTTTTGCACAGACGGAGAGCCCCTGGAACGGTAAAGCAAGAGGGGGCTCCAGCCAACAGAACCGCCCGGTGAGGCGGCCTTGCACTGAGCTGCTGAAATACCTAACGGCCACCGATGACATCCTGCTCCACACCAAAGCCAGTGAAGCCAAGGGTGCCTGGGGAGGTTCCAGTAGCAGAGACAAGAGCGGCCTGGGTCTCGGTGCCTCATCCTCCTCCTCGTCGCCATCCTCGTCATCCACCTCCTCGTTCTCCTCCCTGTCCTCCACCTCTTCCTCCTCTTCCACAACCACCTCCAAGAAGAAGTCAGCTGTGCCATCTCAACAACAACAACAGCAACAACAGCAGCAGCAGCAGCAACCGCCGCAGCAGCATCACCAGCGAGGTGAGAGCCGGGCTGCAGGCGAGTGTAGTATGGCTGGTGTTGGGGCTGGGAAGTGGCAGCGTTGCACTCACGATGACGGGGTTGAGGAGTCGGAGGGTGCCTCTATCCCTGTTGGCCACAGAACCTACACCTGCGGCCATGCCCGCCCCAAACTGGAGCACGGGCCGCCCAGTGAAGAAGGAAGGCCGCCAGGCGATGTGGGCCGCTTGGCCGCTGCTAGGTTTATTAGGTATATGCATTCTTATTCCCTCCCTCCCCGAGAGGTGAGTCACAGCTGTGAGCATTGCCGAGAGGCTGCAGGCGCCACTCAGGCTAGTGAGGGCTTTGGCAGGCAAGGCCGTAGTAACAGCAGCGGTGCCAGCCGCACTCCACATACGCACATCACAGTGACAATAAAGAGAAGAGACGAGAAGCCGGGGCACCCTTTACTTAGCCAGCTGCTCACCTCCAAACAGAGGCCCTCTCAGTTCCGGGCCAACCTACCCCCACCCACAATCCCTCCTTTACAAAGCAATAAGAGCAGATCAGCAGGTAATAAGAGGTCGAAGAGTCCTGCCCAAGTTTTTTCTAAGGTGGAAGAGGAGGAGGTCAGACGGACCACCAATCATATAAACCAGGGAGAAAGTCTGGTTGAAGAGCCTGATTCAGGACTCCTGTTGTCACCTTTCACCTTAGACCTAGAGAGCTGGGTCAGCCAGCTTGAACCAGAGCTAGACATGGGCTTTGGACTTGACCTAGTGTGGCCAAACCAGGGGGGCTATGTTGACCATGATGATGATGATGGTGATGGTGTTGTTGATGATGATGATGATGATGACCATGTCATGGGCAGCCCTGCAGCGGTGCTCTCACTGGGCCCACCAAGCCCACTCATCCCAGATACTAGCATTGCAGAGCCCACCCCTCCCTGCATCATACAAGGGCAAGGGCACCCACACAGGCAGGCACTCAGCGAGCACCCCGATGACCAGGGCCACCCGTTGTTAGGTAATCATGACTGCATCCCCCCACTGGCCTTATCTCTGCTCTCTCTTCTCCCTCTCCTGCTCTAACCACTTCCGAGTTTGATTTCACAACTAACCCGTAATCTAATTTGAATCTAACAGTCATTCTGAGGACATAAACCAATGACTGCAGAAAGCCTGCTCGCCAATGCTTTTCGCTAGTCCAGGAGGCATTTCTTTTGTTTTGATTTTTGGTTTGTTTTTTCCAAATTAAAGAGTGAAATTTAGGAAAAAGAAAAAAAAAGGAGGGGATGGGATGGGAAAAGGGGCGAGCCTTGTCTTGCTACTTACACACCCTGCATTCACAAAGTTGATTCCTTAAACCATTTTTGGCTGATTGAGCTGAGTGTGCTGAACATGTACATTTAGGCTCAGATCCCGGGTGCTGCTCTTTAGCATGGTGCTACCAAAGCCACATTTTCTTAGCTGGAGCACAAAGTCGGCCAGAGCCTCGGGCAACTGCACAAGCTTCCTTGACTCTCCTTTCTTCCTTCTTTTTTTCCCCCTCCTCTGCTGATGGTGCATGCAATATGACTTTATTGTCTAGCGAGGGGCTCACCCACTGTCATATGTCTTGTTTGTGGCATTGTCTCTGTATGTTTTTATTCCATTATGATCTGTATGTTGTCTTGAGCACAGTCTCTCTGTGTCTAGACACCTCTTAAACCATCACTCCATCCTGCCTCACAGAGTAAACAGTAAATCCTAAGAGAGTAAATTGTTAAAATGGGGTCAATTTGAAAAATATCTATTGTTTAGTAGTGTCAATAGAAAGACATTCTAACTAGGAATGGGTGCTTTTTTTTTGTAGTAATAATTGTATTTGTTGAGCAAATGTAAGTATAATTGTTGCAGAATGTGGACCTTTTCTCTTCTGCCATGAGTGTCATACTTAGGTCAATAATTACCCATGCTCCTTTGTGTTCTGCAGCCAAACCAACCACCTTGCCACTTCCTTTGACCCCAGAGTCTCCAAAGTAAGTGTGAGAAGTTTTTCCACATTATTCTAGGCAAAAAGCAACAACAAACTACAGCAAAAGACAAAGCCAAAGAAAACTATACAGACTAAAATCCAAATGGAGGCATTTTTGTGACTCATTTCCATTTCTTATATCACAAAAGCTTTTAAAATCTTCTACCTGACAAGTAAGATTTTGCCTTTTTTTTTGTCTTCCAGTGACCACAAGGGATCACCGTTTGAGAACAAAACCATTGAACGCACATTAAGTGTGGAGATTGCTGGAACCCCAGGTGAGCACACTTTTCTGATCATCTCTAATATATTTTGTTATCACACAAACCCCTAATAACACTGATTCCTTGGGTGTTGTTGCTTGTTCCTGGTTAATGCAGAATTTTTTTATATCTTGATCACTCCGTCGCAGTTCAGAGTTCAAGGTGAAGGCATCGGAGATCGCTTTTATGTGTTGGAGGATTGATTAGTCTCTCCAATCTCTTCGGGGTTTAACATAAGAGTTAATATGCCTTTTTTTCTATCGGATCCTAATGCTCTCTGACCGACAGCTTACCTTGCTCCCTCACATCACAGGAAAATTGAAATTGCAGTGGTATTGCCTTAATTGGTTAAACTTTCTAATTCAGTTAAGCCATGATGATCTGTGCCTTCCTGTCCTGAAGTCTCTTCTCATGTAGACAGTTTAATCCGTTGACTTGGAAGTGATTTCCAGTGTAATGTGCCAGTGTGAGGACATCTCTGCATCATTCACAGTATCGGTGATGCAGAATTTGTATTGTTGGGTTGTAATCAATTAGAAGAATGCTTTGTGCAAAAAGTCATTATGAGACAAAAGTGAGGAGATTGTCTGCAAAAGCAGAAATATTTCTTGTCTTTCAGCGTGAATTATATGAACAATTACCACACATTTCTTTGAGATTAATCATCGTAGATCAGTAAGAATGAAATGACTGCCCTTTGGCCTCTCACTGGCCCTTTTGGGTATTCATTTACCAAGAGGGGGATATGATCCTTGTTCTAGCTCATGTCTCTCCCTGGCACCCTCCGTTTGTGGGGGATAGAAATTCAAACCTTGACAGGTATCCCTCTGTCCTTCTGACTTTGGCTAAAGTGTTGTTTAACCCTCATGTGTAGATAAGCTTCAGGGTCAAATGGAATGCCTGTTGGTCCTAAAGAGGGGAAAGAGCAGTGCGCCTTAAGCTCCAGAGCACTTAAGCACAGTTAATATTTCCTCTTGTTTTACTGCACGTGGGTGAGTCTATTGACCTGTGGCCAAATCTGCGTGTTCGCTCTGTTCCACCACGTCCATTTTACAAGCATGGTCAAATAAAGCCCTTCAGCTGACTTCTCCAGCCTGGGCAAATTTAAGATTGAATATTAGCAAGAAAGTCATCAGTCCAGAAAGCTCTGGGTTACTGAGCCCCATTTGTAGTTAGAGATTAGCTTTGGAGGCTCATGCTGTATGAGATTGATGGATATAGATCCCAGAAAGTGCAGGGGGTAAGCTGCTGCATGTCCTTTTTGCTGATTTAGAGTAACATTCCATCACAAAAGGGATAATGGGTGCATTACTGATAGTAAAATGGAGGTATATTGAGTGAGCAGCTGAACTTTAACCTTTGTAATGAGTTGTAGTGGCTGTTATTGTTAGAAAAAAATATATATTTGACTGTAAACTTTGTACTTTGCCAATTTTTTTCTAATTGCAAATAAAAGCAATGCTTATATGTTTGCTTGACCCTTCTCAGAGAGGTGTGATAAAGGCTACAAAAGGCAGTGAGGCCCCCTTGGGATATGACTGTTCAGGCCTAATCTCTGCCAAGCTAATAGATTTACCCTGTGCTGCTGTGTTGTCTTTAATTACTGTATCTCATGACACAGAGGTGGTCGGTGTGTTGCTATTTGCATAGCTTACTGTCGGATCAACTCTTTAAGCCTGGAGTTGTTATTCGCTCTGTGGTCTCCTCGCGATTTACAGCTGGACGAAAAGAGAGAGAGAGAGAGAGAGAGAGAGAGAGAGAGAGAGAGAGAGAGAGAGAGAGAGAGAGAAAAGATTATAAAACCCTCCTGTTTCTCTCTGCCGTGCTTACTTGTTCCATCGTTTTCTTGCCAGCGTCTGCATGATTAGTGTTTGTGTCTGCAGATCATCCATCAGTAGCAAGTTTGACTGAGAGGCACATATTTATCTAACTCTGATTTATTTCACCCCCACTGCTAATGGCTCCTAGTTTATGATCTCATGCGCAAATTGTTTTGGACAGATGGCGCTTCATTGGTGAAACAGAAGTTTTTCAGGCATTGTCTAACATCCACTCTCCCCTTCTCCTGTCTCCTTTTTTAATTGGCATAATGCATATATATATATATATATATATATATATATACAGTGTCACTGTCAGCTCTGAGGAAATGAAGAGAGAGAGGGGGGGGGAGAAGGGCTGGGTGCTTGCAGTCCAACTTACAACCACATCTGGATAAAAAATATGTTGATACTCCTTTGGCCCATGGATCCCAAACACAAGCAGGTTATTTCAGAAACATACACGTTTATATGTCAGGCTCCCGCGCTCTCTTTGCCAAGCTGTCTCTCTGGTGCATATTCTAACACAGGATTTGATACTAATAGCTGTCATTTGGTGCAATTCGCTGGCAAGGGAAGAATGATGTGCATTATAAGAATGGCAAAGAAGAGGGGAGAGCGTAGGTGTTTCAAAGTGTCTGAGCTTGACTCCAGTGAGAGACTGTTAGTGACAAGCGTTCCTCTGTGTGTGGGCACATTTGTTCTGTGTGAGAAAGAAACGGGGAAAGATGAAGAGTGACAGAAAGGGGGAGATGGAGATTGATCCAGGGAAGATAGCAGACAAAGAAAGGAGTAGAACACAAGGCTAAACTAAAGAAAGAAGGAGACCGAAGAAGAGGAGAGAAGGGAGAATGAGAGTAATGGTGGCGGCTGTTTGTGTGAGTGCATTAACAATGCTATAAAGTGGGCTCATCTCAGGACTTCCCATATAACTGCCATCTGTCTGGTTATAAATCTGTAGGAGGCAAGGGAAGAGATGGAGGGATGGGGGGCACAAGCAGTAGGGACATGCCATCTGAGAAGAATGTCAACCCAATCACCAGTTCTTCCCATGCTTCCTTGACATAGTCGACATCTTGCCACGGTAACATCACCAGGCATGCCAAAATGAACATAAAGACGTAGTGACGTTCGTTGTCCTCTGACAGTGTTGCACAGAAAATACAAAAGATTGCTGCATAATCTTAAAACACCAATAACAGCATGTTAGTTATTGCACGTTTAGATCGGTGAAAACGGCCTCTAGAACTAGCTCTTATCCTGGACAGACATCTGTGTGAGGAAAGCAGAGATATAATACATTTACTTCTTTTTTTTATTTATTTATTTTTTTCCCCCATTAAATGTATTAACATCATCCCCTGCAGGGTTCTGTATTGTTTTTTTTCCCTTTAAAATGGATCTTTTCAAGGTCAGAGAAGAGGAGAATGGCAAGTCATCCATATTACAGCACAGCTATATTAAGTTACACCAAGCATTACATTAATCTGTCAAGATTGCAATAAAATAGGATTAGGCCAAGTGAAAGTGAATATTTTAATCAGGCATGTATCTGTGTCCACTCTCCATAAACTGACCTGGGAGTTTATAGATGACAGAGGGGAGAAGGGAAAGGGGGACGCTCGGGGGAGGGCTGCATTATGATTCTATTTTCCTTTTACTGCTCTCACCCAACCTCTGTCTCTTCCTCCCCATGCAGGTCTGACACCACCTACCACGCCCCCACACAAAGCCAGTCAAGAGAATCCTTTCAAAGCATCTCTCAAAACCAAGTTGTCCTCATGTTCCTCCTCAGCCTTGACATGCAAAAGAGCCAGGCTGAGTGAGTTGGGCGCCAGCGCTCTGGCCCCGGCCCCAGGTGCCTCAGCCGGGGGCCCCACTAGGAAGGGTCCTGAACAGACTGAGCTTTATGCACAGCTGAGCAAAGCATCCAGCAACCTCCCTTATGCCGTCACTCAACATGCAGTGGGGGGCTGCCTTAAGGAGCATTGCAGCGCTGGCAACAATAAGAGGGCCACTTCCCGTGGCCACAGTGACCATGACTATTGCCAGGCATCAGCTTGTACTAAGAAGGATGGGGGCACAGCCACTGTTACCATGACTACAGCTGTGGAAATGACATTCACCCCAGGTGCAACTGCTGCTCCCTTACCGAGTGCTGGCAAAGTGGAGAATGGGCATGTTGAATGTAAGGACTCAGCCATGCCAGCATCCTCTTCATCATTTTCTTCTCCATTATCACCTTCACCTGGCCCTTTGGCTAAGCAGGAGAATTTTGTCTCTGTTGACAGAGAATCAAGCCGTGTCAGGGGCTTAGGAGAGCAGACCCTTACACAAACCACTCAGATCCCCGCAGAAGGGGCCACTACTGTTAGGGACCAACAACAAATTTCTGCCACCAGCCGAAAGCAGTTGTGCGACCAGGAAATCAGAGCAGAACTCAACAAGCACTTTGGCCACCCACTACAAGCCCTCTATACCCAGGGTGGCCAGGAGAAAGAACCAAGTGGCAAACCAAACAAGACTACAGCCCCTCAGTCCCTCAAGGAGAAAGAGAATGACAATTACTCCCAGAGGCTGCCTGGCTCCAGCTACTTGCACCCAGGGTTTCTACCCTTCCACGATGAGCTAGAGCTGGGGGAAGGTCGTGAGAGCCGCTTCATCTATCCATGGGAGGGCACCCCTCTGGACCTACTCTTTGACTGCTCTCCCTGCTCTCCCTCCAGTTCTCCACCATCCAGCTGCTCCCTCTCACGAGGCTCCGTCTCCCCACCTTCCTCCCTTCTCCTGTCACCCAGCAGGCCTTTTTGCTGGACCAGCAGCGGGTCTCGCTCCCGTTCTCGTTCCCACTCTGGCTCCCGCAGCTCTTCATCACGATACCGCAGGCGCTCTCTGTCCAGCTCACCTGACAGACGCCCCTCCCCCTGGTAAGTTATGTCTTTTCATCTAGCTCATGCAAACATCCTTGTTTTCCCCCCTTTGTGGGGACCCTACATTGACACAAGTGGCTTTCCTGATTTTTGCAATGCTCAGAAATATATATATATAAAAAAAAAAAAAACACACACACACACATACCTGCACCTTGGCTTCTCCCCAAAGATGCATTTTAAACAGAGCTTGGCAGGGGGTCCAGTTTAGGAGTGTAACACAGACCTGATCCGTCATCAGAGCTGGTGTGAGACAGGGTAGATCTTGAAGACTCTTAAACAGGATTTACAGTCTGTCTAAACTTAACGTTGGGTGCTTGCATTGCATCACAAACCTCCTCCCTTCACACCTTTCAAACATTTTGCACAGTCTTGCATGGAAATCTATGCTGTTTCGACACATACACACCCCACTACTGATTTATAACATGGTCCGACATCTCAACAAGTTCTGAGAGTCCATAAAAACTTTTAACATGAGTATTTGACCCCCTGCTATTTTTTCTCAGAATGGATTTTTAACCATATTGTCTGCAGTTGTTTTATCAACCAAATTAATCCATTCCAGCAGGTGACACTTAGATCTGATCTGACAGTGGGGAAAAGAATTAGCTCAAAGGTACGGTCTCCCTAAACCAACAAAAGATGAACAAAAAAGAAAAAAGAAGAAGAACAGAACATGAAAGGTGCCAGAGGCACTGGACTTATGAACAGTATGAGTTTTCATCTCTAGGCAGGGTGTTTCATTTGAGTGTCTCTCTAAAACTCCTGCCTCACTCACTCCCTTGCATGCAATGCTTCCGTTTTTCATTTTATTTATTTATCTATTTATTTTATCGGGTTTGATGCTGGGGATATTGTTTTAAGCGGCAGCTGTTGTTTTTACTGAGTGGCAAACTCTCCTCTTTTACATCCCTAGAGATGAAAGCCAAATTTAGTCTGTGGGAATGTATTCTCCAAACCCCTCTCAAAAAAAAATCCTATCATCATAGCCCTCTGTGAGAACTACATATCCCATGCTTCCCTTTGATCAAAGCCGAGGGAGTTTGTGTTGGGTTTTTTTTTTTGGTAGAAGAAAAGAAGCAGACACTGGTTACTGAGAATGGTGTGAATAAATTCAGTGTGTCAGTAGAGGTTCATTGAACGCTCCACAGTGTAGGACTCCACTCCAGTGATTCACTTTGTTTGCATGATTACTGAAAGGTCAGTTTACTCCACAGAGCCCGTAGAATTGCTTTATTCTGTTCACCAACTTGCTCTCAAATTATAGAGTAATAGTCTCAAGGCATTCAATGAAAATCTGACTTCTACAAGCTTTTCCAAAACACTAAAACAGGGGTTGATTTTCCAAGTAAGAAGGGAGTCATGCAAGAAAAAAAAGCCTGAATTTCAGCTAAATAATTCTGAAAAGCATTGGTCCCTTGTTTTAAGTTTCACAGCATATGATCCTCGATCTTTCTAAACTGGTATTCCTTTGCTTCACTGAGCTTCCCAAACTTCACTCTTTCCATTATTCAGGTCTTCCTTCTTCTGCAGCGCTTCAATAATTGAGTATCAGAAGTTCAAGGAGTGCAGGGGTACATGCTCTACAGCCAGGCCACCAGGGCTTAAACTATTGACCATTTCTTCATAGAACATAGATATTAGATACATGCATGAGCTAGCTCATGTGTGTCAAAGAAGAAAAAATAGATAAAAAGAGTAATAAACCATGCACATTTATTGTAGTAATGATTTAGACGAGGAAAAGGTTTGCATGGAATTAACTCATAACTCTTCAAATCTTTTTTGCATCTCGTGCGTATCAGTAAAATCAAAGCAGTTCTCAGCGGTATTACAATATCAATCAAGGTGTCAGAATGTAGAAGAAGTCAGCAGCATATAATGTAATGGGTTTTTTTCCCCCCGATTGTAGAAATGTACAGTATTCCAAAGTTCCGTGAAACACTTTTTTTTCTTGTTTGTTTTTCCCTCAGGTCTCGTCACAGCACAGATTTGAACACTTTTCGCTCGAGAACCCACAAGAGCCCCCACCCTCAGTCTCGATCTCTTCTCAGCCGCAGGCCAAGGTGATTGTTTTAAATAAATTATTCAACCTCCTATTATTATGCGTTGTTAACCTTTGTTTAGTTGCATGCTTCAGGTAAGGACAAATGTTAAATCCATGGAACTGCCTAACAATATTTTGTTAAGCTTTGTGATGGTCAGAGCAACATGGTCAGTAAGTGAGGACATTTTCCCTACTCAGAAAATGTTGAAGGGATGAAGAATTACAAAATCATACTTCTGTACATTATGCCACACACATAATGCCACCAGCTTCATAGTGACGCATATTCCACTTGGTGCATCTGTAGCTTTCCATGAGCCACTGCAGAGGGGGACTATTTCATATGCAGAGAAGTACTGGCCCAGACTGACACCATCTCAGTGCTCCGAGCTGATTTGGCACCCACGTGCCTAATGACACCCGACAAGCCTGAGAGTCGCTCATCAGTTGAAAACTTAACAGACACGTCTTGTACTGGTTTAGGGTGGGGGGAGAAAGTAGCACTTTCCTTCTTGATGAAGCCCTAACTAAGCAGAAAGTAATGACATGTGAAGTTGTGCTGACAGTTGCAGCTGCCTGGCTCCCCGACCGCGCTGCTCGCCGGCACTCCCGCGGGCCTATCCTGCAGGCTTTGCAATCATAGCAGTGGTGAAAAGACATCTTATTAAGGCGTCCATCTCTTTTGCTTTGCAACCAACTTCTCAGCCATCAGTGGAGTAGTCCTTGGTGGATTCTGGCAATTGTTCTTCATAAGCATTGACAGTAACGGTGCATTTAAGGGCTGGGGGGAGGAGAGTGATTGATGTCTTACATGTATTCTCCTCTACAGGTATGATAGCTATGAGGACTACCAGCACGAGAGGCTGAAGAGGGAGGAGTACCGCCTGGATTACGAGAAGCGGGAGTTTGAAAGGGCCGAGCAGAGAGAGAAACAAAGCCAAAAAGCAATAGTGAGTTAAATGACACAACCGCAGTCACATTTCCTCTGTCTCTTTTAAATTAACTTCATCTTCCTGCATCAACGCTGATAAAAGACCACTTGTAATCACCACTGTGGCACAACCCACTGAAACCTCCCACAGACACACACAGATTACTTAGGATGAGACAGCCTCCAGCCTCGTGCCATGTGCCAGAGTGTCTCTGTGCTGAAAGAATACATACAAAGTGAGTTCCTGAATGATTCAGGCGACAGGCCCTTCCTCTTAATCTCTGGGTTGTGTATTTTTAACATCTCTGTCGTCTGGAAACGCTGTCGACTCTTATTAATCACACCACAGGGGTAAAATGTTAAAATAGTTGGAAATAGAAACTAACAGAGCTAGAAAAAGGAGAGGGTACAAAATGAAATGGCCTCTGAATCTTTTTTTTTGTTTCCATTTCACAATTCACCCTGATTCAGTGAATCTCGTATTTCACTCTTATCTCCACTCTCATTGTCTCAGTGGGAATTTACTCAGGTTTCCAGTGGGGCATCGCTGCTCCCACCCGTTGATAAAGCACACATTAAATGATGCAGTAATGCAAACGTGCCTCGGCACGCAGGCATTTTCAGAGATGGAAAGACAAACAAGTATGAGCACTCGAGCTCAAGCTGTCAGATGAGGTTTGGGAGGCCAGGGATGTGAATGTGTCTCTATGTGTCTGTCTCGCTCTGTTTTTGCCTCATTCTTTCACTCATTCACACACACAAAAGCAGCCCTCGGGGTGCCATCAAGAAAAGACCACCTATTTATCAGCTGTCAGCAACAAAACCCCTAATTCAGCAAATACTTTTTTTAGTCATAAACAGCATGTAAGCATGAAACAGGGTGGAAAAAGCTTTACAGTAATCTGTAGTTAATTTGTCTTGTTTTCAGCTACAAGCCAAATGGGCAAAGGTGAACTTTGAGTTGAGCACCAGGCAACTGATTTACATATATGTTGCTGCTATTCTCAAGACAGCATTCAGAATTACTAAAAGCCTCAGTGGGCTTGTTCCAGTAATAGCAAGTAAATGAATGAATAAATAAATAATAGTAGTGATACAGTATAGCCCTAGGACTCAACTGTATTATATGATTAGCAGATGCGATTTAACTACTCAAAAGCTATAATTGGAGCCTGGTGCAGTTTGTTCCTAAATTATTCCACCATGACCCCCATGTCCTCTGAGGTTCATAGAAATCAATGTTTTTCTGCCTTGTGGCTCAATAGTGCTGCTCTTAATGCTTCCTCTCTGGTGGGTACAAATATTCCTTTAATATTAACAGATCTCTCATTTAGCAACCAAATTTTCTGTGAATTGTGACTCCAAAGCTGTGATTAAAAAAAAAAAAGAGAGAGAGAGAGAGAGGCAGACTCTTCTGATCTATAACCGAATCATCCCACAGCTTTATTTTTAGACTTCACAAAAGAAGAAGCAGCCCCAAACTTAAGACATGGCATCATTTGATAAAAATCACTCTGCCTCTGGTTGATGAGTTGCAGAGAGAAAGAGGAATTGTAGTGTCAAGGTAGATTGAAGGCACTTCCAAACTACAACTCCATCAGATAAGAGGAAGGAAGCTGAACCAATCACAAAGGAACACAAACAGACAGACAGAAAGAGAGGAGGGACGGAAACTGGTGCCCAAAGTCAGCGGCGGTATCCACAGGAGTGATCAAGACCAATTCATTAGAGCCTGGTGAAGTAAGAGAGGGGAAAAGGAAAAACAGCCTCCCCCTTTTAATCTCTTTGCACCGGCTCTGTCTTTCCTCTTAACGAGCAGGAGGAGAGACGGGTGGTGTACGTGGGGCGACTGAGGTCCGACTGCACCCAGACAGAGTTGAAGCGCCGCTTTGAAGTCTTCGGAGAAATTGAAGAATGTGCAGTGAACTTGAGGGATGATGGGTAAGGCCCCAGGATTTTCTCTGCATGCCGGTTTGCATCTTTATAGAAGCCTGGCGTTAGCATTGAGTGCTTGGGTGATGTTTACTTTCTCATTCCTAATCTCTTGATTGTGTTGGACAAAATCTCTCTGCTGTAACTGCTGAACTTTGGAGAAAGTGACAAAGACAGAGCTTTTGCAGTCTCGTAGCGTCTCCTGTTTCATCTACCTCTACACCCACAGAGCCCCAAAGATACACCTTTATTGATTCTCTTTTGCATATAAATAGCATGATCGTCATCGAAGACAAAGCCCTCTGTTGAGTCATTGTTACCCCATGGCAACACTCTGACGTGTCATTTTCTATTCTTGACCAGGGACAATTTCGGCTTCATCACGTACCGCTACACTTGTGATGCGTTTGCCGCCCTTGAGAACGGACACACCTTACGCAGAGCCAACGAGCCCCAGTTTGAGCTGTGCTTTGGCGGACAAAAGCAGTTCTGCAAATCGCATTACACAGACTTGGGTAAGAGTGATTTTGTTGTTCTCTCCATCAGCCCCCTGCAGGCAGCCATGCAGTGTATTTGCGTGTCTTTAAGACTGTCAGTAAAAAAGAGGAAAAAGGGGAGAGCGGGTTGAAAAAGACAGCAAAAAGCCTTGAGTGATGCTTCCAGATCAAAACATACCCATCTCTGTGCTGATAACAATTCCTGCAGCCTTGGATGTCTCCACGAGGCATTTGTGGCTCAAGATTGCAAAGCGAGGGCAGAGGTCAGTCTCTGAACATGCCAAGTATAGAGCTCCATTTCCTCCAAGCTGGTAGCTGTGGTATCTTAAGGAAGAGCGAGGCACGCTCCATTACTCATGTGGACATGAGAAGCATTGTTTCAACCTTGTTGATATGAAAACCGCGACATTAGTGGGCAAGGCAGCACTTAAAGCACGTGTATTTTCAGATACCGGTAGGTACATGTAAGTGGAAAGAGTATAAGGAGGCAAATTTGAAGAAGATACAATTTTTTTTAAGAGATGAAGTTGGAGGAAGGAGGTCTTCCCCTCTATTTTGAATCCACGTGGTCAAGTGTTGTGATGCTGTCACACATGGAGGCCAATCATTTACACAGCCCCTCCAGGAGCTCTGTACCTGCTGCCTACCCAAACTTACTGCCTTTGCTGGGAGTGTGGGGGTGGTGGCAGACTGCAGTATAGCTGAATTCATATAAGTGACTCCATAGAGTGAACATGCAATCTTCTATGTTGGTCAGACACATAAACCTCAAACAGAAATCTAACTGGAATGAATGCAGCAAAAGGCTGAATGATTCATTTGATAAATAATGCAAGCAATCAGTGAAATCTAGGCTTTTTTTCTTTGGTGTGATGCTCCACTTTTGAAACATGGAGAAAGTCAAGTACTTTATTTTCCTCTGTTTGTTGCACAATGACTAAAGGCAGTGAAATATGTGAGCCATATGTCATTATTTTAGGTATTTGCGCAGCCACAAAAGATCATCTCTTCCAATTGATAATGACATGTAAGATGGGTATTGACTCTTGCATTTTAGCAGCAATATGTGAAAGTCAAGGAATCTGAAATGAACTGCTTCAAGAGGGTCAATGGGTCACTTGAGAGGAAAAGAAAAAGCACTTTACTCAATAAATGAAGCGGTTACCACATTTTCAAAGCATATGCTTTAAGCCTTTAGCCTCTTAAAAGAGTACATGACACACAGAAAGAGTTGCTAATCCTAAAGCCTAGAGGAAAGACATTATACTGAGATTGACTAATCAGTCTACTGAAATGGAAAGGCCTTCATTCAACTGCCTCTGTCAGAAACAGGCTATTTCAGTCACCCCCATATTGATGGCACAAGATAAAGAGATTGAGAGGAGCATTTTCTAATAGTGTGGTATCCAAACCTCTTCTCATCCTTTTTTTTCTTTGAGACACTGTCCATTAGTTTTAAGTAGAGCACCTGGGTATTTTTCATCCCTCAAGGTGTGTGGTGAGACACAATCCAGCCCTCGGCCATTGCATTAGATCACAACTGGCGTCTCCGAGCTGCCATGGTCATTCCCATTTCTCAAAGCTCGTGGAGTGTGCTGCTGGGCCCTGTAGGTGCCCCATTTGTGAAGCTGTCTGTTGGCTCAGATAAGATACTCTTTATATATTATCAGGTCGATCAAAAAAAAAAGAAAGAAAGAAAAAAACAGGACATATGAGAGATGGACTGATGGAAGGATGCGGTTTAATATCAGTTGCCACTATTCTTGTCTCCCGCTGCCTCAGAAATTCCATACTTTGAATGCATAATCAATATGTGTACGATCATTCAACATACCTTTGAATGAATAAACAGTTACATGTGTCTCTCTAGAGTAATGTTGCATCCTGACAGCCCTGTTTCCAGTTAGAAGCACATTACTGTTGTAATCTGTCAACAGTGCATCAAGGAAAACAGTTAATGAATTATAAAAATTCATTATGCTAAGCAAAAGGAAATAATGTACTTACGTTCAAAGCATAGCAGTTGAGCCACAGCTTCCAGCGTTTGCATGCAGCAGCATTTTTCCTGAAATAGTACACACTTTTAAGACAATGTTAACAGGAAGTTTTATAGTTAAGACTTCCTTTTTTGGGGGAGAAACACAAAAAAAACCTTTTATGTCCTAAATTTAACATGTCTATATAATCATTTTTGGTTATTATTAAATTAGACATCAGCAATCTCTTGAATAGAAAACAGCTGAATGATTATTTTCTACTTTTCCATAAATATCTAAGTTTTTGGTTGTATTTACAAAGAGACTTGACCTGAATCATTATTACAGTTGATAATGTAATTAAACTGCCTTCACACATCAACATCAAAGATCCTAAGGAGAAAGTCTGGACGATCCAGTCCAGTCTTTTTCCACACTTACTGTTCACACAAGCACTTCACAGAGGGAGGTTTTTCTGCTAGAGACGCGCCCTCCTAGCTGCAAGTGTGAGGAAGGAGATGCATGGGAACGGCTGTCTAAAGCACCAAAGGACGTAGCACGCGATGCAGAAATTACTCAGTGGAAATCACAGGAAACACCTTGAGAATAGCAGATGAGGGTCCTTATTGTGTTAGAGTACCGCATGTATCTGTACGTATCAACAACAGCAGGGAGCGAGCAGAAAACAGCATACAGATCAGCAGAAAAGGACAAACTCTCACCAGCTCACACACCCACGGGTCATGCACACAGCAGCCGTAAATGCTCTGAGATATTTGCCGGCACAATCCTATGGTAATCTGGAAATTTCAATACGAGCCTAGATGGAAAATCTCTGAGTCCGGAGGAAATGCAAATGTTTCATTCTCACATGCCCCAACTCTGGTAGCAAAAAATATTATATCAGCACAACAAAATGTCTATAAAAACTACCATCATTTTATATATTCAAAAACAGGGAAAATGAAGAAGACAGTTTGAGCTTGGTACAATTCCATTAATCTGTATACCAGACCCTGAATGTTTAATCATCATGTTCTGTGCGTTATCATTTGTTTGTTTTGTCTGTTTACTGTGTTCATTTAGTTACGACCTTAGTAAGGTGAATTAAAATGGAGAAAAAAATCAGATGCTAGGCTGCGACTGTACCGTGCAGTTATTGATTGGCACGTTTTTTTTTTAACTATTTACTCCAACCAGCCATGAAATTGTCTTGCATATAACCATTCACCTTTTAACTCTGACAGAGATTACACTAGGTTGTGTATTAACATGGAATTTTCTGTTAATTTATTTTTTTTTACTGTTCACACCACTGTACTTACTAGTACCACAAAACAGAACAAATAAGTTTCGTTGTCGGAAAGATACTGATGACACTTAGGAAACCATTGGAGTAGTATTAAAACTATGCATGATTGAGCAATAAGTATACAGGCAGAATATTCTGCGAACTCTGACACCATGAATTTGTTTCTAAGAACAGCAAGCTGAACCCTTTGGTTTTCAAAGAAGCGCTGTTCTGATCAACATTAACCACAGCCCTGTTTTAACTTCCAGACTCCCATTCGGATGACTTTGATCCAGCTTCCACAAAAAGCAAGTATGACTCCATGGATTTTGACAGCTTGCTAAGGGAGGCCCAGTGCAGCCTGAGAAGGTAACCAGTTCAGTGGCGCCCGCTGTCTGTCACAAAGAGGGACTTCTTATACCTCACTGTTGTTTCTCGCTTCTTTGATGACGAGACTACCAGAAGTTTTACACTCTGTCAAAGAGTATGTAAGAATAAGTCTATAGACCTATATCAATATAAATGAATATATTAAAATAAAGTTTACATGAACATAGCTGCTGAAGAGCTGGGAAGAGACATTCTGGGAAAGCCAGTGAACCCTCAGAATCTGGTGCACAGGTTTGATGCACGCTACTGCTGTACAACCATCAGTGAAAGAAGAAGAAGAAAACAAAACAAAAAAACTCATGATTTATTTTTCTCCAAGCACTACAATACCCACAATTCTTTTTTGGGTGAAGACATGCAGCTTGTTCAGCCAGATTTTGTTTTCTTTTGCTGTTGATTTTCTTTCCTTTTCCTTTTAAATCTGGTGTTTGGATCTGGTGTTACATTACAAACAAGAGTATAGGTAATTGTATCTTGGAGGTAAAAATTCTCAAGGTAACATTGTTGTCTACATTTTAAGGAGAAATGTAGCAGTGTATTTACAAATACTATAAAAAAAGGAATATTTTTATTTTATGTACATATTGAAGTTCTTTATTTGTTACAGCTATGCACTGTAAAACGCAGCCTTTTTTTAAATGAAGAGAAAATTTCTTAATTCAGAATGTCGATCTGTAGTAATTACAATAATGTAAAACATATTGTACATCTACATGATGTTTAAAAGACATAATATGATTGTACAAAAAAAAAAAAGAAGAAAAAAAGACATGTCCGATTGCTCATTTTGCGGGAGCATGCGAACAAATGTACTTTTTTTTTAAGTTATTTTTTTGGTGGGGAAAAGAACAGTCAACCATGTATAGTTTTTTCTGTTTTTAAAGTTTCTCAATCAGTGTTTTTGCTTAAACAACCAGTGTAAAATGCATTTTTAACGTGTTTTTCATGATTGTAAAAAAAAAAAAAAATACATTTTTTTTATCAATTATTAATTATTTCTGAAGCAATCATATACATATATATACATATATTTATATGTATATATCTTTAATTGTGATTTATTTTTACATTTCTTGTTTGATTCACATCAGTGACAGCAAAAACTGCATTCAGATCTTTTCAATCAGTCCAAACCTATTTATCTATTTATTTAAATATTTGAATCAAAAATATTTATGGACTTCATTTAACATGGTGTACCTCATGAGATTTATTTGCTATTTGTGTTATTTAACTTCCAATCACTAGACAGGGTGTACAATAAATGGTTTGGTGGGGATAATATTACCTTCTATGCCTTCCGAAACAATCAAAACATTCAGCTAATCAGTCCAGCAATTTGTCTCCACTATCTGTCCCATCTGCAGCGCCTAACTGGGTTTTTTCCATACAAATACAGAACATGAAGCAATAAAATGATTTTACAGGAATTTCTGTTGCACCGCTGTGTACACATCACGTGTTGTCATCACTCCACTCATGCTTGATTATGTGAATGCCAAACAAAAGTTTACAATTTCATTTTCCTGAATTTTTTAAAGATCTTGTATTTGATGTACAATATATATATATATCTATATATATATATAGATATATATCTATATATAAATATACCACTAATATTATTCACAATAACTACAAGATGATTAATGATGATGATAATAATATAAATGAAAAAAAAAACTATATAAAAAGCAATAAATTATTTTTCAGAGTTGTATTTTAGCTCCTATTGTGTGATTTTTGGACTTGACCCATTACCCAGTCGCTGGTAGTAAGGATTCCACCAGTCCAGTATCTTGGCATTTCATCACATGACCCTGTGCGGTGAACACTTGAACGTCCTCGCTCCCACTTACTCTTCCCTTTAAGATGTAGCCGATTCTATGTGATTGTATCGCACGCATTACCTTGTGACATCTGTGCAAACGTGACTGCCTCTTAACTCCACCCTGTGTGTAAAAATGTGTCGAGTTGAAACTGTTTGTTGTGTAGTGCATGGCTATTACAGGATGCCAAGTCAGTACAGCCTAAACCACTCTGGATATCTGCTTGTCAGCCGTCTCAAGTGGCAGATTTTCAATGACATTCTATAAGCCTAAAGAAAAGTACTCACCAATGTATCGCATGCCGCACCCTGTTCCCAGTTCCTTCCTTCAACCCACCCACCCCACCCCCCTCCCCTCCTCCTCCCTTCCTTCTCCCTGTTCTCCCTTCAGCCCCCCCGCCCCGCTCACAGTCCAGATATCACAGCGCCGTCAACGTGACATAAAAGGTAACCTTGCGGTTTCTGGTTCAATTAATATCCCGTTTCTAGCGCGAGCCAAGTAATGAGAGAACCAGCTTCCATCACAGGAAGGAAAAATCTTTTGTATGAAAGCTTTGCTGATCACAGGCTTTCTTTCATGGAGTTTGACTGTGGAGACAAGAAACGGCTAATTTCTATGATGCAAAGAGGCAAAAATTGGTTGATGGAAGAATTGGAGAAAAAAAGAGAAAACTTTTACCTGTGTATTAAGACATTGTTTTACTTTTTTGCTGTCTGTATAGCGTTTGGGTAATGGTGTCGTGTCCCATTTGATAGATGTGGCTTTAATCATTGTAATAAAAAGAAAAAAATGCTTTGTAAATTGCCTAGAGTAGCAATATATTATAACACCTCCTGGTTCAAATTTCAAACTGTGGCAGACTTTTTAATAATATGACCCATTGAGTACTTTGCCACTGCTTAAACGTTTGTTGGGTAATCATGTTTCTTTTGGAAGGACAAAATGTTTATTGGCAAATGTGTGTGTGATTTTAGGCAGGTATGTGTGTGTTTCTGGACGGGTGAATGTGTGTGTGTGTATGTGTATGTGTGTGTGTGTGTGTGTGTGGGTGGGTGTGTGTGTGTGTGTGTGTGGGTGGGTGGGGGGGGTTGTCGCTCTGAGTTGTTACCTGTATGTGTCCTATCCACGTTGCCTTCTGCCAAGTCCTTACCAATGCCTTTGTGGTTCTACCTATTGTACTACTTTCTTGTGAATTTTATTTTTTATGTGCAATTCTCATCAGCCTCACCATGCCAATAAAGGGAAATGTGTTTGAAAAAAAAAAGAAGTGCTGTCTATCCTTTAGTGGCTTCTCTGTTATCTGTCTTTCCTTGATGTGATGAATGTCCCTTCATCAAGCACCGTTGTACCACTTTCACTCAGTGCTGAGGAATGATTATGATTTGTGCTCTCTGATTACTATCAAGGAGACATATCCTTGAAGTTCTTAAAATTGGAGATGTAAAAGTTATGAAAACAATTCTTGCTTCACAAGTGAATTTGCCATAAATTTACCACCCTTTCATCCCATGCTGACTATATATCAAAGTGTTGAATGAAAGCTGACTGACGAGGAGAAATGTGACACGCACATCCTTGGCACATCTGTCTCGCTGAGGTTTCTCTCCTAATAAAGAAACTCACTCTCATTCGAAGCAGCTTCCCTCTTTGAAATTCACATCACCTGCGAGAGAACACTGTAGTTTTTGTCTGTGTCCACAACTTGACTCCACACCGTGAGTGTGCAAGTTAATTAAAAAAGTTGGAGGGAACAATTTCATTAACGCGATGGAGAGCTATAGCGACTTGATGGTGTGCTTGATATTCAATGAGGCTTCATTATGGCTATAACAACCCCCACTTTTTTTTTTCTTTTTTTTTTTATACACACACATATTATAGTCAGGGAGATGTGATCACACCAGGACCTTCCTCCATGTCGTTTTTCTACAGGTGCAAAGGGAAATATGGGAAGAATGTGCATTAAACTTTAAGGTTGGGGGTCTGATTGTGTTTTTTATTAAGGCCGCTGTTTAGCCTCAGAGAAGAGAGCGGCCAGCTTTCATTTCAGCTCGGCTGCCGTATTACAGCGGGAGGTCTCCCTCTGCTTGCCCTTTCCACAGAATGAAACTGTCCCTGGAAATCTCTCTGCTCCCCTGTCGGCCTTTTTTCCCCACCTCTCTCTTTCCATCATGATAGGATGGCTTCTTTTTTTATCTGTTATGTGTCTTTTTTATTATTAACCACCAGATAAGCAGCTATCTCTTCTCCAGTTGGAAGTAAGTGGTAGCCTTGGAGATAATAAGGTTTGATGGGGCTGGACTCCCTGTGGGACAAACACTGAGATGTTGCTGCTGAGTTGTGCAGCTCTGTATTTATATGGCATCTACAGTCGTTGCAGCTGCCTTGTTGGATAATGTTGAAATCTTAGAAATGACACTCTTTTGTTTCCAATAATTACATTTTTTAAGGTGGCCAAGTTGTAAAGAGAAACTTGAAAAGGAAAAGCTTGCATAGTTTTGGCAGCTTTTTCATGAGGATATCCTCTTTCTGCTGTATTCCCCCCTCATATTTCAGTATCATTGTAAGGCAAGGTGTGGGAAAATCAGATTGGTTCTAAACTACCTGAGACTAGTTAATTAAAGCCTGTGAGGTGGAACATGAGCAATCCTGTTGGTAATTTACTATAAAGAACTCATTCCTGATTCTCAGCCTGCCACAAGGTGTATTAAGAGTGCAAATTTCTTCCCAGTATGAAAAGACAACAACTGACACTGAATCAACATTTATCACAGCTTCTATCACAATAATTAAAGTTAGCTGACACTGATTATGTCTGACTAAAAGGTTGGCAGAGAGAATAATGACAAGATTACAGTGCCAAAGAGGTTAGGGAGCTGCTGGCAATGTCAGAAAGACTTCAAAGAATTGATGCCAGGATGTGCTGTGCTGCTCAGTTCTTGCCTTTAGTGTCCCTTCAAGGTTTTTCTGTACTCAAATCCCTCAAATTTCTTTTTCTCAATCTGTGCTTCTCTCTTTCGCTGTCTTAGTCTCATACAATTGAGGATTTAAGCTTAGTGTGTAGTGTTAATCTATTGCCAGGCAAAAGACAGTCCCCCTGGAGTGCCCATGTGAAGCAAAAAGCAACATCATTTTCCTGGAATTGGAGGAAGAAGCTACCTCCAGACACTTTGTGATATCATGACAACAATAGCTGCAGGCAGAAGGCTGTTAGTCCAATCAAATTGCATGTACCTATTAGGGATGATTGGTTAAGTCACATGGCCTGTGGTGTTCTTTTGCTGTAGTCATATGAACTACCCGCTCCAATTTGATCATCAGGAAAATAAACATATCCTGCGGCAGTTTCTGGACCCATCATCTTGAATAGAACTGCACATTTTGTTCCTATCATTTCCGAAAGTGGTCTTTGATGAATCTGAGCAGAATGAACCACAAGATGCTGCTTGGCTTTCAATTACTGCAGCTCCTTTTTGTTAGCACCATTTTTTTTTCACCCGCCTTCTATCGTATGCCACCTTATGGGACAAGATAATGACAGTGCTATTAAAATCACAATCTCCCTATCCAGCATTCTAGTTTCAGCAGTTTTTGCTGTTAAAGAGTAATGAGGAACAGAAGGACAGTATTCTTCTTCTCTCCCCCCACCCCCCCCACCCCTCCAAACTATCAACTTTGGGGACTGAATGTATTCTTCGCAAGATAATTAATGGCTACAGACAAATGGTGGTTGATTGAGTGACTCATCCCTCTATTTTCAATCACCATCTGCTGTGTGTTGCTGGCAAAAAACAATGTTAATTACCTCGAGTGTGCCCAAGACGTGGCGTATTAATTAGAAAAACAAAAAAAATGGAAACCTAAAAGATCCCATTGTTTTAGTGTCTGTAATGATGTGTGAGTATTCATAGATTTTGTTGATGGATTAGCACCGGAATCAGATCCAGAAGGCAAATCATTTGTTAATTCAGCCTTTTCGTCATTTACCAACAGATCAACGTTGCTTTGACGCACTTACATTTACCTGCCTCCTGTGCCTCCAGGCCATGGCAGGCCTTTAAGAATGCTGGGGCTGGCAACTCTCTGCCACACAGACGGGACATCAGCAGAAAGATGAATCTCCACTGTGACCGCAGGAACAGCCAGCTGACAGAGAGCGTTAGGGCTCCGGATGCAGACGGCCAGGCTTTTTCAGCAGGTGCATCACCTGACCAAAAAAGGAAGACGGAGAGAGAAAAGAGACGAAGCGGGACTGACTCGACATGACAAGGCTGCTATAGCGCTCTTTGGGCCAAAGCTGTGATGGCACCCTGCAGACACTCCAACCCAATGCTCCCACACTCCAAAGTATGCAGGTGGTGCGAGAGTGGATCCTGATAGGCCCGACATCACAGCACCATTGCTAACGAGCTGATGTAGAGATCAGCATGTAAATGTGGTGATGATGTGAGAAGCATATCATTGGTAATTATTTAGCAATCACAGAATAGCATCAATAACAATTAGCATAATTTTCATGGCTTCGGTACTTAATGACTTCATTCAGAATACCAACAAATCAAATATGCTTGTTTCCTTCCCACAAGTAGGTCATTTATAGTCAGTTACAGACTGGATTAACGACGTCAAGCAGTGCAAATAAAATACAGCTACCTCCGTTACAAGGATTTAGTATGTATGCTGTAAACACAGTACCTCTTATAGCCCCTATAAAGTTGAATTCAGTGTTTGAGTGCAAGTATCTGCCCCCCGACGACAAAACAACAAAGACGCTAAATGAATCAAATAAATAAAATAGTTTGTGACTTGTCCTCCAGTTAAAGTGTAGAACAGTTTTAGATATAATGAAACACTTTTACCACTTTTTCTGACTTCATAACTATAAATTCAAACAGAAACTCAAGCAGAGCTGTGGAGGAAGGGTGGGCGGAGCTAACTCAGGCCTGCCTGTCTCACTGACCATAGAGGACTTCATATTTGCTTCTCAAAGTTATGAAAATATCCTTAACGACTCCCTTCTTTAGGATGCCACATCATTGAACTTTGGACTATTTCAAAGTCAGCGGTCTTTCACATAACTTGGCCCATTATTCTCTGAAATTTGAAGGATGCTTCTGTCAATCCTCAACATTCTCACCAAGGGACAGTGGATAAATTAACGTCAACGCAGTATGCATTTTAATCTTAACCAAGTTTGTTTTCACTGTATTTGGTTTCACCATAGAGGTGTTGGCATTGTTATATGTCTCATCAAGGAACAGCAAAGTATAAACTGCCAGTATTGTTAGCTAACAGCTAACAGCTACAGTTATGTCAGGTTTTCAACTGTCGTGTGTCTCAACTCAAGCTTACTCAAGTAAAGGTGTAAAAGTAGTGGTTTCAATACTACTTAAAATATAAAAGTAAAAGTAATGTAAGGGGAAAAACATACCATTAAGGACAGAAGTTGAAGCTATGCCACAGAGACCTATAGTGCACTACCCCACCTCCACCAAAAAACATTATTCTAAAGGCCATAATGACTATAATTTTATATTTAGAATGTCAATGTTGAAAAACTTGGGATGCTATAGGCTACTTTTTCTCTTGAGTCTCTCCCATGGACATCTTTGTACTAGGCTATATACGTCTGCGATGTCCTTGCTGGACTGTGACGTAATTTCTGTTATGCGCTGGCTCAATGAATCCTGTACAAATCAATGGGGTGCCGGAATGATATATGTGTAAACTTCTCATCCAACCACAATCAAATTCTCTCTATCCGGATGGCACGATTTATCCAAAAGATTACTTGACATCAAAAGATGTCAAGTATCAAAGTATTTGTACTTTGTTACTTGACACCTCTGGTCGGGTGTAATGGACAGTAGGACTGTTTGAATTTACCACTTGTTCAGACTGTTCCACTATACACTTTGTGAATACATAGATGGAGTCTTTACCAATGATTTGGTGAGGCGCAACCTGAAGCCTCCTCGGCTTGTTGTGTTTTCAAGCAGAACACATATTCAATAGGGAGCAAATAGCATTTTTCTGACCTTATTCACAGTATCTGGAGGTTACCTTGTTCTCATGTCAGAACAATCTGTGAATGACATACAGGGTGGACTTTGACATATTGCTCTGATACATCAGCTGCAATCAGGTTCTGTCAGCAGAAGTCCTCAAGATTTATTGTCATGTGACCAGTTTAGAACAGTTACGTTTTTTAGTATCCTTGTCCATGGCTTTTTCACTTCATGTTTGTTCAAATGTAGGGACTAGAAGTACATGATTAGTTTTAGGAAACCATTTTGTTGAGGAAGTTTAGGCGCTTAAACCTTCTCATTGGGTTTCAGAACCAAAACACCTTGATAGATTCAAGAAGATTTTCCAAAACTTTACATAAATACACAATTTCACTGAGTTTACACCTGATCGCTGTCCCAGATGAGATGGCAGTATGTAACCCGGCTGGAGTGATCAATTTCCCTCTAGATAAAGCAATGCCTTCATTGTAAACTGCTTCAGACCTTTATTCATAATTTCTGGAGGCATAATAAGGGAGCATTTGATTTCACAGGAACAATGAAAAGTTCTCAATCCCTTCAAATGAATTTCAAACTTGTTAAGTTCCAATCCTTTGCTTAAGAACCACTGCTACAGAATATGTACACGTAACAGTCCAGTTTTTATTTTTTACTTAAATTATCTCAAAGTTCTTGGATCTTGGTGTAAAAATGGCCTCAATTCAAACATTCTTGACCAGATGGCTTAGGATGGGAGAAAAGCTGAGTGCTCTCTCCCTCACTGTGTATTCTCTCCAAATGTCCTTTTCCATCTCTCGCTTATCTGCTACTTGTATGTTATTTAGTAGAGTGGTCCTGGCTGATCGGGCAGTTGCGTCTAAATCCAGTTCCCAGCTATTTAGCCCCCACCCACCCCACTTGCTCTGAGAATAAGGGCGCATGAGAGCATCTTTCTCTCTCTCTCTCTCTCTCTCTCTCTCTCTCTCTCTCTCTCTCTCTCTCTCTCTCTCTCTCTCTCTCTCTCT
>JBBBVU010000005.1:7850538-7866290 GCA_037177055.1 Atherinosoma microstoma
CTCAAGTGCTAAGGTCTTGTAATTTTACAAGTATGTAGCATCTGGGCCATACTTTAATTTGAAATAATAATAAAAAAAGTGACACGAAGTGACACACTCCCTTAAAATGATAGCTTTGGAATGTGTTTTTGCTCCCATTTCATACTGTGTTTTTAAATCACATTAGGAGTACCTTCAGAGTTTGGTGTGAGCCTAAATGATCGGGTGGAAATGTTTAGAATCAGGACAAAAATCTTGTAACATGCAATGGTGACATGGATGTAGTGTACTGCAAGGGACAATTGTCCACATCTCTAACTAAACTGGAGGGTTTATCTTGAGAAAGTGTTAGTCAAGCTGCAAAAGTGATGTCAAAGTATGTTTCTCTGAACACATTCAGTGTTGCCAGTTTTGGTGTAAAATAATGGTGTTGAGAAATACGTGACTGTTTAGTTTAGTTTTTGTTTTTTTTGTGATGCATGCAGTGAGAACATGCTAATACTTTACCTTTACCTGATTTTTCCATCTGTACAGCTTAATGAAAAACGCTGATTACTTCCCAGATGCTTTGGTGTCAAGTATCATAGTCCAGAAGTTGAATTATTATATATGTCCCAGGCCAATTATGTATGCACACCCTTCAAATCCCAAATTTTTCTTTTACTACAGTGTGCTTTGACGCACATGTATATGCCTTTCTCTCTATAAAGACATTTTTCCCAGGTCTTATATCCCAGTGGATGCACAGCACATTGTGTGACAGCAGAGAGGAACAGGGTGGAGTGGCTATTTTTACCTGAAGCCCAGGAGTGAGCTCAACACAGAAGGTGAAACGGGAGGAGAGTGGAATTTAGGCAGCGCTTGGGAATGTGAATTGTGTTACGTTAATCATCTGGACAGCAGAGACATTAATTGTGCATGAGGCTCAGTCTCTGGACATTGCATGAATTGCTCAAATACTGACAGAGGGCATGTGTGTGGCTGTGTGAGATTTGGAGGCAAAGAGATGAAGGGCACGGTATAATTCTGTGCAAGTCAGGGAGTAAGAGAGGACATGCTGGAGTGTAAGTTTGTGTGTGAGTTAGTAATGACAGTGTGGCTGTGTTAAGATGATATACAGTGGCCTGACTTACTCTTGTAGGTGAAGTGCACTTTGCTCAAAGCAACACAGCCCCAGAGGAATAGGGTACGTTTTCCAGCTCACTTTTCGGGTTGGGAAAACACACTGATGAAAAAGGATGAGGCTATAGTGGCACACTTGGTCTTCGCAGAAGCTCCCGTCACACACTAACTTCATTACAATTTCAGCCTTGGTGCCTTCTAACAACACTCTGCCTATTTACAACGTGTGTGTATTTGCTATTGTCTGTTTTTACAATGGGTCCCAAGCACCTTGGTGTTGTGAATGCAAAATTGTGCCTTAATATGCACTAGCATAATATTAACAGATTTGGAGGCATATTTTGCGGTGGGAGCATCTGAGACACTCTAAGGTGTGGCAGTGACCCTTGAGAGAGCAAGGGGGCCCACCTTTTTGTTATTATTTTCAGAGAGGGCGATTCATGTTGACCTACTTTGGGAGCAAGGATTGTTGAGGCACTGAGCATCAATGCAAATGAGATCTGTTGCTTCTTGCCTGCCTGTTGGATTTCAAGGATTTTCAGGCATGATGCAACTGGGGAAAAAAAACAGACATGTCATTTACTTACTGCATGTTTCATGGATACTGTCATCTTTTTATCTCCTGTTTTAAAGCTTGTCTGGAGTCATTACTTCTATATATTTTCGGTGGTGGTTTGTTTTCATGTAAAGATTATCTAATCTAGTGGTTTTAAATCTATGAATATGTGACAGCTGCTTACTTGGTTTGCCTACAAAACCTTAAATAAACCTACTCAGCATTGCAAATGACAGTGATGGCAAGTGTTGAAACACAACACTCCACCTGCTTGACAGGTAGGTGTCAGAAATGCCTGTCACTCTGTCAGAGACACAGTCTAGCCTCAACCAATGAATCCGTATTTACAAGGCGATTTTGTTTTGTACACAGCTGGTCTAAAGCACTGAAAAATTAGGATGGTGCTAATTGTGACTAAATCATCCAGTCAATTAGTTCAAAATACACTGAAGACATAAGGCTTAATTTCTATTAATGCAAAGCTGATACTTTCTATGAAGTTACTAATTCTCTGTGTTGTGCAAAGGAAAAGGGACATTTGAATTAAAAAATCTTTACTATAGAAAATGTTCACATTTTATCTCACAATGTTACTTGGTCTCTGAAGAAAAGTTTGACGAATGAAAAGTTATTTTCTCCTGTTATGCTTACTTGATTTTTTACAAATACTATTTTTTCCCAAGCTGAGTTTTAATCCACAAGTAACTTGAAAACTCCTTTGAATACATCTGATTTTTTTTTTTTTTTTGCTTTATTATGTATTCCCACATGTCCAAAATAAATCTTCAAATCCAAATTATGTTCTACTGCTGTAATAGCAGCCTTGGGAACCTGACACATCTGAGGGCTCATGTTTCATTTTGTCTGGCTGAATTGAATTCATCTGGCCTTCCTCAAACCACAGACAGTTTGTGCAAGATGGATGTAACTTCAGGCTTACACCTATACTATTGGGTTTGACTTTAGAGGAATACCTGAGTAAACATCATGTCTATTTTTAAAAAATCAAAATCGTCTGAAAAACATAATGTTTATGATATTCATATTGAGACAGCAAAGTGATGCAAAGTCTATTATAGGGTTGGGACTAAGAATATGGATGTCAACTGGTTTCTTAGTCAACTGTGCTGAATCCACTGCTTGCATAAAATGTCTGTTTAAAAAAAAATCATAATCGAAACGGCAGTGTTGATAAAGCTAAACTCTGAACTTCAAAATGGTGATGTTGAAGTGGTTATGTCTATTTGACATTCATATTTACATTTTTGAAGCATTTAAATATGGAAAATGTGTAAAATAATTATATATGCTGTGTAACTTATATTGTGTGTATCTATATCTTCTTATATAAAAAATACAAACAACAAAATCACAATGTCATGTGCTGGAAATAGATTATAAACCTTTGAACCTTTGGAAAGCTTGCAAACCTCTAAACTTTGGTGTACACTTCGCACAAACTGATAAAACTTAACATGAGACGAACTCTTTTACATGTTTGTTTGAACTGGGACAGAGATAGCTAACTGATATTTCACCTCTAAAGACGAGACAATAACAACATGGTTATATCTTATGGTAAATAACACAATAGGGAGCCGTACGCTGCTGTGTTATTTCTCTTAATCTGTGATGGAAGACACAAATGTGTGAAATATTTAAACATACATACATCTTCTGCCACTTATCTGAGGTCAGGTCGCGGGGGCAGCAGCCTGAGCACGGAAGCCCAGACTTCCCTCTCCCAGCAACATCAGCCAGCTCATCCGGGGGGATCCCGAGGCGCTCTCAGGCCAGCCGAGAGGTGTAATCCCTCCAGCGTACCTCCTGGGCCTACCCCAACGTCTCCTCCCGGTGGGACGTGCCCAAAACGCCTCCCCAGGGTGGCGTCCAGGAGGCATCCTGACCAGATGCCCGAGCCACCTCATCTGGCTCCTGTCAATGCGGAAGAGCAGCAGTTTTACTCTAAGCCCCTCTCGGATGACTGAGCTTCTTACCCCATCTCTAAGGGAGAGCCTAGCCAACCTTAAACGCTGCTTGTATCCGTAATCTGGTTCCTTCGGTCACTACCCAGAGCCTTCTTCACCACGACGGACCGATGCAGAGTCCACATTACTGCAGACCGATCACCGCACCTATCGATCTCCCGCTCCATCCTTCCCTCACTCGTGTACAAGACCCTGAGATACTTGAACTCCTCCACTTGGGGCAGGACCTCATTCCCGACCCGGAGAGAAGACTCCACTTTTTTCCGGCTGAGGACCATGGTCTCGGATTTGGAGGAGCTGATTCTCGCTTAACACTCGGTTGCAAATTGCTCCAGCGAGAGCTGGAGATCACGACCCGAAGAAGCCAACAGAACCACACATCTGCCAAAAGCAGAGATCCAATCCTGAGGCAACCAAACCGGATCCCCTAAACACCACAGCTGTGCCAAGAAATTCTGTCCAGAACAGAATCAGTGACAAAGGGCAACCTTGCCGTAGTCCAATCCTCATTGGAAACGAGTCCGACTTACTGCCAGCAATGCGGACCGAGCTCTGACACCAGTCGTACAGGGACCGGACAACTTGTACAATGGGGTCCAGCACTCCATAACAGAGGACACAGTCAAACGCCTTCTCCAAGTCCACAAAGCACATGTAGACTGGTTGGGCGAACTCCCATGCGCCCTCCAAGACCCTGAAGAGTGTATAGAGCTGGTCAATTGTTCCATGACCATGATAAAAACCACACTGCTCCTCCTCAATCCAAGACTCGACTATCCGATGGAGCCGCCTCTCCAGGACCCCTGAATAGACCTTACCAGGGAGGCTGAGGAGTGTGATCCCCCTGTAGTTGGAGCACACCCTCCGGTCCTCCTTCTTAAAGAGAGGAACCACCACTCCAGTCTGCCAATCCAAAGGCACTGTCCCCGATGTCCATGCAATGCAGTAGAGACGCGTCAGCCAAGACAACCCCCACAGCATCCAGAGCCTTAAGAAACCCCGGGCGTACCTCGTCCACCCCCTGGGCCTTGCCACCGAGGAGCTTATTAACCACCTCAGCGACCTCAGCCCCAGAGATAGGAGAGCCCGGCCCCAGGCCCCCGGCTCTGCTCACTCTTCTGAAGGCTTGTTGGTGGAATTGAAGAGGTCTTCGAAGTATTCATTCCACCGGACCATGACTTCCTGAGTCGAGGTCAGCAGCCTCCCATCTCCACTGTACACAGTGTTGATGGAGCACTCTTTCCCCATCCTGAGCTGCCGGATGGTGGACCAGAACCTCCTTGAAGCCATCCGGAAGTCATTCTCCATGGCCTCTCTGAACTCCTCTCATGCCCGAGTTTTTGCCTCAGGGACCGCTGAATCCGCACTCCGCTTAGCCTGCTAATAACTGTCAGCTACCTCCAGAGTCCCATAGGCCAAAAAGGCCCGATAGGACTCCTTTTTCAGCTTCACGGCATCCCTCACTGCCGGTGTCAACCAACGAATTTGGGGATTACGGCCGCGATTTTACGGTCACAGCTCCGGCTGGCTGCTTCAACAATGGAGGTGCCGAACACAGCCCACTCGGACTCAATGTCCCCCGCCTCACTCGGGACATGGTTTGGGGCGGCTGTAGCTAAGGTGGATAGAGCTGTCGTCTACTAATCAGGAGGTCGGCGGTTCAGTTCCCCTGACTACATGTCGAAGTGTCCTTGGGCAAGACACTGACACTGACACTGACCCCTACACTGCCTCCCAGGTGTGCCTATCGGGTGTATGAATGCTCACACCAAGCACCAAGTATGTTACAATATAGGTGCTGTATGAATGTGTTGTGTGAATTGGTGAATGAACATGTAGTGTCAAAGCGCTTTGAGTGGTCACATGACTAGAAAAGCGCTATACAAGTACAGTCCATTTACCATTTACATGGTTGTAGCTCTACCGGAGGTGGGAGTTGAAGCTCCTTCTGACTGCCAGATGCTCCCAGCAGACCCTCACAACCCGTTTGGGCCTGACTAGCATCCTCTCCCACCATATGAGCCAACTCACCACCAGGTATTGATCAGTAGACAGCTCCGCCCCTCTCTTCACCCCAGTGTCCAGGACATACGGCCGGAAATCGATACGATACGACCACAAAGTCGATCATCGAACTGCGGCCTAGAGTGTCCTGGTGCCAGGTGCACATATGGACACTCTTATGCCTGAACATGGTGTTCGTGATGGACAATCCATGACCAGCACAGGTGTCCAACAACAGAACACCACTCGGATTGAGATCGGGGGGCCGTTCCTTCCAATCACACCCTGCAGATCTCACTGTCGTCGCCAACGTGAGCATTGAAGTCCCCCAGCAGAACAAGGAAGTCCCCAGGAGGAGAGCTCTCCAACACTCCCTCCAAGGACTCCAAAAAGGGTGGGTACTCTGAACTGCTGTTCGGTGCATAGGCACAAACAACAGTCAGGACCCGTCCCCCCACCCGAAGGTGGAGGGAAGCTACCCTCTCACACCCGTTCGGCGCCTTTCACCGGGAGCATCTCATGAGTGGAATAGGGTCCAGCCCCTCTCGAGGACGTGGGTTCCACAGTCCAAGCCGTGCATCGAGGGGAGTCCAACTATATCTAGTCGGAACCTCTTAACTCCGCACACCAACTCAGGCTCCTTCCCCTCCAGAGAGGTGACGTTCCACATCCCTAAAGCTATCTTCTGCAGCCAAGGATCGGACCGACAGGGTCCCCGCCTTCGGCTGCTGCCCAACTCACATCGCAACTGACCCTTATGACCCCACCTGCAGGTGTTGAGCCCACAGGAGGGGGGGGCCCATGTTGCTCTTTTGGGCTTTCAGGCCCTATAAGCAGAAGCCCGGCTACGAGGTGCTCGTCCCCCATGCACTGGTGACCCGCGTTGAGGCGAGGGAAACGTGTCTATATTTCCACTCATATCATAAGAGTTTTTGAGTTGCTATTGGTCAGGTCCCTCCCAAGACACCTATTTGCCATGGGTGACCTTACCAGGGCCATAAACCCCCCGACAACATAGCCGCTAGGATCCTCAGAACGCACAAACCCCCACTTCATGAAAATTGTGATTTTCGTCCCTGTAAACACCCGAAAATCTCCCTAATTTCTGGATGTTTCCGACAATTTACAACCTGCAAACGCCGGATTCATCTGTGCCACAAATTGTCAGAAACGAACAGGTGGTGATGGGTCTAATTAGCATATGAATACCAGCGAAACTGCGTCTGGCAGAGACTCTAATGGCTCTGTTTAACATATGGCAGCTAAAAGGCGCCAGAGTCCGACAAAGGTCTGGCCATTCTTAATATCCTCACTCAGGATTGGATGAAACTATTACTTTTAAATTAGAAAGATCACTCATGATTGGTTGGTAGATGTGTCACTATTGGTCACCCAGGGTCATTATATTCATATTTTATTCATATTTATTTATGGCTTATTATTGATAAGGCTTATACAACATTATTGCATTATGTCAATGTTATCATATGGCTTACACTATTATTCCATCAGGACATGAATGGTATGAATGGAATAGAAAATATGCAGGAATGTGTTTTTCCAAGAAATAAGCTTTATTAGCACAAACACACACAAACGACTTTTTACAAAATTATAATGCAAATTCAAAGAAAGAGCAAAAAAATGCCTGAATCCAAGAGCTGGGTAAACTATCTATCTGCCGCCAGCTGTCCAGTCCACCTTGGAGACATCTGTGCTGCGTTGCTCGGTAAGCCTACCTCAGGTTTTCTTCCATCTTCCCTGGAGCTCCGCGCAGAGCTTGATCAATTCTTGGCTGCAGAAGGACAGAGGTTGCACAATCCACCCAGAAACCCGTCAACCATGCTGCCTTCCTGGTCAGACATCAGGTCTATGTGGCGCTCTCCCAAAGTCCACCTCATGGTCACCTTGTAAAGCCGGCATCCTGCGTCTTGTGAATTACACAACCACAAAGAACGCTTCAATAAATGGTGGTTAATTTACAAAGCTATGATACTTAGCTAAGCTAAAAGCCTGATCTTAAACTAACAGTCACCAAGCAGACTTACCGCAATCTCGGGATTGTGTACGTCTCTCGGCATATGCTGTGTTTATACTATATGTCCATGTCTCCTGAGTAAATCACTCATTTGGAACATATTGTCAAATGTAACATTTAATCTTTGCAATGTTCCATCCATCCATCTTCTTGCTGCTTATCCAGGGTAGGCTTCCAATACATCCAGCTTTAGCCGAGAAACGTAGTCCCTCAAATAAATCCAGTGTCTTCTCAGGGTTTCCTCTCAGTGGGACGGCCCATAACGGTTCACCAAGGAAGCGTCTAGGAGACCTCCATCAAAATGGCAGCCCGCCCATGCAAAATTCAGTGAAAATAATCTGAGTGCGACTTTGCTTTATAAGATAAAAAGTATATTATAAAAAATTCAACATCGTCCAAATTCAAAGAAAATGAATTCATGCAGTCAGTAACTTACGGCATTAACCCTTTAATGTTCACACTAAGAAAAAAGCAAGAGACCACGCGTCCGCCCGGGAAGGCGGCATAGGGAGGCCCCAGCCAGAGCACCCCGCAGCTGCAGGGCACGGGCCCCGGCAGGCCGAGATCAGCAGCCGCCAGCCCCGCCAGGCGCCTGCCCAAGAGCCGGGGGACGCCCCCCACCCCCAGAGGCAGAGGGCCGGCACTGCCACCAGGGGGGACCCAGCTCCGCCGATGGCGACCCAATGGGGGTCAGTCCACACCCCAGTGCCCCAGCCGCGCACCCAAAGAACCCATCCCACCCATCCATCCCATCCACACACTCCTACCCTCCCAGCACCCATCCGCACTCACCCACACAACCTCCTCCCTTGCCCCCGCACACCCTTGACACGTACACCTCCCTCACCGCACGCACTCATGTCATCCCAACATCCATCCACCATCACGACATCCTCCCCCCACACACCCTAAACCCGTACATCCCCCGCACCCATGTCCTTCCACCATCCATCCACCGACACACCCTCCACCACCCACATACCCTCTCAACACATACACCCCCCCACCCACACACACTCCTACCCTCCCACCGCTCATCTACGTACACAATCTCCTCCCTCGCCCCCACACTCTCCACATGAACACCTCCCACCCCACACGCACTCATGTCCTCCCACCATTTATCCATCCAGACGCCCTCTCAGCACATAAATCCCTTCACAAACAAAATCTTGCACTCCCACCACCCATCCACCCACATACAAACACACTCTCCTCCCCCTGCCCCCAAACACCCTCTCTACACGTATACCCCCACACGCACTCATATCCTCCCACCACCCCTATGGTATTCTAGGCAGACACACCAGATAACCTTTACCTGCTGGTGTTGTGTCTGCCATTAGGCAACAGATTCTAGAGGAAGGAGGATATTATAAAGGGTTTGAATGACCTCATTTGGGTCAAAATTAATTAAAATGAATCCAAATTACAAGGTGTGTCACTGTATATGTATATCAAGCATTTATGGTTGGAACTGCACGCAGCAGTAGCCTATATGACAAATAACAAACATGTCCTGCATAAATACATTTATGTTAATGAACTAAAGTTGAGAGAATTGGGCACATATGTATTCTGTACAATACATGAAAATAACATGTTTATACCCAACTCAAAACTCAACATTGCACTTGTTATAACATATATGCTGATAGACCAAATAATCAAAATAAAATGCACCACAAGGTCCATCTGAAAATGAAAAACATTTGACTGCATACTTTAAACTCAGTTATAAATCTTACTTAGAGAACATCTGCATCTGGTTTTATATTCAACTACAGAGGAAATCACTTGGTGTGTACTTTGTAAATAATCTGCAGGTATCACATTCATGTCCTTCATTAACTCTGGAATTCTGTGCAAGGTGCATGGCAACAGTCTCATCCTTGTTCATCCTCTGGATCTGGAAAGAGGAGCCGGTGCAGAGGTGAAGGCCATGCTGCAGTCTGATAGAGCCAGTGGTGACCTGGAGTATTCCAGTTTCAGAGACTCCATGAGGGCTGAAGCATACACTGGGAGAAGGAAACAACATTTTAGATCACATTTAATTACAACTGTTATTGTATGTAACATCATACATTCAGTGGCAGCTTTAATGGATACCCATGTCCAACTAGTAGTCCCATACAGCAGATCTCTTACTAAATATGTTAATTCAATTATGTGTTAAACCATTGAGGTCACTGGTGTTGTACCAGCCTCCATTACACACAAGCAATATTTATACTTTCCCTCCAAAGTTGTATAAACAGATATTTGACATACCATTTCCAATAAATTCTATGGCTTGAGAACCTGATATCAGATGAAAAGGTCTGACGCTGTGAGGCACAGAGAAGCTCATATGATTAAGTTTAGTATCTTGGTCTTGGTCAAAATGCACCACGGTTTAAGTTAGAATAATCTCCAGCTTCATTACTGGCTGCATCTTCCAGATCCTTATAAACATATCATGAAGTCGCATAAATGAAGTCGCTGACTCGGTATAACAGATTATCTACAGCGGCAGATAAAATGTCCCCAGTGGTGGGAGAATGTTCTCGGCTGCTACGGTGAAGAGCCTCACTCGGCACTGTCTCTCCTGCAGAGGGAGCAGCTACAGATCCAGCAGGTGGCCTGAGGAGTCAGGGCCAACCCAGCATGCTGTGGGCAGAGGAAGCTTTCACACTTACCGTCCAGGTCAAGCAGAGGATGTAGCCGGTCTGGAGATCGGACACTGGCGGACACCGCTCGACATTTTCTTTACATTGCTGGACGTTAGTTAAGCTAATAGTCTTCTAGTGCTGTGCTACGTTGAAGAAAAACGGGGAGCCGATTGTCCGGTCTCAGCCCAATTTATACTCGAAGCTAAGGTGGGGCCCACCCAGTAAGTGGGCGTGGACTAAAGTTTTCAGTGCAGCGCATGTGTGCAGTGTTGCCAACTTAGCGACTTTGTTGCTATATTTAGCGTGTTTTCAGACCCTTCTAGCGACTTGTTTTTCTTACTTGTACACTTCTCCCTCTGCCATAGTATTTTTTTTCTTTTAAACTTTATTTCTGATGGTGAAAGTGTGTTGGTTGTGTGGACATGAAACTGCATTGCGCTGGGCTGGAAACAAAAACTGTGAACAGCAGCCTCTGTTCTCTCTCTCGGCCTCTCGGTGCTCCGGGGCAGTTTCGGAGTCTAAAACAAAGGTAAGTGTACTTCAAAATGAGTCAGAGGCACACCAGTTTAAGGTTTACAAACTTCTTTAGTATTGCTTTAACATGAGAGTACGAAGGGGACACAGTGAGACGCGTCACATATTCATGAGACATGTCACTAAATCATGTTTCAAAGGCTGTAGCTTTATCAAATTACATCCAGAAACATTTTGACTTGTGCTTGTTCATAGCAGTCTCTGTCAACGGAACATTAGAAGTAAACTAATGGATTTCAGACCAATTTGTGTATATATGTGTAAATATAAAATAGCCTTAGTATTCACAGAAAAAACACAAGAAAATAAACAAGAAAACAAAACATGATGGTGCATCTGCAGAAACAGTATCATGACCTTTGCAGTACCTGACCCTGTCCAGGCCACCTGTAAAGCAGATTTCAGCAGCATTACGAACTGCTGCTGCCATCATTGGAAGACACAATGGACCTTGTGCCTGGAAAACGTGCAGTATTCCGAGCTCTCATAGATGGGACATTCTATAGTGGTTGCAACAATTCTCAATCGTGCTGTCCAATGGAACTAATGGAGTTTTCTATGTATCACGAGATGGCATCTGCACACCTATCTATAGTTTTTTAAGGGAAAATCTTAATGTGCAGGTTACAATAAAAAACAGGAGAAACTTATTGTGCTTAAATGTGGTAGTCCTCTCCAGACCTGATTTAGAATCTGGAGGGAATATCTGGCCACAAGCAATATTCCCAGAAGTCGGAATCAAAACCCTACTGATTATCTCCAAGATTTGAAGTAGGCAGCGTATTACATCCTCCACACCCTTTGAAAATGAAAAATGCAAAACCAGTACTGAATGAGAGGTGGGCAGTAATTCCTTTAAACCAGATTAGAGAGTATTGCCACTCCATTAGGTAGCCCATTGTGGCTATAATTGGTGCCAATGAAGAGCACTTTCATTACTGACCATATTTCCCTCCTGTGACTTTTTGATTTATTGCAACTATATCTTTTCAAGATACAAAAATGTGTTTCTCTGCATATGAATATTGTTTTCTAGAAAATAATATTCCAAGTATTAGGAATAAAATATTTTCTAAATTGAGCTCTTACAAAACTAGGGAAGGAGAATTGAAACCCGGAGTGTTGTTCTCATTCCTGCAGGGGATGGTGTGCCAATTGTGGGGTGGCCTTTGTAGCCACATGTGAAATATGATTTGGTGAAGGCTGTCATATGAAGGAGCCCAGTTCTGCACGTTATGACAGCCCTGAAGCACTCCATTGGACAGTCTCCATTGCCTCTCTATCTCTCCGTCTGTCTATCTATCTGTAACACATTCTCTCACACCTTTTCTTATGCTCACTCCTCACCTCCCAGTGGCTCTTTTATTAGGTTGCTTTAAAGCCAGATGTTGCTGCTACTGCTGTATGGATGAACAGGAAGAAAGCAGGGGGGACAGTAGTAAAGAGGGAGGGGCAACCACATAACTTCCTCTCCAGCTCTACTTCATGTTTTGTTTTATAAGCCATGTTTCTCTCTCCATATCCTACATTTTCACCTTGTTTTCTTTCCCAGGATCTCATCCATGTTTTAAAAAAAGAAAAACTCCACACACCCACATACACAAACTAACTTTCCCTCCCTCTCCTCTGCCTGTCATGTAATGTGAGTGACCTAGTTCTAATACAAGCCAACGGTTTGGAAAGAAGCAGTGGCTGTGATTCAGGCTGTCTTTAAAAACCACCGCGCTGCATGCAGGAGATAACAGGTGTGATCTCAGTGGCCTGGCCCTGTTTTTAAACCTAGATTATACTCGCTCACAATCAGATTCTCTCAACAGCACACTGGCCCCTGTTATTGTCTGCACTTGAGCTGCAGTGGATTTCTTCCATACTGAACTTTAGCACAGTGTAAGGGAATGAATAATTCTATTCTCATAACTGAAAAGTATTTCAGGCGCACTGCGCTTTTTCATTCACTCGAATTTCTGAGTTGGAAATGTCAATTTTCCCAGTCCTTTCTCTCCTCTCAACTATAATCAACGACAGCTCCTATTTTTGCAGATTATACAGACATCGGTGTAAAGAGAGGAATAAAAATTGCCGCCGTGCTGAGTTTACGCCTGACAAACAACATCCACACAGAGATCTGACACTGCAATTTGCTCTTACACACAGAGGCAAATCCTAGCCTTATTCAGATACATTTCCAGTACAGACCTATTTTGCAAATCAATCATGCAGCACAAAATAGTGGCACAAAGACTTATATTTTCTAACTGCCCAGAGTTGGAAAGCTGTTTAAAAAATAAAAAGAGAGAGGAGAAAAAAAGCTGTAATGTGGCAGGGTGTTTATGGAGAATATGAATGAAGGTAGCATGCAGCTTTTATGCCTTCTAATAAGCCCCCAAGGCTGGGGAACATTACGACTCTACTGTTTTATAACCGCTGATGGTCTTGCTCAGAGATGTACACTGCATCTCTTGGGTGTGTGTGCATGTGAGTGGCTTGGCTAGGAGGGGGGGCGACAAACCCATAGCTGTCTACTAAAACGGTCCTCGTGAATGTATCGGGCCATGAATCAGTTGGCCAGACTTCCTCTCCCATGATACCCCTCACAAACGATATGCTTAATAAACACAGAAAAGTGTGTATGTTTGTGCGCATGCCTGCATGAGCATTGCTGCATATTTTGGGGTTAATCATTGTAAATGGATTGGAATCTGACAGGCATCCCAATGAGCAGCTACGATGGTACGATGAACTCATTACCGCTCACTCAAATCTTGCTCACATTAAGAAGATGCCTTGCCGTTGGTGCGTTTAGAGGTTTCATGAGAATGTGAACTTAAATCATGTGATGTGAAAGCAACGCATCATGCTTTTTTTGTGGGCTGCGTAGGTGTCTCTGCACAAATGTGCGAGTCTTGTATGGTGAGGGTGCACTCTATCAGCCAGCCAACGAAGGAGAACTGATGCAAGAGCATGAGGAGAAGGTGGTACTTTTTCCAACTGAGATCTGAGATGAGGCTTGCTGCTGTGACCAGGGGGCGCTGAAGGAGCTAATTAAAGGTTATTGGCAGATGCTCTTCCTGTATAGTGTAGCATCTTTCCAGATAATGATCAGCTGCATATTTTTAGATCAGTTCCATTGATTGCAGCTCAAATATTTTTGTCTTGATTATACTTTATAGTTTTGAATAGGTTCCACTTTGATTTATTTCATACAGAGACTCATGATCCATGAAGATGAGTGTTTTGATATAATCATGTGCAGTATAATACCAAGCATCACATTTTAACCATTTTCTAAAGGCTTGATAACTTTCATACTGAGCTGAATGGACAGTGAATTTGTAATTTTGTAAAAATCTTAATATAGTAATTTCTTCATTTTCATCACTCTTTGTTGTCTCAAAGGACGACACTGACTAAATGGTTTGTGAAACCAAACGTTGGCACAGTTCAACAACGTTAAACCGGAGATTTGAGTCAAGAATTTACGGTGGCCGACAGGTGCAAACGCTCTGCCTATACAAAAACGCTGCATATACAAAAACGCGCTGCAAGAGGAAAACGCTACATGAACAAAAACGCGCTGCAAATGGAACACGCTGCTTATTCACTCATACAACGGAAATGCTCCGGGCGTCTAGGGAGCAGCAGTGAGTTTTCTCCCGTTGAGAAGAACAGAAGTATTACATCAAATTGGTGTATCATTTGTTATTTTAAAATTCAATTCAAAAACGGACACTTTTGATTTTAAGTTAGGATTTAAAGAAGTTAAACTATAAAAACAACCCACAAACAGAAATTGATTTAAATATTTAATTTGTTTAATATTGAATTGACCCAGAAGTTGCTGCAGATTCTTTCTGCAAACCTGCATCTTGTTTTTAAAGCCTTTTGGCTCAGTTTCTTCAGGTGTTTCTGCATCTGTCTAAGCACCAAGTCCCAATAACACGCACATTCACCTGAGATTATGTCGATGTTAAAAGGGGAAGCACGCTGTTATAACGTAGTGCTGCAACATATTAATTAAACCTACAAGTGCAGACGAAGAGCTTCTCTGGAACCAGAAACGTAGGATGTTGCTGCTTTACTGTTTTGGTTGTGCCAACGTTTGGTTTCACAAACCATTTAGTCAGTGTCGTCCTTTGAGACATGTTAACATGCAATTGATATGATTTGTAGGAGACATATGTTGTTTTGGAGTAGTTGCCACTGGATTGATGGTTTGTTTAACTTGTTTGTAATGGTGATGAGGAGTAGGGGGGTATGTGGATGCAATTGGCGTCAAAAGACGGTCAGTCAGTGGTTTTAGGGCTGGGAAGCCGTAGAAAACCTGTCAAGAACACTACAAACAGGATGAGGATGTTTTTCTGCTCTCGCACAGAGACTATCGGCTGTGAGGCTCTCTAGCAAAACCACTGCGTGTCCGACTGACAGTTCAATCTGTCACCGACAAAAAAAAATTGTAAAATATTGGACACTTTACAGATGTCATTTAAGTTAAGTATAAATAGCTTAGGCCCAAGTACTGAGCCTTGAGTCACTCCACAAGATAGCCTTCTATGTTGCGATACCATACCGTTAATTTCCACATACTAAAATCTATTGCTCAAGTAGCTCTTTAACCAGTTGTTTGCAATTCCTCTTATTCCACACATTTCAGTTCACATTTCTTTAATAATATAGAGTGATCAATTATGTCAAAGGCTTTGCTTAAATCTATACAAATGCATTGCTGTTGCAATATTTTCTATAAAATTCATCACTGCTAATGACGTTGATGTATTACTTCAAAAACCATATTGGTGATCGTTCAGTGATAGATAGATAGATAGATAGATAGATAGATAGATAGATAGATAGATAGATAGATAGATAGATAGATAGATAGA
>JBBBVU010000005.1:7925262-7942750 GCA_037177055.1 Atherinosoma microstoma
AATAGACATGAATGACTATTTAAATTAAGGCTTGCACACATGCTGCATATAAATGAAAACTACTTTATTCTTGTCCATAAAGAGTCACTGCTGTGCTAAGCTGGTTGCAGGTAATGACGATCGTGATGTTTCCCTGCCTTGAACATTTACCTGAATAAATTATTTGTGCTCATTTGGTAAATGCACTGTTACGCACCAAATACATAAACATCACGGCATCACAGGTCCATCTTTCAGCGGATAGCCCAAAATCATGTCATGCCCATAGCTTGAAGACTTTCAAATTGCCAGGATTTAATATTGTAATTTTGGGAACCAGCTCAGATAAATCGATTTTTCTCATATCACTGAGTGCTAATATTTCATTAATGTATATTCTGGATCTGTGTTAGAGCCAGCCTTGTACCTTCATTCTACAGGTACTGTATTAGATCTTAGTTGAAATCTCCTATTTTCACCCCATTTCTTTTATCCCTTTGCCACCTGAGCATAACCTGTGGCAGAACGCCTAGATGATTTTCATGCATATATATTTGATTAATGACATGCCGACATCACTGTCAAATCCAATGCCATTCAGTCCTGCCAGCTAAAAAAAAGAGTGCTGTCACTTTGCAGGAGATAATAGAACACAGGAAAAGCCGGGGCACTGCTTGCAGTGCTTCATCTTGTGATTTCTTCTTTTCTTTCAAAGTTGTTAATTCTCCCTTTTGAAATGAGTAATGATCCCCTTACTTCACAACATCATCACACCTGTCAGCCTTTTTGCAGCCTAAGATGTTCAGAGTGAGCAAACACAAAGCATCTGTTTAAATTGTTTTTGTCTGAAGATCAAAGACACCTGTGACCGCAAACAAGTTCAGCAGATGACAAAAGGTGCCAAATGTTTCCACAGTATCAGATGGCTTCTCTTGCAAGCCATATTGCATTCTCGGCCAAACCTCCCAAACACCATCACAAGTATTTCCCCTGAGGACGCTCCGTCTCCATTCATAGTCGGAAAACATCTCCAGGTCGAGGACACGCCACATGAAGTTAAAGGATTTTGAGAAATTCCAATCATAACGTTTGAGTTTTGTGCAAACAGAAAACCATGAAACCAGATGGAAGAATGGGAAAGGCCAGGAATGGGGAGGAGCCAGATATGAGTGAAAGGGGTCAAAAAGATGATGCAAATTATGACACAGAGGAGGAGCTGCTGTTGGACTCCTCGTAAGTATTATTCAAGGAGAAATGGCACCTGGCCTGGGGGAAATCACCACTGCCTTCAGCCGGATTACTCTTGGCACAATCCGGACACAGTCTTGTTTGATGTCCCCCACCCATCCGTCTTGTATGTAGTCTTTTATCTCACTCTAAAGTAATATAGTCTTCACTGCAATTCAATAATGGCCCAGCCGAGCCTGTCAGGCTGCGTTTGCCCGTTATCTCACAAAGGGCTGTCCACTCCAGCAACGAGCCACCCGATATTTGTGTGTGTGTGTGTGTGTGTCTGTTTGTGTGTGTGTAAGTGATTTCACCCGCAGGGGAGGGACTTCATGCTTGTGTATGTGAATGTGTGTATGAAAGAGAGGGAAAGAAAGAAGAAGACGGGAAGAGAGATGCCTAATCAATTGATGTGTGTCTACACCATGTGGCAGACAGAGGAGGAAGTGGGGAGACAGACGGTCTGTTTATCCTTCAGTGTGTTTGAATGTGTGTTTTGACCGGTTATCCTACTTGAGATCTAAATTAAGAAAAAGTGTGGGTGATGGGGTAGATGTTGTGACCAGCATCTGTGTGTGTATGTGTGCGTTTCTGTGTCTGTCAGCACAAGTGAAGGGTTTTAACTCATTTCCTAATTGGATGAAAGGGGCAGATACGGCCCAGTCTGACCTGAGCCTTGCTGCAGGACAGAGGGAACCACAGTAATTTACACACAGAGTGACAGCCACACTGATGCATTCAGGTTCCTCTGCTGGAATTGGGACAACAATAGGTTAGATGGATCTTAGGGTGAAAGATTGACTGAGACAGAAAAAGACTTCAAGAAGATTGTTGCTGATGGAGTGATGTGCACTTACACAACATTGATGGAGCAACGGATTGATGGGAAAAAAAATACAACAAATATATGGATATCTGCATAATGTTAGAGTTTGTTTTGGTTTTTTGCTTTGCATCAGGCTGTGAACGCATCGCATAAGCAAGCAGCTTTCGTTTAGCTCGCAGTCACAGGGCATCATGTTCCACAGCTCATTCAGCGCATGCTAATATATGGCTGCATGGGTCTCCCCGTCATAATCACCCATAACACTAAAATGAGACGCATGACAGTAAATAGCAGTCAGGCCTTACAAAGACTATTTGGCATGGGAATGATTTTTGTTGCTAGCTAACACTTGAGATGCCAATAAATAAGACAGATTTTTCTGATATATGAAGCCGCTTCCTTTATAGTCATGCCTCAGTGCAGTTTGCGCATGCAAATAAAGAGATGTATTACTGTACATATGGACGAAGGGAGAGAGGGTGGGAGTGTGAGATCCTGTTCCAGGAGTCAGATTGCAAATAGTGAGTGATTTGTTTTCACAATCTAAAGCAAGAATTTAATTTAAGAGATGCATGAGAACAAAGCAGAAGAGAGCAAATAACAATACAGGAATGAACATTCCCATTTCTCAGTCATACTTTCTACTTTATATTATTACTGCATCACTGCATGCGAGCACATGCTCAATTTACAGCCTTAAAACCAAAACCTAACAGCTTTATTTGTCATACGGATGGTCAGTTTAGTCAAGGTCTCCCGCTGCTTCGGCGTTATCTCCTAAAACATGTCGGTATTATTAAACATGCCGAACACGGACCAGCCATATGTGCACAGTGTGACACACGTGGCAAAAGTTCACACACAGAACTCACTTGTGCTAGCATCTGCATGGAGGAACACGACGGAAACACCCCGCTGATGCTTGGGGCTCTGAGGGGTCAGCTAGACTTAATTGCACTGAGGGAACATGTGTGCTAGTCCAAGCTGGCGAATCCACTCTGCAAGGGGGCCGGCCATCTGCCACCCTGTACCTCTAAAGCCTAAATACTAGTTTGGTTTTAGTAATGGAAATGACAACACTGTCAAAGGACATGATTTCATTGCATAGCTAATCTTCAGCTGTATTACAGACATTATGTGATGCAGAATAATGCACACACTGGATGATACGTAAAAGCAGATTTTGGGTGTAGTTTGCATGTTTGTGTTTTTAACATCCAGTGTTTGGGATTCAGTGACAAATAGAAGGGTAAACCTCAGACTGGAAGCAACAAAATACTTCCCAAGGCACCCTCCCATTCCAAAAGGACAGCAATAACTGATGGTGGATGCAAAAGAAAAAACTTGCTAAGTCGATGTTTAGTTAATCCCTTCTGGGTTACTGGACTATCTTGAAGGCGGAAACTGGGAAATAGTGGCAAGGAAGACAACCAGCAGTAACTATGGATGTAAACTGCTCATTCTAAGGTAATGGAAACACAGGCTGGTTTGATACAGTACAGAAAACCTAGTTATGAATATTACATTGCAGTTCTGTTACCCTGGAAGTTCATGATGTACCAATTAATGAGATTTACTCGAGCCGTCTCCTCCAACATGCCACAAAGATCTGGAGCGAGTCCATCCAGGAATGTTTCTGTTTACCTGGCAGGTTCAGAGTCATAAAAACCCAAACAAACAGATTCAAATACAGCTTCTTCCCCATGGCTGTACAGAGACTACCACAGGATACATGTCCCCCCCTTCACCCAACCACCGTGTGCCTTGGCAATAACAAAAGCTGCATTTTCATTAGTTTTTTTGCTAAATAAAAGCGATTTGAGATATTTCTCAAATTTTGACAAAGTACAATTGCTATTTGCAGGTGTTTCCATTGAATGGTGTTTAGCACATAAGCCGTCAATCTTTTAAAATCTCATCCCACTAGACTCCACTTTGAGGAATATGGAGATTCAAAACATTTAGCGTTTTGGAGCAGCTATTTCGGTTGCCAATACTACAGTTGCTGCATCCTCATCAAAAGACGAAAGCAGCAGGTGGTGGTTCAGAGGCAAAGTCCTTACGTATGGGGGCAGACACGAATATGGGATTTTTAGGAGAGGGTCGTCACCGAGGAATTCATATACGAATTTTGGATTCAAAATTTGAGAATGGATATATTTTTCTCTTTGATTATTTGTAAAAAGATTTCTGTCTCCTCCTCTCTCTGTCCATACATTACTCTCCATCTTTACTTGAAATGAACTGGTCACGTGACCCCCTTCGTCATGTCCGGTGACATGTAAATGTGAAAATAAGTGTTTCCGTTACCCTTTTGCAATATACTTCTTTATTGACACATCTTAAAAACCATGTCATGAGAGCATAAGAACTTTTTAGCTATATTTGAGAGGTTTTTTTTAATTTTAGGTGTTTCCATTACCAGTTTTTTATTGCAATATTTAGGATTTGTGCAATTCTAGGGGTAAAGGAAACATCGCTTTAGACTGCTGTCCAGACTGCATTCTCATTGCAATACTCACTTATTCATATTCATATACATGTGGCTGTTTTTTATACGTACACATTTGATCTGTGGCTGCTGCTGGAGATTGTTGCTAAACAAAATTTCGCTCTACCCCGCTGTACAGTGACAATAAAGCTTCTATCATATTCTATTCTATTCTTTTAATGGCTCATCGCTTATGAATTACCAAATACCATGCCAATAGTGAAGCTGATCATTTTGATTGGCCATAGATAGGTCCTATGTGTATTATGTATATTCTGATTGACTGTCTTATAGACTGGTGTCATTCTGCATAGAGCAAGACATGGTTAAAATAACCTTCAACAAGCTAAAGATAACTGGTCTGAATGTGTAAAGACAGTCATGTGGACTGATAAGAGGTGCAAGTTGCCAAGTGCCAATGCCACTGTTGACTGTGAAAGCTTGCATTCTGACTCTGTGTCTTTGTGTCTATTTTTACACTGCACCCTATTCATTAAGGCTGATGACTGATAGGCTACTTTGTTGGCAGCCGGAGTTCATAGCATGATGCAGTGACCTTGGGTCTGAGCTAGGGGGACTGGCCTCTAAATAAAGAGCTGGTTGCAAGTGAGTCAACGTGCCTGTTCTGCAGGCCTAAAGCGACAGTGTTTAGGCGTTGTATGAACACAGGTGTTCATGTGGATGGGTGGCAAACATGATTGATGTGAGTTAAACTGCTGTGCTCTCAAAAACCTGCTAAACTGCTGTGATAGCTCCCAAGCTTGAGCTTTCTGTTGCATCTTGTCTGGTATTGGTTAAAACCTAAGAGCTCAATTTGGATTTTTATTTCATAAAAATACTCCCCCCCACAAGACACTGATTATCTATAAAGACCTTACAAAATCCAATTTGGATGAGAGGAGAAATATCACTTTACTGTGCACAGATATGTGAAATTCAAAATTAGCTCTGCCTCATCTCTTATGCTCATCTGGCAACTGCCTATCCTCGTCTTTGCTCAACACTCTTTGTCTTTTTAACTTCATTGGTAGTAATGTGTTGCAAGTGCAAGATAAACCATCATCGCAAGCTCTCATAAGTCACACTTGACAAAGTGATAATTAAGTATAAAATACTAACTGCCTGAACCCGTGTTTTTTAGACTTAGGTTTGAATATTGCAGTTCCAGAGAAGGCATTCTTAGCCAAGTGTTGATTGCTTGTCTTGATCATGATAATATAGACACCACAAGGACATCTTAACATGGTTAAACTTAAAGTTGACCCGGTAAAATCAGTTTCACACACTTAATTCTTAATCTTGGATACCTCTAGATAAGCTTTGTACCCATCATGAGTTTCACTAGGTTTTAATTATTTCAGAACAATGAAGAATTCTCCTGTGGAAAGTATCCTCCTGAAAATGATAGAATTTGAGGAAATTTCCCCAGATTGGTTGAACTCAAAGAGGCTTTCAAAGGGGGCTCACCAAGGGTGGCTTATGAACATGTATAGAAGTAAACACAGTTTGTAAATGAACAAATACTTTTCACAACCTCAGTATGTTTTCAAGCATGATAATTCAGCCATGCGTGTTTGACCCTTGAATTAGATCTAGAATAAGGTGAACAGCACAATGAACTGCCACAACAAATATACCATTAGAACATATCTGGTAAATATGGTCATTGTGCAATTAAGGAATATGTGTCATCTGTATACTCCCGTGTTAATAGATGCAGATATGTGTGTGTGGTATAATGCTAGCTGAGGCAGAGGTTTTTTTCATTTCAACTATTCCTCACGGCAGATGTTAAATAGCTGTACTGTCCCACCCTACAACAGTCAGGAGTCATACCTTGCAGTATAAAAACTGCTGCTTTTTAAATGGTTTCAGAATTTGACTAAATAAGGAATTCCAGGATCTAGGACGTAATAGTGTCCAGATTTCAGCAAAAGGGGTCAGCTTATGAAGCCATTTACAGATTTTGTCATTTTGCTGTCAATGACATCAGCTGGCAATGGTAATGATTTCTGTTATGAAGCTGTGCAGATGTTACGATAAGTTTGCGCAATGCCCCCAAATCAAGCAATTACTGAGTCATGTTTTTATTTGCTTTTTACACCCAAACTTGGCTTTATAACTTATATGTGCATGGCCAGTTGAATATTGCAATATAGGAAAAACAGATTAGCACTGTAACAAAAGTATGTAATGAAGAATAAATGGCACCATGGCCTCAGTCGTGCAGATGTCTGATGTTTGGATCATTGTGTTTGCTCATAGTGTTACTAGCAGTATCACTATTCTAAAAAAAATCTTAATCTGATCACGTTTGAAACTTTCCTGCTAATGTTCTGCCATTTTAAGTCTGATTTTACTCATCTTTGTGAGCTGTCTCTCTTGTGATTTTATGTCTTGTAATCTGGTACAGCACCTTGCATGACTGCACACAGCAGACTGAGAAGAGGGAGTTTTAACGAAAAGGACCCTTGATGATGATGTCTGCTTTGAACTGGGGAGGCAAGACTAAGGAATGAAGGCCTTCACTCATATCACATCACTGCCCTCCCGCTTTTCCATTTCCACTCATATTTCCCTGACGGTCCATAAAGAGACAGCCATTTGAGAGGGTGCATTGATTTCTGGACATATCTGCTGATAAAATACACTTGTGCACTCTGAGCTTCTTTAACTTCCCAATTTGAGAGCTCCTGATTTGGCAGTGCCATGCAGTAACTGTAAACAGAGTTGTGAATCAGAAGGGAAGAGACAGAAGGTTAGGACAGTGTCTTTGTTAAAGACACAGAGTGAGAGGGGGCACAGATGAAGCTGAAGAGGGTTTCTTTGTGAATTGCAAGTCTTGCTGCTGTTGGCAAAAAGATAAGGTACAAAATGGCAAAGTTCTACTCTAAACACCCACATGAGAGTTTGTTTATGTTTTTTCCAAGTAGAACTGTTCCTCTGAACATATTGTGTACATTATTCCAAAGAAGAAATAATTTCTTTGTTTGCCATGCCTGTTCAGGATTTGCCATTGACCTTGCGTTTGCTTCAATTTCTGTCAAGTTAAAAGGCAGCCTTATTTAATAGCCTTATTGAGCCGTAGGTGAGAAAAACTGTGTTACTCTAGAAATGTTCCCGAGCTGGCGTCCTTTTCTGGCCATTAATGAAGCATTGTCCTGCTCACACCACTTTATCATGATCTATGAATCTCTGATTTTGATGCAATAGAAAACCAATCACTTGTAGCAGTCTCCAGGCAAAGCATTAGTCATCATGTCTTTGACACCACCTACGAATTGGGTCATTTTTTTAAATTAAAAGGGCTCATTTGTAAATACACACTTGCAGACAAAAAAAAAGACAACACTTTATTCTTATTTTGATGCATGAAAGAATAAAGTAACATTGCTCAGGTGAATTAATCCCTGCCTACAGCGTTGGGACACTTGCATGCTGCACCTGCGCAAGAAAACTGAAAGAGGTGGGGACACAGACAATTGAGCACTTTTGTCTGAATATGGCATTTTTAAAATTTGCACTCTTCATTAGGGGTTATTTCTCTGAGCCAGTGCATCCTAGTAACCATGTCAAAGCATACATTAATGATTAAGTGCTGTGAGATGCCAATAAGATGCCAATATATGCTCTCTCTGCATTCTTCTTTATCTTATTTTCCATTAAGCCCCTGTCCTCGACATTATTCAGGTATACATCTTTGTTCTCAGCTGGAGAGGTTCAAGTTAAGAAACTTAATCTCTGTTGCTCAATAGAGAATCTTCATTGTCTGATGGGGTCTGACGGTTATTGAGCACCTGGGGTGTATTCAATAAACCTAAAGTTTGTTCCTGCTTTAGTTCAATAAAGGAGCTCTCCGTATCAATTTGCTCTTGAGATATAGCACGTATAACTAGTAATGATGTCTTGGAAGATAAATGCAATTTATTATTAAACTTAATCCAAAAAAGCTGCATTCACATCACACGAGGAGGTTTGCAGTCAGTTGCATCAATTGCATCAACGTAATATCTTTTAACCATCAATTTGAGTTGTGTTCTTAGGGTGTAAAAACAAGATTAGAATTCACATATTGCCAGCAAATGATGACTTTCAAAAGTAAAGTGCCTTCTCAAAGCTTACTTCTGCAGATTTACAGTCATTTCTTTGCATTTTGCTGGCAGTAGCGGTCAAAACTCCATATGAAAGTCTGAGCTGTCATTTATCTTTTCAATATCTGCTCCAATTCATCTTGACACCCAGTTCTGTAGCTTATCCGTACTCCCAGACCCAATGAGGGACTAATCTGGTTATTTCTTCCCGATCGATGATGCTGCGCTGCCTTGGCACACCTATCATTAAGGCTGTCTCGTTGAGTGAGAGGAAAAGCACCAAACCTCGAGAGCCACACACAGGGCCTCACTGCCAATGAGCTTGGCAAGTGCTTTAAGACGGTCACAAGTTCAGCTCTTGTCTGAGCTTATTGTCTTGGGGGTGAGCCAACAGTCACCACACAGTCACAATAAGAAAACCTCACACTCAGAGGTGGAAGGGGAAAAAGACCATTTCAACTCCCTGACAATTATTCCATACCGAAAAGGCACTTTGCTCAATCCAATAAGGATTGCTCTAGGATAGCTGCGAGTAAGAGTAACTGTGAGATTTGCTGGGCTCATTATTGGCATGGGGTGGCAGGACTGTCTGTATGAAAGAATATGAAAGTGAGAAAGGATGGTGAGCAGTTGTGCTGCTGTACAGTATGAGGGAGTTGGGGAGTTAGTTGTGGAATGCTAATCAGCCTCTGGGGCGCTGAGCCGCAGCAAATCAACTCCTCAGAGCGGATCATGGCCTGGGCTGACATTAAACCCCTTTCCCTCACCCCCTCAAACACACATTCTCATCTTACTATAGTCACAAGGGAAGAGGAGGTGGTGAAGGCGAGAACGAAGGAATGCGGAAAAGTGACTGGAGGATGACGTGTAATAATGAGTACTTGTGTCTGAGGTGTGTGATCAGGGTCCGATGAGTTATCAGTAAAAGGATTAAGTAAAAGAGTCAGATAAAGATGCAGGGGGGAAACAAGAATAATGCAAATGAGAAAACAGGCTGGAAAATAAAGTCGGGAGAAGTTAAAGGAAAACTTTCTGGACATCCATCTCATGGCCTCCTGCAACCTAATTGAGCATTTGCTATGCCTTTCTACACACTTGTTACCCAGCTACGCAACTTTAAATTTGTGCATGACACACAGTTGTTTACAGAGTTAAGTGAGGTGAATTTCCCATTAATATCTAAGTGACTTTTAGAATTAGAAGACTTTGATTTCAAACATTTGTGGAGAAAGAAACTTCTGTAATTTGTAAATGGGAACAGCGGATTTCTTTACTTTTCCACATAAACTGGCAAATGACTATAAATGATTTATTGTCCATTTCAATCATTAAGCAACACTAGTTCCATTAGTTGTTTAATACTGGTTAATTATTAATAATAATTATTAATAATTGATCGGAGAGACAAACATAAAACATGCACACATACAGCTAATAAAACTAAACATGATTTGGTGTAAAAAAATTGCACCTTTTTATGATAACAAGCTGGTAATATTCCTTCTCACTGTGAGCACTGTACTTAGTGCTTTTCCACTACCGGTATTTACGTGGTTATCACAGTCCTGGTTGTAACTGGGTCTGCCTTAAGCCTTTTGGTGTAGGTGGGTTGCAGCAGGATAGCAAGGTGGTCGCATTTCCCAAAATGTGGCTTGGAGACAGCAGTATATTCGTTTCTGATGTTGCTGTAGTATTTATCCAGAGTGTTGTTTCCTCTGGTGGGGAAGTTGACAAGTTAGTGAAATTTGGGGATGCCTTTTCAGAGAATGGTTGAAATCTCCCAGAATAACGAAGCAGCATCAGGGTGGGAGTTCTCATGTCTGCTGATGATGCAGCTCTCTGAGTGCACTGTCCTCCTTAGCTGAGGGGGGATATACACTGTGCTCAAAATGATGCACTGAAGTTCTCTGGGCAGGTAGTATGGCCTACACTTGGTCGGCTCTGTGAAGACAGAAGCCTGCCGGTGTTGTGGCTTCATCAGGGGTCCTCTGTCCGTTTCACAGAAACATAAAACAGAGCATAACTGGATGTATGGCTGTGTAGCCAGTTGACTGATGAGGCCGTCCATTTTGCTTGCCAGAGACTGAACATTGGCGAGGAGTATGATTGGCAGAGTTAGCCGTCCTCGGCTAGTCAGTCGGCGGAGTCTGAGTACTACACCTCCCCGCCTACCACACGTCCGTGTCAGCCTCCGGGCGCCAGGACACCCATAGATATAATATACGTATATTATGTCTATAAGGAGACCCCCCCCCCCTGTGGCCTGACTTCAAAATCTGCTTCAACATGTGGTTAAATTAAAAGCTTGATAGATCTGCTGTGCTTAGTCCCTGTTGCTAAGCTATGACTGCAGATTTACCGTGCATGGCAAGGGTTTAGTAAGTGGCCAATTACCTAATGGCTCTCTCAGTATTTGTTAGCTACAATTTTATTTGTTCCTAAAAATGGACTGAAGGGCATCCACTTACCAAAAACCTTATTTTTCTTTTTTAGTCAAAGGAAAAAAGCAGTTGGGGATGCAGACGAGGAGAGTTTGTGTTGAATCAAAATTATTGGGTCTGGGATCGGTGCCAGGGAAGGTCGCTATACAACTGAGGCACCAGAGATTTGATCATCATTTCAGTAAATTCCAATATTTGTCAAATGATTTAAAAGTCAAATGCTTCATGAGACAACTTTTTTAAAAATTGTCCACGAACTAAGACATTTTAATGCATGTCAAAGTCAATGTCTGGCAGCTCGATTAGTTAAGATTACAACATATTATTCTCCATTGTGACACTGTTTGACAATAAAATCATATGGAGTTTGAAAATTAGACAAGTCTTTAGTTTTAATACACAGGTGTAAATCCACATGCAGATGCCAACAATCAAAGACAATGACACACAAACAAATTACCTTGCTTTGCTCTGTTCTTTTCGAAGACATGCCTGCATCAGCATGCTGAGCCCACAGCATCTCTTCTCACCTGGGAGCTGTGTCGGACCACTGAGGTGTGCTAAGATACTACACGCTCCAGGGCGCCCATGACCTTTGCATTATGGCCGTCAGAAACTGTGAATGTATGTGTGTGGGAGAAAGAGAGACAGAGACAAAGGGGAGGAAATACAGTAGAAGTAACACAAGGTTGTGTTTTTATGATTCCACTGACAATGTAATATTGCAAATTACTTTTTCCCTTAACTAGCACGAGAATCACTTTTTGTTTGTAGCTGTTTTTACAGCACCAATGCCCTTACCTCTGTGGAGTCTCAGTGCCCTTTTCTGAACCATAATCATGTTCGGACACCGTGTACTGATCCCATTTATAACCAGGCCTCTAAGGAGTGTACAGTTGTATTGGATGAGCATCTCTTTGTAGCATTCACCAACTTTACAAGAGGGGTTGCTTTAAGAACAATGACATGGGGACATTATATTGAGTAAGTCTCTGAGTAAGACATTTTCATACCTGAATACTAGAGATTTTCAGGAGAACATTTGTCCAGGATTTTTCTGTAGTTTCTGTTCACACTATCACAAAATGAGGCTTTGAGATGCAGTCTACTGGCTGGAAATGTGAGAGTAGAGATGTGGGGAACTGCCTATAGTGCACAGAAGGCAGACATGATGCAAAAATTACATTTTAAAAAGTCATTGTTTTCTTTTTCAACACATTTAGAGTAGCAGATGAGGCTCTATATCATGTTGATATAAGTCCTGTATGTATCAGTAAGCAGTGAGTGAACAGAAAGCAGCATACACACCAGCAGGCAGGATCGGCCCTCACTAGCATACACTCATGTGCACAGTGACAGCAAATGCTCCAGAATATGTGCTGACACGTTCATATAGCTGCGATGGACTGGCGTCCAGGGTGTACCCTGCCTTTCGCCTGTTAATTGCTGGGATAGGCTCCAGCCCACCCGCAACCCTGACTTGGATTAAGCGGTTCAGAAAAGGAAAGGAAAGAACATTCATATAGTGTGCCACCTGCTGATAAGCTGAAAATTAAATTCCCGGGTGGAAAATCTACACAGGAAGTCTGAAATTAATGTTTAGACATTTGGATTTTCACATGCTGCCACTCACATTTCAATACTCCAGTGCAGTGCATGTATGAATGTGTCTTTTTACTGTTTATCAGTTTTTCTGGGTAATCAAAGGGTTAGGGTTATTTATTGAGCAATATGATCATCTCCATAAGAAATAATGATCAGGTAGAATGATAAGCAACCCAGTCCATAAATAAAAAATTACCATTTCATTTTTCTGGAGACGCGACTGAGAATAAATTTACTTAACTAACTGACAGAGTCCCCGAAGGTTTCAGTTCCCAGTGATATTTGAAGCAAAATCAAACACTGGTGACATGCAGGAGGGTTCCCGAGTGAATGAGCAACAATTTGTGCATACAGATGTTGGAGGGGTGGTAGTGGACTAAGTCACAGAGCCATCGTCCTTGAAATCGATGTGAGACCACTGTTTAACATGTTTAATATCAGTCACTGTATAAGCCCATTTTAACATCAAAATTATGCAACAGGTCCACAGTGTTTTACAATGAGAACCAAAGGTTTTCTGACTAAATGGTGGTAGAAGTTGTAAGTCACAAAGTCACACATAGGCTTAGTCACACATACAAATAATATGTATCACTGGTTTCCAGAAACATGAAACTTTTTATTCAGGGGACAGGGCTTTTGTAATAAACAGAATTCTTCACACATGTTATTGTCATGCTCATTTGATGCCTTAATTTACTTTTAATAATTCACTTTAACAAGAAAACCTGAATATCCTTACTTTATTGCATTAAGTGTGTCAGTATGAACAAGGCAAATAAATTTTTCTGCACAGCATCATTACTATGACTTTGACTATCGTAGAAACATAAATCGGTCTTCTTCCTTTTGTTTTTCTTGTTTGGCATTAAAAAGCAGTGCAGTAAAGGTTCCCTGAAAATAGTCGATGTTTTGTTACTCCCACGCACACAAAAGCAGCGACAGTCTCCCTTATGATGGAAAGCAATCTGATATCTCTAAGCCTGCTTCATTTAAAATAAAGTAAAGCCTACTGCTTCGCTTCTGAGAGATGCTCCCTGTCTTGTGCATATGTGTATGTGTTTGTGTGCGCCTAAGACTCTGAGATGATGCATAGACTCTGACAGTTTGACAGATGAACAGATTTAGAGTGCTTGAAGGACCCAGCCTGTTCAATATAGGCAGGAGCAATAGTGTGAGTATGCTAGTGTGTTTGTGTCTATGTGCTTGTTTATGTGTGGATGCTTAGATTTGCTAAATGTACAGTTTATGCCACTTTTATTTCAGCTCATTGATGCATAAAGTCTAATGGGTAGGCATATAGAGGTGTGTCAGCCTTGTCTACTGGCATGAATAAGCCACAGAAAATGCACTGCAAGCATGGACTGTGTGGGCAATGACCTCCTATTACAAACACAATGCCTAAACTGACACAAAGATATTAGTACCATTCTCTTCATTTAATATATGCCAGACAGAATTTTGTCTGTAGCCCAGGTCTCCGTTTCTTTCTTTTTCCTTTTATATTATGCCCCGTTTCCCCTGCAAGGGCTTTTCTGTAAAATCAGGATTCTTATCTTTTATTTTAAACAGGCCATCTTTGGTTCTCCAGTTTCCACAGCAAAATGAAACATTAAGGTGTATATGCTTGACTAAATCTCATCGAAAAAGTTGGACTTGGCCTCCCTTCACTTATATCTGCTAAAGTTAGCATTTTTTCATTCTTGCAACCAAGTATTTTGCTAAATATTTGGGTTCTTAAATTGTCTCAACTTGATTTATTTTCTATAACTATAGTCTTTCTGTTTTTCTCTAACCTTTCGGTACTGTTAACAATGATGTACAATGTTAGTCATAAGTTCAGACTCACCTGCTGATTAAATGTTTTTTTCCTCTTATTTTCCGCAAAACACCACAAATATAAAATGCTTTGCCGTAAACTAAAATTCAATCATAACTTAATAAGTATCTTCACAAAACCATCTTTAATTAAAACAACAGCTTTGCACACTGTCAGTGTTTTGAGATGATCTGCTGAAAGCTTTTCCAACAGCTTTATAAGAGTTCTTGCATACACATACCTGTTGGCTGCTTTTCTTCATTCTGCAGTTAAACCTGTCCAAAACAGTCTTAACTGGGTTTAAAACCAAAAAGCTGTAAAACACGTTGTCCAATTTATTTTCTAAGAAAATTGTGGTTCAACAGAACAAATATCTTTTACAACCCCAATTATAAAAAGTTGGGATGCTGTGTAAATTGCAAATAAAAGCAGAATGCAATGACTTGCAAATCTGTATTTTATTTCCTATTTAGTCATCAAATGTTCCTCCAAGGGTTTTTGGTATGCCATTTACTTTTCCAGCCTTTTTTTCTTTTTTCCTGTTCAAACTCTTTTAAACGTGTTGCTGCCATCGAATTCAAAATGAGCTAATATTTTCCATGAATGGTATAATGTCTCAGTTTTAATATCTGCTATGTTGTTTGTGTTCTCTTGGGAATAAAATATGGGTTTATGAAATCTGATAATCTTTGCATCCTGTTTTTATCAACACAGTGCCCAAACATTTTTGGAATCAAGGATGTACTTGTGAAATAATTACAGTTCCAGTGTGTAAAAGTTAGAAGAATCTATTGGCTGGAATGAAATACTATTATACTCAAAACTGTGTTTTCATAGAATTAAATTATTTTATTTTCATTTTTTGTTAGCTTAGGACAAACTTTCCTGTTTATATTTATGCTTCTATTGTAGCCCACAGTTGACAAATCAAACGGTGGCTCTGGCATGTTTTGCTGCCTCCATAGTTTCTTCTATTGAAAATAGGATGAGTAAAGGGGAGGACTTCAGTTTGTTGCAATGTGCCACACTCTGTCCATTGGACATTTAAGATGAGATGCCCAAGAGGTGTATTTAGATTTAATAATGTCTTATAAACAGGAAAATGTGGTAATCAGTTTATCTTTTGGTCAGATCAAAAGGAAATTATATTGATTTACCATCAACTTTCAAATTCTAAACTTGGCCATTTAACTGATCGACCACATTTTCTGGGTGTATTAATCTGACTTTGAGAACTTCACTATTGATGTGACTGATGTGTTTGGATGCATTTTTGAAAGCCCGGTTTTCGTCACACCTATCTTCCCTTCTCCTTCCTTGTGTCTTAGTAAATTACAGGGCCTAAAACCAAAAAAAAAAAAACTCAAAATTGGGAATCCTCAAGCCAGAGCCCATTTTTCCTGTTGTCTTCTGTTAATTCCCCCCATTTCTTTGTTCAAGAAATGATCTTGATTTTGTTTTTTCCTGTTTAGTGGTTTCTTTGCAGTAGTTCAACCATGAAGACCATTCATGCAGTCTCATTTGATGTTGAGATATGTCTGCTACTTAAACTCCAGAGATCACTGATGTGGAATCTAATCTAAGGTGCTTGTAATTGATTTCTGAAGCTGGTAACGCTAATGAACCATTCCACATCACAGGGAACTCTTGGTCATCCTTTTGTGGGGGCGGTCCTCACGAGAGCTGGTTTCATTTCCGTGTTTGACGGGTTAAACAGGAGACCTAAGAAAACTTTCAAAGATTTTGAAATGTTCCTGACTTACTGACCTTCATGTCTTAGAAATGTCATTTCTCTTTTCTTAGTTGAGTAGTTTATATCAGTATGGATTACTACAAGTCATGGTTTCAAAAGCATCAAAAGAAAAAATTAAGCAGAATTTCAGTCAAAAAATTTATAGGTTCAACCCCAGAAAGCTGGTTAAGATACCACCAAGAGAGTTTTTCTTAATGTGCTGCAGTTATTCTCCAAAGCAAAATTAATGTGATAATTGAAAATTGAAAATTAGCCTCAAGGTGGATGGCTACACGGTCGTGTGTGTGGTTAGCACCGCAGCCTCACAGCAAGAAGGTTGCTGGTTTGAGCTGGCAACCTTTCCAGGGTGTATCCTGCCTCTCGCCTGATAATTGCTGGGATAGGCTCCAGCCCACCCGCGACCCTGCATGGATTAAGCGGTACAGAAAATGGATGGATGGATGGTACAGAAATGAATGAATGAATATAACCAACATCTTAAAAGGTTAATTTTAAAATTTGTTTCAATAGAGGACTTAACAAATCATGAGAGCCTTACTAGTTCAGAAACAGGAAAAACTTTTCTGAGACATTCATCTTTTATACCATTGCATGATTAATTATAAGAACATCAGTGTCTCACAGTGGTAAATTATATATTAAAATATTGCTTCTATGTTCTCATGAAAATGTTTTTTAAAGAAAACTCAGATTTCACTTTTTCTCAGATCAATCTGAGATCTTGTGCTTTTCAGTTAGAACTGACAGAATGTTGGCCATTAGATCTAAGTGCGTTTGACTAAGGTAACGGAGAGCTGAAGGTGATGTTTTGTCTTTCGCTCACATTGTACTCCCAAATATTCTTCATTCCTCTTAGACAATTTGTATAGTTGTATCACCAGAGGAAACTAAGCATAATAATCTTTTGTTATCACTGAGAAGCAGATGGGAATATAGATATATATAATATATACATGATATATATACAGGATAATGACTGTTGGCCTCAGCTCTTCTCCAATTGTGAAAACCCATCCTGTGTGACTGTTCCTTCATTAAATGTCTTCACAAATCCAATATGATCAAATTGCAGGACAGAAATGACTGATATCATCTCTAGACTCAGATGGTTAATTAGTGTATGCCCACAAACAGTGTTGTGCATGAACGAGTTCAATGAACGATCGTTCATTGAACTCATTCATATTTTGGACGAACGTGAACTGAACGCGCTCTATTTCCGCCTAATGAACGATATTGTGAACGCGCTCATTCTG
>JBBBVU010000005.1:7952981-7977567 GCA_037177055.1 Atherinosoma microstoma
TTTTCTCTCCCTCTTTCTCTGTGTGTGTGTGTGTGTGTGTGTGTGTGTGTGTGTGTGTGTGTGTGTGTGTGTGTGTGTGTAAACACACACAAAAAAGAAAAACCTATGTCTTAATACAGAACTGAGTGTCCAGTACCCTGCTTTGCATGTCATGCACTGAGCTTCCCACGCATCACCACCATGATGAGAATGGGTATTTTTTCTGTAGTTCGTCCGTGAAATTACATTTACATTTCTGCATCTTCCAGCTTTACTAGTTACTAGAAACTCAGATCTAAAATTCCTAAACAGCTTCTTCCCCAAGCTGTCAAAGCCATCAGTCCATAACATGAACCTTTTCTTCAGTTTGTCTTATAAAGGTGTTGGTGCAAAAGTGCGGAAAAAGTAAAGGAGTTGAAACCTCTCACCGGGAAAAGTTTGAATAGCTTTGCATCCCCTATGGATGCGAAGCCCATCCAAGACTATATGAGGAGGAGGAGTCACAAACACTTTCTTTGCAGTTTTGGACAAAAACCAAGTTACTCTGGCTTCTCTGTGCTGTGGCTCCCTCCTCTCCCCTTCCTTCTCTTGTTGCTTGTTGTCTGAGAGAGTGGATAACAATATCCCAATTTTGAATCCCAATTTTGAAATTCCAGCTGGACGCATTTTTTAGCTCTCAAAAGAGGACGTCTGGTCACCCTAGCTAAGGGCACTAATGGTACTTTGTGTTGTTGCATTTGTTCACTGGGCAACTGAAATGATCAATTTGTTGCTTTTACAACTTCACAGAAACAGTTACTCACATAAGCAACCATAGTTTGCATTTACCAACCCCCATGCTCCCCACATATTGTGTACAAAGAAAAGCTATTAGTGTAACAAGGGACTGGAGTAAGATATATTACCTTTCTAGTTAAATGAAAACAGATTTCTTCAATCTCAGCTGACATTTTACCACTCTTCCTACATCTACACAGGAGTAAATAAGAAAAACATATTGCCAGTAAACTGAAAGGCAAGATAAACTGTAATGTTGCACAAATGCAGGTAATGAGCTTATTACCAAACAGTCATGATATCCTGCTGTTACCTTTGTTATATGGTTGGATTTGAGGTGTTGCCATGCTTAAAATGTTTGTCAAAGTATTTCCTGTGTTTATGAGCTGTGGATGCTTCCTGACCACAACAGAAGCTGTGCAGTCATGAATCACCATCATCACCCCTCTGCCCACATCCTTAGAAAACCTCCAGGAATTTGACAGATCAGAAGACACTGTCCTGATATAATTACAACCAATTTGAAGTTATGATTGGTGAAAAGCTATAGGTACCCAATATTAATCATTAAATAAGTGAACAAGTGAATGGTGCCTTTGTCGTACTCTCTCTGGTCATGCACTAAGGTTTGGTTTGTTTGATGAGGAAAAAAAGAGCATTGCTAAACACTTACCTGCCTCAGGTGACCTCACATTTGAACACCTGAGGAAAGGAACAGAGAATGGTGACAAACCCATAAGGCCAATAGCTGTCCACTTCTGCTACACACCAACAGTGAGAGATCAGCTTGCTCAGCTTGATATATCCAGGATGCAGCCACTTTGCCACATGATGACCAATGTCATCTACCATGTTCACTTATTACATGCACACTGAATCAGAAAGGAAAAAAAGTGAACATTACAGTTGTGGTGTCTGCTTGGCAACCTCTGTGGCTGACCAATCAGTGCCACTGTTTTATATATGTAACACCTCTATTTGTAAGTGTGCTGGTCTTTGCTCAATAGCACTAAACAGAGAGTACACTTAATGCCTTCGGGAATGTCAGGAGTTTTATAGATGTTAAATAAATTTTAAGATGAGGCTCAAGAATAAATCAAAGTGACACTCAGTCCATATAAGATTGGATGGTTTTCCCCATGGTTTTCCCCCATGCATGGTCAAGGTGATCTCAATGAGTGAGATTTGAAATGATAAATCAGTGATAAGTCTTGAGTTTGACCGTTTGCTAAAATCATCTTGGTCAAAAATATGTCTTCAGAGCCCCATAATGAAGGCTAATTCGGCATCCATCTTGTATCCTGTCTCTTCCCTGAGCTCTCTCAAGCAAGCAAAAGTCAGTCTGATGATAACTCGTGTCTTATTTCTAGTTGTGAAATTCTTTCTTTCTTTTCCTCTGATAATGTCGTCTTGGGTTTCTTTGCTGAATCAGCCATGGTGCACATTCAAATCGGCCAGTGTGTTTATTGGATAGGTGTGGCTTAGGTAATTAAACAGAGGCCTTCCTAACAGTGTTCATATCCAGTTTCTGGCGTGTGGTGCAGTGCCAGAAAGCAAAAAACAGCTGCTGCATGATGCTCCAGGCTGGAACTCAAAAGTTCTGAAGAGCCATTTCTCTGGGCATCCCTGGGATGATGCAGGGCAATGGCGGCTCCGGGAATGTGCATAATGAATGTCAGTGTGCTATCAAACCGAGTCAGCTGTCACTACTTTGTCTAATCAGTGTCAATTCCACATGCAAATCAACCTGTTCTGTTGCCTGATTCGTCCTCCACCACCACACCTCCACGACCTGCTTCCGGATTCGCTGCCATCCGGACCAATCACGTCCACTTCATCCCTGCCCAGGATAAAAGACCCAGGAGTTCAATCATTCATCGGCAGCTGTGTTCTGGCGATTGTTGGTCAACAGTTTGCCCTTGCCATAGAGATTTGTTTTGTGTTTGATCTATTTAGGCTAGTTTTGAGTTTGTTAAACCTTTTTGCTTTGTGTTTATATTGTTAAATGTGTATGGGATTGGGTTTGTTATTTTGCTTTTCTATTGTGTTTTTATTTGGTTTATTAGTAGTGGTGCTGTTTCAGGGTGTTTTTGTTTCGGTTAGTTAGAGCAGTAGAGCAGTGGCTGTTCTTTTACCTTTAGTGTGTTTTATTTGATTTGAGTATCATCACCTGCCCATCCCATCTTGTCTTTATTTTTGTATGTCTGCCTACCACATGGGACAATAAAATCCCTTCAAACTCCATTTCCCATCTGGACATTTCTTTATGTTGCGTCCCCTATCCTAGCCGAGCCAGGGCCGTAACATACATATCTCCCATTTGGCATATTTTTTCCAACCTCACACGCCTGGTATTTATATTTATTTTACAGTCAAGATTTTTGTGGAAATTTAACGACAGTCTCGTCTACTGGATCCTACTTATAGATGTCAGTCATGTCAGAAAACACAACCACTCCCATTCCCAATAACTGTTCCTTCCCTATCAAAGAGTTTGTCAACATGACTGACAATAGCACTTTGAAAGGCCAGCAACAGATCTCCAGTGAATAAGGAAAACTATCATTACATTAACTCAGGTAGGAGTATAATGAACCTTTTCACCTCCATTAAACCTGAAAATTGGTTGTAGAGCCTTTTATTCTCTAAACTTAATTTTGCTGGAGCTTTTTGTAGCAGTTGAGAGAATCTTAAATCGCTTTATATATTTTATTTGGATCACACATTTTAATTTCAGTGATTTCTACTCTCCTGATTTGATGGTGCGAGTTGGAATTGGGGTTATGCTGTGGTCACATCCTATATGAGCCCAGCATGAATTGTCTTTTGAAGATTATATATATATATATATATATATATTGTTCTGCCCACACTAGAGGGCTGCCTTATACTGAAAAAAGAGCACAATGGGACAAATAGAGCTTTGGCGGGATTTAGAAACATGAAAGTACTGTACTCCAGCTCCTTGGGGGCCCAAGATTTGCTTTATAAATGCAAAACAATGAGTAGAGTGATATAGAATGAGGGCTGCTATCATCAAAGGGAACTCATACATACAGCTCGATTCCCTTCGTTTTTCCCTCTTCTTCTTCTCTGACCTGACATGGATTAATTACAGCCCTGCACAATTTACACCCTGCTGGAACAGTGGCAGAGAATAAAGAATGGTTGAAATGTGAGCCCAGTGACAGCACGTTAGAATGCTGAATTGCTTTGTGCTGCACGTGCCGCGCCTCTATTGCCTTTGCAGGGGAGCATGTTTACGATGCTCGACTCAGAGGTGAACTCCCAGGCCTTAAAGTGACAAAATGCTCTCACTTAGATCCAGACAGCCGGAGTGGTTTATGGACACACAGGGTCTGTTTCATTTTTGTTTTTCCACATGCAGCAACTTGATCATGTCACTTTATCTGCAAATTACAGCATGCATCTTAAATGATAAATTCAGAAAGAGAGCGTTTCAAAACTCTGCCAGACGAATAGGCACTATTATGCATGCTTATTGGGAAAAGGGCATTAGCAGACACCTGAGACAGAGCCAGCATGGGGCTGCTGCCTAGGAGGTGTCAGTAGCAACTGGCAAAGAGGGCGCCCTGCCAGCCCGCCTGGCTGCCCTGTCTGTGAATGGTCCCTTTGTCAAAGATGGCAGTGAGGGCACTTAACAAGACCACAATTAACACTATCTTAAATTAGAAAGCATGACCCTATGCATCTGGTGTGGAAGAAATGCTCCCCCTTTTTTCCACCCTTTTTTATATTTTTCCTTCTAAATTCAACATGATTTCAACATGAGACATTTAAAAAAGAAAAAAAGGCTGCCATGGTTTTGAACTGAGCCGTGTAAATAGGGGTAACCGCATGTCTGAGGCCACAGGGCTAAGCGCCAGGCGGTCGCCAAGTTCACTCAGGTGAACTAAAAGGGAGCAAGCAGGACAAGGAAAGCCATCTTGGTTTGAAGTGACCAGCCAATCAATGCACTAAAAGGCTGAGTCAAAGGTCAGGCTGTTCATTGGTAGCCCAGGGAATCACTGTGACAGCCACCAGGATGGAGGGGAGCCTCCACTTTCATGCAACTACACACACCACTAGCTATACATTTAGACGACAGACATCACTCTCAGTACCTTGACTCTCTATTTTGTAAAAGTCTAAACTGTGTAAAAATGGTCATGAAACTGTAAATATAAATGATGTCAAACATGCTGTAATATGTCTCGTTTTATATTTATTTTGTCAAACTAATTGCACTGTCAATCCCTTTGAATTTAGGTGAGAGTATTAACAACTAGTCACAGATAAAGTGCATGAAATAATCTTTCCTTGTAGATCAAGGACAAAGCTGTAGCCATGCTGGTTTGGACACCTGCTTTGAAACCTACATCTGTTGAGTGGCAAACTTAGCAGACCCCACCCAAGACTGCATTGTGGCCAAACAAAGTAGCATCTTCATGAGGAGACCTAAATCAAATAGTTGAAGAAAAAAAACCCAAATGTTTTTAGTACATTTGTCCAAATAAAAAAAAAGCTCTGTACTTAAACCTTCCTTAACTCTGACAAAGTTTTGCTTTTTACTTTCATGCTCAGTGTCTTTGATTTTCCCTTTCCTCCCTCCTAGCTATTTTTGCTATCTTTTCCCTTATTTCACTACTTAGTCAGACTGGTATAAAACTGCTCCTTAAATCCAACTGAATTACGTGGTGTGGCTGGCAGCAAGACGCAGCTATAGCATGAAACAAACAAGATGCCAAATTGAAAAGAAGAGAGTTCCCCTGCTGTGCATTCAAATTGGTCCACGCATTTTGACAGGCCGCTGTCGAGCACGTCTGCGAGATTAGACGTTCCCGAGATGCTGTTTATTTGTGTCCGTTCAGTCACAGGATATCTTCACTTTTGTCCACAGCTTATCATCCGTTTCCTCTCCCACTGCTATCATAGAGCTATGCTATCAGTGGCTTGAACTCCTGTCAGGAAGCACTGACCCTTGAGTCACCCCCTCTTTTGATGTATTCTTGCTCCATCATTGGCAATCAAATTGTGGATTATCATTGAAACCCATATTATGAAACTGGATAGCCCTAAAATAATCACTCTCTTATTAATGTCTCACTTTACATACTCTCGGAGATTTGTTGTCTCGAGTAATCAGGATCAGACCACTGTTTCAAAACAAGTTAAATATACTGGGGAGAAGAAAAAAAGAAAAAGAGAAGCTTTTCTCTCAAACAATCTCCTGTTGTGAATAGCGCTGCACAAACACAGAATCACCCCCCTCCGTGCAGCCTCTATTTTCCCTGGGATTGCTGGACGCCAAACAGGCAAGAAAAATGACCAGCATGCTCCCCTTATTCCCCTGAGAAGTGAGTCCTACACATAGGGATGTGGCTATTACTTATCATCATCAAAAAGTGCTTGTTTGGTGATAATAAGGGCCTGGGATAGATATCTCAGCTAAAAGGAGGGAGGGGACTACCTGAAGTAGCACCCGAGGAATCCTTCCTCTGCTTACTCAAGCAGTTTGTGCCTCTCTGTAAAACCGAGGACCAGCTCTAAGACCCGGCTTAGCCCCGAAATAGAGGCAGATAGGAAAAACTACTATTAGCCATGGTTAAAAGGATGAAATAAGATAAAGAATAACAGACAACAACTTCAAATGTGCTTACTGTGCAAAAGACAATCATCAGGGAATATAGGAAAAGGGTAAAAGGAAGTATTAGGCTGGAGCACCTTGTTTTCTTTTTTTCAATCAAATATTCTTGCATGCAATGCTAAACTTCTAAGTAATATTGCCACAGATACAAAAGCGGCCCACCTTGAAGGATGTTAAAAGCTTTCAAGCGAACAAACTGCATTGGATATTCTGTCCCAGTGTCTTCTGCCTCTGCAGTATTCAACCGGAATCATGGCCACATTACTAATGGCAGCATTCAGCTTAAAGGCAAAGTCACAGCACACAAATGTCCCCCCCCCCAATTCGGTCAAGAAAGAATGCACACCCTGGGAAAAACAGATCAGCTTACAATTAGATATGAAACATAACTATAAGCGGTGAGAAAGTTCACACTGTACATAAATTTCCGGTCAAATGTTACAATTCCTGCATGGGTCATGCTCGATAATAACCTGATTGCGATGCAGGGCTAGCTGGCTTTATCTGTAAAAGTTCTCAACAGCGCACCGCACTGCTCCTCACCTCCCTCTGCAAACAGTCCACGTTCCTTGTTTGTTTTATCTATTGCCATTCAGCTATTTGAGTTTGACATTAGGTTCATGACCACTTCAATTCACCTCCTGCTATCTGATGATTCTGTCGCTCACACTCCTCTAATGTATTCTGAGAAGAGAGGGGATACGTGTTGGGGAGAAAAAAGGCACACGTCCCATCTGATTGCGAGGTCTCCTCTGATGAATCGTGGACATCTTGGCTATATCAAAGGGTGCTTTCCATCTCACCGGTGTGATTAATCAGAAAGGGACTTTATTGTTAACATAAAAAGTCACTGCAGATCACTGGAGGACTCATAAAATCAGGTATTTATTCACCCTGTTGATGAGATGAGACCTCGGCATAATGAAGCGATGTGCCAAAGCCAATTATTTCACAGTTATCACGCTCATTGTCTTCATTTTTAGCTTGACTGGTTTGTGATGACAGAAAGGAAAGACATAAGACAGTTCTTTCTTTTTTTTCTTTTTTTTATGAAACAACAGGAAAATGGAGAAAAAGTCATAAAATAGTGTTGGGAGAAATAGCTTCCATGCCAGGCATTTCTCCATTTTGTTTCCATCTCCCTACTAGTTACAAGCGGCAAAGATATACATGTGGGACGGAGGGGAGGCAGATAGAGAAGAAAAATTGAGAGAATGAAATAAATATCTACTTAAAAATAGCCTCTCAGCATGGAAAGGAGAGATTTGAAGATATTATCCTCAAAGGCTGCTGTGAGTGAGGCCGGCAGAAGGAAAAGCTGTCTGCAGTGAAATATGAAAAGCACATACTCCCTGACAGCCTATGGCTTTTCCTGATACTGCCAACACCAGCCCACTGGAGTGATCCATAGACTCTTTGTGGAGACTTGTGATATAAATGCTGAGGGCTAGATGTTAAAGATCCTCAGCTCGCTCCTGCCCCACCCTCCCTCATCATCCTTCGCCATCGCCTTGCTTGCCGCACGGGGAGAATTTGTTACATTCCCTCTCGTCCACCTGCCTCGGAAATATCACGAAAGCGGACAGGGAGAAAGTCGACTGACTTGTCCTTGTCCCTTTTCAATTTGACAAGGCAAGCAGCCTTGGGGACTTTCCAGTCTATTTTCAAATTGACCATTTATAATCAGTTTTCTAAAGGAGAAAGAGAAGGGGCGGAGGAGTCGAGCTGGCTCTGTGTTGTTGTGAAAGGTATAGAGCTGGGGGTTGGTAGATGATAATACAGCAGCGTGTTGTCAGATGTGTCAGCAGGTAAGATGAATGAAGAATAGGGAGTGGGTGCATAAAGGAGAATGCACAGTGGGGAATTGACCTCTATTCAAAAAGAAAGGGAGGGAAAAGGGGAAGAAATCTATATCCTCCAGCAAATAAACATATACAGCCTCTCTTTGAAATATGCACCACCTCTCCATGAACCCAAAACGAAGGAAAAAGTTGCGCTGGCGCTAGCTAAAACCATCCAGAAAGAGGACACACCCGCTGTCCATTTTCTGAAGCCAATGTGGCTGCATATATCAGCACCTGCAAGGTCAGGCCGACTCGGGCGTAGCAAGCGTGGCGAGGGTCCCAGCCCGGGAGGCGTTACAGCATTCTGTCACACTGCTTGCTCCATCACCACCACACGATGACATTTCCACAAGATGGCTCTTCTGAATTATGCGGCCCAGCGGAAGGGTAAGAAGAGAAAGGTGGAAGGGGGAGAGCTCATTTTCTGGGTGTCTGCTCCCGACCTGAAACCGCCACTTGTTTTCATTAACGCCTTTTGCTGCTTATGCAAAGCGGCATGTGGGGGCAATAGGGGAATGATCAAGCCGGCCCACCGCTCCTGTTCGCCATGCCACAGCTGCCTTTCTCTCTTTGAGGTGTAACGACACAGTGTCACCTCTACAATGGCCCCCATCTTCCCCAAATTAATCCCAATTTGGCCGTCAAGCAAGGGGCTGTCCAAAGGTGCAGGCAGCAAGTAATTGACATTCTCAGGTGCATGAGTTTTGTTTATGTAGCAACACTGAGCCAAGGCCTTTTGCTGCGGATGACAAGCAGACCCAGTTTGCATACACCACTTGATTCGGGAGCTCTGCATGAGTGACTGCTCAGCAGCCCGTGGCCCTGTGGCATTTCAGCAGAGGACATTTCAGTAAAGATCGCCTCAGGTGTCAAGCAGCTTGGAAGGTGCAGGCGGCAGCTGGAGGTCGTTTGTCCAGCACATTGATTCCACCGTGACCCCATCGCTCTCCTAACTATTGATCCATCCCTTGAGACCCCTGCACAATGCCCACTCCACACTAGGGAATTAGAGCTCAGACATTAGTGTGGCCTTCTCTTAAACAAAATAATGGAAAATTTTCCAAAGTGATGTGACACATCACTATATAAAACGGGCATCACAATGGCTACTTATCTCTGAGGTCATTCAAACCAAAGTCCAATTTGGTTATTGGGATTCTGTGAATAAGGACAGAGAGGGGTTTATAAACATAAGAGCGTGGTGGCAGCAGGAAATGGCCTTAAGTCATTGTAGGTTGTGTGGGTGTGTGCGTGAGTAGAAAAGGGGGTGTTGGTGCTCATTCATGAAATACCCTATCTTAAATGCTTTCCTAGGCAGATCTCTCATACCTTTTAGTATGTCACCCAGGGCCATGAATCACTACATTCTTACCTGGGCACCTCTAAGGCTTTTTCATTAGGGTAAAAGGGACCCCAGGCAGGCACAGAAAGAGTTGTTGAAGGGGTTGGCTGTGTTTGTAAAAGGGAGGGTCAGGGATTTGGTTTGGGTGAGTTAATTACAATAACAATGGGGGCGGCCAAAAGAAAAAAAAAAAAGAACTCAAGCCATGGCAGGGCCGAGCTGTTCTCATTTGTTTCAATAAGGTAAATTGATTCTTATGTCCTCTGATGCCATTTGCATCGCATCTATTTTGCGCACGCCACTCGTCCCACTCTCCTCCTCCTCCTCCCCCTCCATTCACTTCACGTGCGGAGGGCAAGGCAACGTCGATGGGGACACATTGATCTTCCTGGACAAGAGAGGCATGAAAATACTCACATGTATAGGGACTCATATTCCACCTGTTCAGGGGTGTGTATGCCCAGAGTATGTGCAACACACAACACACAATACATTAATCAAGATATTTTCATACTTTGTACAGTTTGGTGAAAGTGATCTGTGTATGCATAGTGTGACAAAGTATGAGTTGCACCAATAAACACCAGATGTATACTTTTTTGAAAAAGAATCTGTTCAATTAGAGCAGTGGTTTTGAAACTTTTTAGGTCAGCTGTTTAATTCTTTTAAGTGAAGAGAAAAAGGGCACATTTTGAAGGCTATATGTTACCTTTTTATGGGAATAAATGAGCACACAGGTTGGCCTTTACATAAGGTGCACTGGACTTGAGGGCAAAACAAAGTTTTTCTCAACTTCACCTTATTTTTCTATTTCTACATTTTACTCAACATGTTTTGCTTTCTGAGTTTTGTTTGCCTTGCCAGTGTGAAAGCTACATTACTTACTTTTTGTTTAAACATAAAACTGATTCATTCACCCCCTGCACGTCTTTAGGTGAGCCCTTTATGGCACATCAGTCCATGATGCCACCCTTCCATGTTTCCACTGTCTTTTTATTTTCATGCTATCCATGTGACAACTGATCCATCTCACCAAGACTGCTGTCCTTGCTATGCCCAGTGATTCCAGTATTACTCACAGGCATGGTCAGTGAATGCAGCTCTGCCCACTGGCGTCTAACCAAGCCCTCAGTCAGGGTGGTATCTTTCTTGCCTCCTTCACTGCCTGTCTGCAACCGACCCCCGCTCCCTCCCTTTTGGTGTAACACACTCGTCTGTTTTTTTTACACATCCACACTCCCGTCATCAGTCACCGTCAGGCCAGATAGCAGCAGCCGTCAGGCAGATGAGTGACGACTGGGCCAGTTACCTGAGCGGCTGCATGACAATGGGCCTGTGGGCTGAGATAGAGAGACAAAAGCTGCAACTCTGCCACACGCGTGCAGGGTTAGATACAACATACCGGCAGGTCTTTATTGTCCACTGCACAATTAGCTGTCAACTGGTGATGTAAAGATGTGCAACACAATGCAGACAGCTAGTAACATGTAATTGAATGTCCTTCTACACAAGTCAGTGCAACAAAACTTTTCAGCCGCATCGTGTGAAATTAGGTTTTATCACACATGCAGAGGAGTAAAAATACTGCACTGATTCCAACAAGTTGGAAAATCAGTGCAGTATTTTTACTTTTTTCATAAGCGGGGGACAATAGGAGAGTAAAATGAAATGATATTCATCTGACCCAGACAATACTGCACCATTTCTTTCAAGATGGCAAAACTAACCGAAGGCCTTATTGCCTCGTTAATAATACAACTTCTGCAAAACATGTTTTTCAATTAGCCAAATTAATTAGCATACTGGACATATCAATATTTTTTTCAACCTAGCATATTTCTACATGCTATAAGGGTGGTAAGGCCGTGGATCAAGAACTTGGAATCTGTTACCTCGAGCACTTGGGAAAACAAACAGTAGCTACAGCCCAAACATTTGATAGGGGCTTATTGCTCATGTTGTCTGTAAGTGTAGCACCATCTGGCTGAAACACACCATCACCAATAAACTCACAGCATAAAAAACTGAAAATACCTTGATCCAATTAGAAACACAAGCTTATTTGCTCAACTATGAATACTTAAATTTGCAACACCATCAGGTAATTATCAAAGTCTCTCAATTCAACCCCCTGCAGATCATTTTGTATTTTATGTATTGAGCACAGCGAGTGGCTCTCAAAATTGGGCAGCAATGATTATGGTAATTTAACAATTTCAAAGCTCTATTGTATGATGCAGACTTTTGTTGCAAACTCTTGACCTTATTAACCTTCTTAATCCTCAACTGGGTTCTCATGATAAGCGACTTACATGCACACACAAGCATGCACACGCATCTCATTCTGATGCCCAGCAAAGACTTGTGAAGCTCCATCCACCTGTTTTATCCAGTGCACCTGAGGTTCTCTGCATAATATCAACAGAGGCCCTCAAGTCATCCAAGACAATTAACACTACCTTAGATCAACAGTGGAAAAAAAAAAGTGGATGGTGGCATTTGGAGCAAAGGGTCTTCCCACATATGTGGACACATGAGAAATCAGGTCTGATTGGTATTAAGTGGTGAGATTAAAAAGCCATCTTGTAGGTCAGGTCAGCTGGCGTTCATTTGAATGCATTACCAGAGTCCGAGTCTAGATAATTCTCTCATTAGTGCCACTCAAACCCTGAGTGACAACACGGGTGAGAAGGGAGCATGTCGTACAACACTTAGAGTTAATTAGTCCATGTGCACTGTTGCTCTGCAGACAAAGCGTCTACTCACTGCTCATCCTCGAAATGACCTGAACCTTAAGCGCTTTCCAAACAAAACTGCTTGTTTAAGAAAATACTTCAAATTACTTCAAATTAGGCTGCTTTTTTTTCTTTCTTTTTTTTGCCAATTTCCCAAAACAGTTTGTCCCTTACTTTTCTCAATGTGGTTTAGAAAATTCCAGTTTTTCTTCCAAACTTTAGATAAACATGTTTTTACCTTAACTCCCACAAAGAAACTCCAAAGGTCTTTTGAATTCTTACAACTCTTATATTTTGTTTGGAGTCAAGCTTGCTACAACACAGAACACTGACAACCATGGTAATTGCTTCAGCTCAATATTATATCCTGTTTTTAAGGGCACGAAAGGAGGAAGCTAAGCAAAATCCAACATACACAACTAGCACAAACTGCTTATTTACAACTAATTTTGGCGTTTTATTTCCTGTCTAGTACTTAATGTTGCCACGTCCTGGTCTGTCTCCCAGCAATTGGAAGTCTGTTAATCTAAAACTCTCCAGGAAGAATGTTTACCACTGTGTTGCATCACCTTTTCTTTTAACATCACTCAAAACCGAGGAGACCCATTGCTATTCGAAGGTGAAATCCTTCTCCATTCTTGCTTGATAAAGGATTTTAGCTGTTCAGCAGTTTGAGATCTCCTTTGTTGTTTCATAATCCTCCATTTTTAGGACGTGCCAGGTCTGTGCAGCAGTGAGGTCAGTTTAGCACCTTGACTTTTTACCACAGAGCCATGTTGTTTGGTATTGTGTTGCTGACTAAAAAGTCATCTGTTGGCGGTGTGTGTTGCTATGTCTGTTAGATTATGAAGATTCATTTCACTTTAACCTTTAAATACAAACCTATAAATCAGAATACAAAAAATATGTGCTCTTTCAAACAATGTGACTACCAAAATCCAGGGTTTTACAGAATTTAAACTATGTGCCTCCAAATGAGAGGGACGCCAGAAAATCAGACTGCAGTACAAAAATTCAGGAAGATTATTTGACAAAAATAGAAATGTCTTTCTCTTTTATTTTAAACACTCACTCCAGTTTCTACATTTTTTTAACACTAGACCAAAAATACTGGATTCCTCTACTCCATGTGGATCCAACAGTTGCAACAGCATTCATAATTTTGGTGCACAAAGTCAAAATCTGAGATGTGTACCAACCTAAATATAACCGAGATCTCACTTTCCATGCCTAGCTGTCCCTCCGCTGTGTGTGATCTTAATGAACTGATGACAAAACAGTGACTCTGTTCTGTGCCTGTTTTATCAGAACACACCACATTAATAAACAGAAACACACATAGTCCAACTTATCACACGGAGACACACATACCCACACAACTAACGCACAGACAAAGCAACAAGGAACACAGACACAGACAAACCAAAAAATAGCAATTCCTTTAAATTTCATGTGGAAACTTTTTTTGTTTTGTTTTGGGTTTTTTTACCTTTATTTTTTCAGGTAAAATGTTTGGGAACCAATTCTCATTTTCAAACATGACCTGGCCGAAACGTAAAGTGATGTTTTCTATTAACGGTTTAATTAGAGTTTTTTTTTTAAATGACTAGCAAAGTGCTGTCTTTCAAAACCAAGTGAGTTCTGATTGGTCAGTTTCAGTGGCCTGATCAGGCGCTTGGACCCTTTTCTTCTCCAGCCTTGCCTTGGTAATGTGTGAAGAATTTGGTTCATTGTCTCGTTGAAAAATGCATAGACATCCCTTGAAAAGATTTCATCTTAAAGGAGCACGTGTTTTTCTAAAATCTCATTGAACTTTTCTGCATTAACGTTGCCATTACAGCAGTATATCTTTGCAAAGGGTACATATACAACCCCATACTGCTGCAGACCCAAGCTTTTGGACTTGTTGCTGATAACAGTCTGGATGATCTTTTTTGATCTTTGGTCCAGAACACAAAGGCGTCCATTTTTTTTCCAGCAGTAGATTGTGATTACTGATTCGTTTGAACGTGAAACATGTTTCCACTGTGTGACCTCTCTTCCATGTCTGAACCCAAAAAAGTTTGAATTTGTATCAATGTAACTTTGAATTACAGGGCAAGGCAAAGGTTTCCCACTGCCAACAACCTGTATAGTCAGAAATTGATTAAGTTCTTGATGCAGTACATGCCATCAGAGTCCTTCTGATTCCTAACTTAAATCAATACTTAATATCCTTAACTGCATGGAGAGAAATCTGCAACTCCATTCAAATCTTTCATTTGGGAACATTGAATGTTTTTTTCATGCTTTTCCCATGCCAACTTAATTACCTGTTAGTTTTTTTTGTTTGTTGTTGTTTTAATGGGTAAAGCAAAGAAAACAAAACATTTATATTAACAAATTGAATTAAATTGATGAGGGAAACATTTTAGTATATTATTCCTCAATATGAACTCTTTATACCATCCCAACTTTTTCTGATGTAGGATATAAATGGTTTGCAGCACGTTCCCCCTCATTTCTAATCAACATTTTAGTCAGAATCATACATTTTCTGGCAAAAGGATTATATTATTGTGAGCATGTTCCAGATATTACCAATTGTCTTGCTTATTACTACTAAAAATAATGAAGGAAGGCCAAGAGGATAGCAGAAGAATTTTTGAGTCTTCACTGATGACAATGTGTTTGCATATTGGGAGCAGGAGGTTATATCCACGTCATTAGTCTCTCTGCTTGGATCCAGGCCTAATAACTACCCGTCTTCACAGTTATAGTCACCTCACTTCTAAAGGTTTCATAAATTGTCTCTTTCCCTTTTCGCACTTGTGTTCACTCACACTCCCACCACTGTTCCCATGAAACAAAGCGCTCGCCTCATTGGCCACCGCACACACGCACACGGAGGGGGGTTCTCTGCCACTACCACTGCTGGGCTTGCCCACTACACATACACATTCACACCCAGAATACCAATCTCTGCATGTGCACTCCCCATCACCACCCCCAACAGAGCACCCAGGGATAGATGAATATTCGAGGAGCTTTCAATTTTTTAGGCAGGTCTGCGAACCTCCTCCCATAACACAGCGCCATCACACTCGAGGGGGTTGAAGTTTTGACAGTCATTAGCAGGGTCATCTGTGGTCCCTGGGGGAGGGCGTTTAAAAGAAAAGATTTGAACTGCCTTTCCCTCCTTTTCTTCTCTCTTCGTCTTCTTGCTTTAGTTCTCTGTATGGGTCTGTTATAATTCCACTTCCTGTCTCTGAGGTCTAGCAGAATTCATCCCCTTCAGTCTTGTCTCCGCCACCAAATTCATCAATCACATACGAGGTCTTCCAAAGCGCCTTTTTAAAACTCCAATGTCACGCTTCTTACGCCACTGTCAAAAATGGTGACAGAGCTCCAAAGCGCCACTGTAAGGCGTTTATCCACTTGTATAATATGCTGTTAGTACTCATACAGGATCAAATACGGGATGCGAGGAAAATGGCCTGCAGCTGAAAGAAAAAAAGGGGAGTTTTGAGGAAGATGGGGGGGTGAGAAAACATTTCTTCTTGAAACTCTTTTGCACTAATGTGAATTCCCTGTGAAATGTCTGGCGAAGTAGGTCAATGGGATTTAGAAAGTTTGCTTTTTTCCCCTCTCCTCTCATACTGACTTGTCAATGGAAATTGAGCAATACGATTAGGAAAAGGGAAGATGATGAGCTGGAGAGTGAGAGAATAACAGCAAAAGAAAGGGGGGGGGGGACACAAAGACTAGTGGAGTGGTGGATTGGGGCTCTCACAGGTCCCTTACCAGCTGACTGAGAGAACCAGACAAAGAAAAAGAAAAGAGATTTGTATCTGCGCTCCTGAGGAAGGGAGTGGCTCACATCTCATCATCTTGATATTGAAGGAACAATCTAATTATAGCATTTCTCTGGGGAATATGCATATGAGAGTAATCAGTAAATAGAAAAGGGTAATTATTTGCCAGAAGTCATACCCCTTGCACCTGTAAGCACTGCACTGATATACAAGATTGTGTCGTTCCTATCATTCCCAATGAAGATAGTTTATTATTATAAATGAACTTAATAATTTAACTACAAACTAAATGAACGTCTCAGTTATTGAATATTTCATGGTGTCTGCCAAAAACGTAATGAGTTAAGTTTGGTCAAATACAAATGGGTCTCTCTTTGTAATTTACCACAATGTTCCTCAGGGTAAATCTCTGCCGGTGAATGAGATCGAATGTTACAATTAAACGTGCTAACTCATTGTCAAAAGCAACATATCTATTCACATGATATATTTGACACTTAATTGGAAACCACGTTTAGAAATGGTTCATTTTGTGGCTTCCTTCATCTCAGCCTAATCAGAATAAATTCTACTGGCTGTAATGAAGTCGAACATTCATATTTGGGCTATTAAAGACACTGCAAGGGTGAATTATTTAAATGCTAATTAATGATTTAAGCGTTCCAAGTAGCAATAGGCACATATTATTCCTCAGCTCTTTACAAATGAATAATCTCAACATTCGCAAAGTGCAGAATAACCGCTTGCTTATATTTCGTTCAATCAATTCAGCAGCAGTGGAGGTTCTTCCACCCAAGCAGCTACAGAGAAAGAAACTGGAATCCATCAATACTGGAGGACAGTTGCTGGAATTACTAATCTCTTAGCTGAGATTCCAGTCGCCAAGGAGCTGAACCAATGAATCATGGGAAACATAAGTCAAGGCTATTTTTCCATTTTTAAACATCAGGTAAGAAAAACTTTTGGTTGCTTCTTTTCTCTTAGAATGCAGTTATAATGTATGCAATGCTTCATTTCTGTGTATAAGTGTTTAATTACTCTGCAGGGATCGCCTACATCCACCAAGAGAGCTGCAGATGTTGGGTGAATCAAATTTGGGTTTAAATACTATGAGATATGGCTCAACTTTGTTTTCAAAGCAGAAGTTGTGATGTAAGCAACAACGACATTATTCATGTTCCCACAATAGCTTGTTATTCATCATAAGACAAAGCAGATTCTCACTTGACTTGACATAGATGGAGGAGGGCCACGAGGGTATTATTCACATCTGTTGAAAACAGTAAGCACAGCCAATTGGATTTCACGATACACCATACTTATTAATAAAAACAAAGTCTCCCAACACAGCATATAAATGGCATTTTCCATCACATCGGAGCATAAATATTAATTGTGTTAAATATATGATGTATTGTGGTTAGAGAGCTGCGTCATCCCTTTATTGTTTAACCAGCAGGATACATTTTGTATACAAAAGCAGCACATCATGTGGCACAGTGGTGGCCTGAACTGATGAGTTCAAAACTGTACTTCCTGTGCTCACCACACAGTGGCAGAGTAATCCTATAAACAGATGCTATCAGAATCCTCACCTCTGCTCCTCATCCTGTTTATTAATGTGGGCTTCAGGCTTGAGCATTACAAACTGTTAACCATATTCAGCTTTCTATAAGACAGCAATGTACTCTTAATAAAAAAATAAAATAAAATAAAAGGAATAAAAGGAATCTTTATGCACCTTCATGGCACTGTCATAGTTCAATCGACTGAAATTTTATCTAATCTTTTTTTATGGTTATGAAAGCTTCAGCTACATAATTGTCAAACAAAGAAGTAATGACAGCATTTGATCTGACTCTTTATTCCAAATATATGTGGCATGCTTTTGGCTGTTGGTCAATTAAAAAGCCTTTATATGCTTGTGTGTCATCATACTGCCCGCTCTCCAGCATGCACAGTGAGACATATTTTTTAAGCAGATACATTTGCTATATTCTTTGGTTTCCTGATCATTTCTGCATGTCAGGCCTCTCTTTGATGTCAACTTATATCACACAGGGCCTGTTATCATGTAGGCATGCCATATTTCTTTAAATGGGCCAAAACCACATAAATTGATCCACATTCCATATTTCTGTCTGCATAAAGGAAACGACAGCTCCTCTTCATAAATATAATCAGCACACATCAAATTCTGGTATCACCTCTAGTTCATATCAGTACTTGCATCACTATAGCTACAAACTTAGGCTTCATAGTCAACTGCAAAAGTCTGCAATAAAAAAAGATTCATGATCATAATTAGAGATACAGCCTAACATATCAGAGGGCTTTTTCAAATCCAGAATTCAGAAATAACAATGAGAGAAAAAGCAGTTGTGTAGATTTCACACATAATACTTGTGAATAAAACCACTGTTAATATTGTTTATCACTGGTATAAAGGTATGACTGTATAAGCAGTTGTAACCTACTTGGTCTATTAGTTAAATATTGCGTCACAGAAAAGAAATTCAGACAAAATTATGACTTCAAGAGAAAATAATCATAATAATTGCTGATTTATTTTCAAGTTCAGGAAGAATTTTACTTCTTTGCCAACTGCTCACGTTTTCATTTTCTAGTTTTGTGTTTTGAGATAATCTTTGCATATTCCTTCCCAGACTGGTATATGGTTCGACTCAGCGCTACGTCAGAGAAATCCACATGGAACAACCCAAAACGAACACTGAATCCATCGGCCCATTCAAAGTTGTCCATCAGCGACCAGGCAAAATATCCACGGACATCGACCCCATCTTCTTGCATGGCTAAACATAGAATTAAAACATAGACTTGTTAGTTGTATGTTTCCAAGCTCCCCCCTTCCCCTCTTCCTTCTTTACTTTCACAGCAACTGCTTTTAATTAATCTGTGCCTGCTAACATGACATGAAAAAAGATTAACATCATTATAAAGTGTTGAAATCACAACAACAGCATGATTTATGTGTAATGAGAGAACATTAGTGACACCCAGTTTTATGCTTATCAGCTGTCAGCTTGAAAAGTTATAAATGAATTCTGTTTTCTATTACTGAAATGATAAATGCACAAGAATATAACTATTTATCCGGCAATTAAGATCTTATTTTTCCTTCTTTACCTATCCATAATTTCATTGTTTATGTACACTAACCAAATGTATCAAAAGTTTGTTTTTTTAATTATTATTTTCTGACTAATTAATTTATCCAAATGTTGCTGTCAAAGGTGTGCAAATGAATTATTAGGCATTTATAATCTTAAAGAGGTTAATTGTAGATGTACAGTTAAGTTATGATATTTGATAATATTTCAGAATACCAACTCATTATCATTTGTACCAATGAATACTTCGGTTTTTACAAAACACTATTGTCTATGTGCTACACAGTGTGGTGAGTCTTTTAGCATCTGTGTCCCCCACAGCATTATTGGACACCATGAGAAAGCCCTTCAGGCTAAAAACAGAGCTGTTGTTGAAGCAAACACAAGTCCCGGGGATCTTAGTAAGTTTCAAAAAAGTTTGCAGTGTAAACTGGGGTTTTAATTCCCGATGAAGCCACTATTTTTCTGTTATGTTTTCCATTGAATTGTACTGTTTGTTTGTTGTAACATTTATTGAATATGTTTATCCAATGAAATGTGAACGTGTATGCATTACTCTGACCCTCTGTTATTCTCTGTTGACAAACATTAGCCAGAATATTGCACTCTAATTAAATGCAAATCAATAAGCAGCAAACAGTATTTTATTCAAGCTGCAAAACTGAAACAGTAGAAGAGGCTGAAAATGATAACATCTCCACCAAAAGAGCAGGAATATTACCTCCTAGACTATCGTCACCTTAACTTCAACCAATATGTTAGTTGGCAATCTGTCCTACAAGCTGAAGCACTGATACCCATGGTGCTAGTTACATCCTCAGTCAGTCATTCATAATGTGTGGTTTTAAATATCATTGGTGAGAGCAAAAATGCTAAATCTGCTTGTTAAATCAATCTATCTATCCGTTGTATTCATATTTTTAACTTGTAGAAAAATAAAGAGTGAAAACAGTTTTGAAACAAATGTTTTTCCATACCCTTTAACTTTGTCCATACTAATCCTGACCTGGAAAAGAGTTTAAAAAAAACAAAAACAAAAAAAAATTCCTTTAAATTCTTATTTTAAAAGACTGCATAGGAACCCTGTACATGTGAAATGCATAATCTGTGTTTAAAATTTCAGATTTTGTACATACATTTTTAGATTTTAAACCATGCGCATGGAATTACAGATTACACCCCCGCAACACACACACATTTTTGGTATATTCACTTAAATGAACTAATTAAACCCTTTTAACACTGTCAATAGTAGCATGTCTATCCTGTGTCCAAGGGCAACAACTTACCAGTCCATTAAACTGCAGCCACCCAGGAGACAGGTATGTAACTACAACATGAACGGATGCCACTGCACTGTATTCTACGGTGTGTTGGACCACAGTTTCTGATAAATAGGACTATCTTAGATAAAAAAAGTTAGTTTATTGTATTTTATTGGAACAGACATTAGCCCGACAAAGCAGGACAGAAAGGGACTGCCAGCTGTCTTGATGACAGATAAAAAAAAGGAAAATTGAGCAATCTCATCTTTATTTGTCCAGAAGATGTAGCTATCAGTTCCCAGTGTGAAATTTAATCATCGGTAAATATGTGTTTCTGTAAAATGAGGGCTGCACCTATTCTTGTAGTGTTGACCGTAGCATCCAGTGACCCCAAAGAAAGTTAGAAAAGAGCTGAGCCTTGTTATTGTGCACCATATAGTGAAAAATGCTGTTTGTTTTAGCTTACAGACTTAGCTTAGAGTCCCACAGCAAACCTTTGATTTATCATTGTTTTATTTCTTGTTTTAAACTTTGTTCTCACTATCTGCTTGATGACATGGAGACAAAAACGCTACTTAGCTGTGGTTAAGAAGACATCATATTGCGATTTAAAATAAAACCTTCAACACAATTAAACCTACACACTGGAAAGTTATGCTAAAGCACGGCTACTCAATTGGGTCCCTGCTCCAACACACCTGTCTCAAATTTAATGGATCCAACAGTCTATGAAGTTCTGCACAATGACTCATTAATTTGAGTCAGGTGTGTTGGAGCAGGGAAACATGAAAAACCTGCAGGACTGCAGCCCTCGTAGGACCGAATTGAGTAGCTCTGAGCTAAAGGGTACCCCGTGTGTTAAATCCTGACGTTAAGAGGTTTGGATAAAGCATCCATGTGTAATGAGCTAGTTATTAAAATCATGAGTGTGAACGGGACCAATTTATAAAAGGGGTCATTTGTCAAACTCTAATTCCATGTTAGATGCACAAAATACTAAAAAGCTACAAAATTAGACTTGTCCAAAATGCAGAATTAATTGAATACTTTCACCATCATTTGTCCCATCTATTATGGTCCGCTTACACCAACTTGCAACTAATATTACACAGTGTTTACTAGTATTTATATACCATCTGTTACCTTTATTTACTTCTGAGATGGTGCTCTTGTAAAACTCACAACGCTCAACATCCTCAATGTGTAGCTGCCCCACCTGAGAGAAGCCATTCTCTGTAATGTAAACCGCTGGGTTGCTGAAGGTGTCCTGGAAAGTCAAAGGGCAGATGTTTTTGTCAAACAAGGCATTGCGGTTGTCAAGCATTCAGAGGAGAGACAGATTGGTCTACAGTGTGCCGTTTAGCTGCTTTTTAACGGTGCCAGGCTCAAACTAATGGCCTGTGACAAGTCACAACAGCAGGAAATTGCTCGTTTGCAAACACTTTTCAGCAAAGTAACTGTTTCATTCAATGTGACAGCACTAATGAAGCATCAGTGTGCTTCTGGAGGTGTTGAAAGAAAGATTACTGCATACAAAATCAATGGAAAGACACTGAACAAATGTCAGTGTTTTCCTCATGTGGTTGAAAGCGATCAATCATGTTGTTGGTCATGAAGGGAAAACGAGCAATAACTTCCTGTTTTGACTGAAATGAAAATAACGTGTTTGAGCCTCTTTGGGGTCCTTTTTTAGTCTTGTGGAGTTAAGTTAGCAAATTTAGGGTAAAATCTAAAATGTGAAATGTACCAAAAATATGATGTTTTGATTTCAATTTTACCTTTATATACTGAAGAAGCTTCCTTAAGCCGTGAGGCACTACAGCCAGCCAGGAGACCCCACAAATGGGCCAGGATGGATCTAAAACTTCTTCTGAATCTCTGTCGCTCCTCATACTCAGCATCTGCTTGCAACCTCCTCCTGGTTTAACTTTGCGGGATGTGTAGTAGTTCAACGCAAAGAAGTCAGCCGTTCCTAAAATGGCCGGGTCGTCTTTTGAGAAGCAGGGCAGTCTTGAGGCACCACTGTATCCTAGTTTCTTACTTTCAGCATCTATGGCGGATCTCATTATTTCTGGATATTCCCCGGTAACAAACACGGGCCAAGCGAACCATCCCAATGTGAATGCAAGCGCACGCTCAGTAGCTGCGATGTCCTCGTTGCAGCCTGGGTCCAGCGGCTCAAACCAGTCACTGTTGATGGCCAGGGACACGGCACCCTTCTGCTTTGCTCTGTACAAAGAGTTGTAGCTGTGCCAAGCCATGGCGTGAGCACGCAGCATGTTATGCCCCACCACATAGGCAGAGGTGCCTTTTTCTTTCAACCCTGGGGCATGGATGCCATCCTCATAACCCAGTTTGGCACACACATATGGTTCATTAATCGTGATCCAAAGTTTAACCCGATCCCCAAATGTCTGGAAACAAAACTTGGCATAGTTTTCAAAGAGGGTAGATATACCAGGTGACTTCCAGCCTCCTTGATCTTGAAGAGTTTGAGGCAGGTCAAAGTGGTACAAAGTGACCATAGGTGATACATCACAGGCCAGCAAATCATTGATCACTTTGTTGTAGTACTGAACACCTGTTGGATGGATAAAACAGCATGAAAATCATCATCGGGACTTGGTTTGATTCTGGTTTTAGGGAAATGGATATACCTTTCTCATTGACATGCTGTGTGGTACCATCAGGAAGGAGGCGGGCCCAGGACAGAGACAGGCGGTAGTGTGTAAGTCCAAGCTGCTGAACACACTCCAGGTCTTTCTCCCATAGCTTATAGCTGTCACAGGCCACATCTCCATTTAGGTCATCAAACACTCTGCCTTTCTCATGACAAAATGTGTCCCAGATACTTGGTCCTTTGCCATCTGCCTGCCATCCACCTAAAGCAGCATATAATGGTTGTTGCATTATAGAAAATTTGGGCATGTATGGTGCTGATAACACAGTCCAATTTGCATTGAGGCTCTGAATGTGTGTGTGTTATTTATAAAACCTTTATACAACTTGTATTAGGTATTTGTACATAAAACGTGTAGTAAGAGAAAAGTACTCTTGCACACTGTAGTCTTCATGCAATTGTTTACAAATGCATCAACTATTGTGTAGCTAATACACATTGTGAAACAGTCAGGTCTATCTGTTTTAATATATAACACCTTGTATGATAGCATAAATACAATGCCTACAACAGTGTCAAAACAAGACAGCACAGTTCTAGTGATTGCAACTGACCGGACAGGATTTCGCTCTAAGTTAAGGTATTAACTTTAATAAACATTGTAGATATATTTTTATGTATTTATGTTAATAAAACCGAAACGCAGACCAGACATTCTGTTTTAACCCCCACCCTTCCCCTTCCTTCCCTCCCACAGACCCTACAGCAGTCGCACATGTCTGCAGTCTCGTGGTTTTGTTTACCTACCTTCTATTTGATATGCAGAAGTTGCCGCTCCCCAAGCAAAATCACGCGAGAACATTTTCCCCCTTTTTTTTATCGTAATAAGACTTACACAAAGCGGTCTTAACACCTTTATTCTGTAGCGTCATTAATGTGTTTATCTCATTAAAAGGGTCACGCCTCTCAGCATTTTACAACCGTTGATGTTGAAGCACGCAACCAGGAAGTCGTGTTAAATTAGTGGGCGTGACCGTAAGTCACGTGACACACTGTAACACCATTTTTGTGTTGTGATTTATTTTTCTTTCCCCTCTTTTTAAAATAAAATTCCATTAACTTTTAAGTCTTCATGCTGAGCTCCATTAGAGAATTTTAAGACTCTCTCGTGATTATTATTGTCACGCCCCGCTGCCGCAGGGAAGACACTTAACTGTCTTTCAGGTATTTATTTGGAACCTTAACACAGAGTTGCTGTCACACCCACAACTCACGCTGCCAACCGGTTCAGTCTCTCGCTCCCACACGCTACTGCGAGCACCAAACACCAGTTCTCCATTCCCACATCCCCAGAACAGCCAAACCCCAATGCCCGATGTCAAAAACCACACAAACTGGACACATATCTACTAGTTCTGCACATCATCTATAAAGCTGTAGTTTGAAATTATT
>JBBBVU010000005.1:7982948-7993039 GCA_037177055.1 Atherinosoma microstoma
ATATATATAATAGCTTCTCAAAGTGAAGTAAAAATCCAATGAAGAGTTAAATGTTAAAATGTATATTTGGATTTATTTAGCTACTAGAGATGGACGGTAACTAATTAACTCAAGGGGCAATTGACTTTTTCAGAATGAAACACTGTATTTGCTAACTCATTACTTTTAACTAACAGCATCCTTAGATTTTATTAGTAGATAATCTTTTGTATGCTGAACATAATGAAAAAGTTTTGATAAATACAACACACTGATGAAGATTACACCAGGAGTTCTCTTAAAAGAAATGTCTAAGTGGTATGCTGTTGGGGGCTATTCAGATAAGAGGGATAAGGAAATTTGTGTTTCTTGATTATTTCTCTCCTAGCTGTGTAATAGCAGTTTGTGTTGTTCCATCACTGGAAATACTGATTACCTTTACAAAAAGGTGTAACTTGTAAGGATTGTCTTTCTGTGGAATGAGCAGCACAACTACATGTGGGTAGTGTCCCTAAAAAATGTGCCTAAATCCCCAACAGTATTCTGTTGGTGAATACCTTTGTTTTAAAATTCAAGTGCTGCCAAGTGTGTGTCAGTCACGGGTGTATAACGGGCACCTAATTGATAGACATGCATATTAGAGTGAGATTTTGGAGCAACCAGAATCTGAGACTCAACTCCATCCTCCAGGATGACAACACTCTCCCTCACAGAGTCAGGATCATCACATAGTACCACTGTTAGTCCTGACATCAACCCAAATGAACACTTGCAGGATCAGTCTGAGGGGCTTTACATGCCAGAGTGACCAACCCAACCATGCTGGTTGACCTCAACAACTCCTGATTGAGGAATGAGATGCCATCCCACAGCAAAATCTGACAAGCATGAGGAGGAGGTGACAAGATGGATACATTGTAAAAGTGGCCGTTATTTGTTTCTTATTACTGTGAGAGAGTGCAATCATCCACTCCAACAAGCAATTCAAAGCAGGAGTTAATATCAACAAGAGAATATTGCAGGGACTTTGGCACATTTTGGGGGTGCACTACTACCCATTTAGCTACGTTGCTCACTTCACAAAAGCACTATCCTCCCAAGCGATACCTCGTTTTCCAACAATGTATAATACAAAACCAGTTGGTATTATTAAAGGGGAGATATAATTGACTAAACACAAGTTTCCAGACTTTTTATCTGCTGTTTCATAATCACTAATCCAATCATCTCTTATCTAATAGTACTATGTATCAAACCAGAGCTTTTGCTAACTGTCACTACTTTGCTCAGGATACTTCTTTCACTGACGAAACATGTCAGATAGGCGTAAGAAAGAAGTGTCTGATAACAAAAGAACCTTAACAAGTATAGAAGGTATAGACACTATGAACTTTATTGGATTATGATGATGATAATGATGGGGATTTTTAAATGAGTTTTTCCAAAGAAAAAAATAACACAGAAATATGAAAGTTTTATTCTGACAGGTGGACCGGAAGTGGTTTGAATTGAAGTGGTTTTGTTCTACACTGGAACCCGAAGCAAGACTTCCCAATGAACTCAATACTAGTTTGGAGTCGTTTCTAAAGACGCTAGAGAACAATTATAAACTCTAAAAAAACTTTCTTTGACTCGGTTAAGAGTTTACTTTGCTTTATGAGAATTGAAAGCATTGCTTAAGCCTAGAAAAAGTTAGGTTTTTTTACGCTTTCATGGTTTTCTTATTCTTTTTTTTTCTTTAAAGAAAAGTAATTTCCTGTGGGTGTTCAGGGATAATGTACTCGCACTTATTTGGTCAAGTTCGACGTCCAAGGTAGTGGGGAGTAAAGTCAGCTTTTTAAAAGGAGAAAAAAAAAATCTGGACGGCATTTCCTGAAGTTGCAGCGGATAACCTGGGATGACTGCGGCCGCCAACACTGACCTGTGGACACACGCTTTGCGCAACAAAGAGACGCTTTCAATAACTGGGAGAGTTATCCAGTAAAGCAGCGACAATACTCCTTGTTATCTTTCTACGTTTACCGGATTTGTGGAGTTACAGGGAAAGGACGCCGCGCTAAGATGGAGTGGGAATTATAAATGAGTTCTTTGCCAAACAAAGGACACCTCCTTTGGACCGAAAACCGCCGAGCTAAAGGGGAGAGTCTGTCGAGAAATGGAGGAGGAAAGCCTGCTTGAGTCAAACAGCACCCGGGCAAAGCTCTCATTTTTGTCTGGCTTTAAATCCTCGTAATATAGCTTTTCTCGGGTTTCTGCAACCAGTCCTGTCCAGTTTATAGTATCAAAGGGTCCTTTCGTTCGCCAATGCTGCAGTGGTTTTCTGGTCGTGTGTGTTAAAATGAGGGTGGGTTGGCGGCAGTTGTTGGTGATTTTGCTACTAAGCGGCTGCCGGAGCTCCGCGGTGCCGTTTCCCTGCAAATCGTCCGATGAACGCTCGAAAAGCGGTGGGAAAAGCCTGCCTTCAGACAAAGTGCTCTGCAGCAACATGGAGCTCCATCAGGTGTTACCCCCGGACTCCTTCCCAAACAGAACGGTCACACTGTGAGTATTCAAGAGCTGCACGCTACAGCCATTTTAACCAGTGAAAGCATATTAGTTATCACCCAGATGGTTCATTATGCGTCTATTACACGTGTTTTCATGGAACTTAATACAATGAAAACAAGAGTTGCTCCAAACGGGAGGGGAAGCTTATCATTAGCCAATTAAATATGCATGCACAGGAACATCCATATGATTTACACCACTTTTTTCATTATGATCCAAATGTAAATGAGCTTTATCAGACCATGCGACAAGAAAGTTGCAGAATTAATATTTCTCTTAGCCAATGTGCAACAAACAATAAAAAACTGAGACTTAACTTTTCTGCAAGACTACATAACAAAAAGGGCAACAATCATACATATAACATACTATTAAAATAAGGTAAAACTCAAGTGATGGGTAGGAAAACATCAATGCAAAGAATAACAATAGTTAACTCTGACTGTTTTGATAAGATAAAAATGACTTGTTAAGCCATCCATTCATCACCATGTCACAAATGATGTAAATGTAAACCCCATCCAACAGGAACATATTGTCTTACTTTAGTGCATGATTCATATGCAGGATATTTTCACTGCTAGATTAGTGATCTCACACATGACACCATATCTGCAGGGCATTTATAAGACCTTGCAGGCCATGAATTAAGCCTTGTAGTGTGTTTTTTCCCCATCAGGCTGTAACATATACTTTGATGGGAATAGATGCAGTTTCAGGTACTGAAAGCACACCAGAGTAAGCCTTGTGTTTATCCTTTTTACAAATTATACTTGTGTATGCCCCAATTATATTTAAGGGAAGTATTTGCTTCTTCCTCATTTGCTAAAGTAATGATGTTTAAGTCTTAAATCAAAAAGTTGGATTGGTACTTTTTACTGTTACATCAGCCAGCAGGGTCTCTGATTCAGTTGCACATGCTTGTGTGCCAAGTTCCTTCACAATCTTTGGGCATGAAACATTCAAAATGCAGACACAAGCTGAGCAGTATTATGGTTTTTGCATAGTTATGTTGGAATTCTTTTAAAGTCATACCCAATTTGAGCAATTGTCTGTTTAGTTTAGGTTTGCCACAGAACAGAGCAAGTGGCAATGAAGTACACACACAAATGGGAAAAAAGTCAAAGCTTTGCTTTCACAGCACTTGTGTTTTGTGGTGGTAAGCGATGAAATATGAGAATCCCAGGGCAGGGTGCAGGAGTAAAAAGCAAATAATAGAGTCCAGGGAGGGAAGGAAATGGAGAAGGTGGCAAGTGACGAGTTGGGCATGTTTATAAGAGATTTTTGAACTAGAGTTATCTCAGGACAGAACAAAACCAAATCTTATTAGATCATTTAAAAATGAGCAAAAAGCTTGGGTTTTTGTGGATGCCCTTTTGAAAACTACAGTAAAGCATGACATCCATCAAGGCTAAAGTTTAGGTTAATGAATACACTAGTCGCATCAGCTGTAAGAGTCATAAAAAGGCCTAATTTGACTGTTGTGTTGAAGCCAGATTGGAGCTGAACACCTTAACTACGGCAATATGGCCCTAAATGTCTGTCACTAACATAGACTGCATACTTCTTTTGAAAACGAAATGTCCCCCAACACAAGATTTCATTCCTCAGTTATTCCAATAGACTTCTTTGTCAGGTAATAGCCTTATAGAAAACCACAAAGTGCTTCCAAATCTGCTTCAACATTAATTTTGTGACGTCGAGTATTGTACATAAAATATTGTCTGTGGATAATTACTTGTGCACATAAATGAAGACCATCAGTTTACAAGACTGTTTCAAAGTCTTCAAAACTGGTTGGAAATGGGATCAGCGGTTATCACCACCTGCAATTTCTACTAAATTATAATTACACACAAAGTGATGATTATCATGAAGAAACAAGCATCTGAATTGGATCTGTCTTGGATTATTTATTTATTTATACATTGTATCCTCATTCACATTATTTTTTGTGTTATTTTGCTCATTTTGAATTTGTTTATCTTGTCTAGCTGTGTTCTGCTTCTAGCCTGCTTGTCTACCTTCTCTGTAGGTCCTCAGTAAACTTGGGAGTTTGTCATATTGTTCTTACTGAGACACATTGTGGGTTGAGACGGGTTCCTCATGACTTAGCATTAAGCCTAGACACTATTATGTAGAGGATGACCTCAAAAGAACAAGGACAATTTAATTAGAGAGCAGAGACAGAAAGAATTTTGTCCATTCTCTGCTTTTCTATCTTTGGGCAATTGTTTTCATGCATTGTAGGAAAACAACAGAACTGCTCACTTCATAGTTTCCTGTAGACATGACTGGCAATGAAACGACAATTGATGTTGACAGCACAGTTTGCTTGTGATAATTTATGACCTGTAAAGTCAGCAAAACCTCTCAGGGGTGTAATGGTTCTGTTTTCTAGCACTGAACTGGTTCAGTCTCGGTCTTCCTCAGCCAGAGCAAATGTACAATGTGTGTGTGGACGTTAGGTTCATACTATTGTCTTGATTCAGATGTTGTTGAAGTGGCAAACTATTTGACTGAATATTGAATTATGTAAAAACCCTGAGTATATTATTTGGTTTATTTTCCTTTTAAGTATGTACATCTTTGTCCCCTTAGATAAAGGTGCATATTGGTGTATGTGTGTGTTCATATTTTTCCTTTGGTTTTTCTGGTCCAAACAAATTCCTGTACCAAACTGTAAGCTTTTCCAAAGTATAAAATAGCAGCATATCTTTATTATGCAACCTGACCGCATCTCTTTCTTACCATATGGGAAACACTAAAGAAATGATTCTTCTGATGTTGGTCATCTCTTAGTGGGAGTTTGTGGGCTGCTGCTGTCTTCTGCATCTCACAGAGAGCACCATTTCCTACGGAGGTCAATGTGCAGCTAAATTCCAGCTGTGAATGACTTGACGCTGTATGTGTTTGTGCTTTTAGACAGACACCATTCTGCTTCTGTTCTGGGATCTCGGAACCTCGGTGCTTTCATGCGAACCAGCCCGCTTTTATACCAGTTTAACCAGAACCGAAGTGGGAGGCGTTTACTCCTTGGAAGTGGTCATAAAGTTGACGGTTAAGTCGTCAGGCTTTGCTTTAACCTACATTTATTAGAAATAAACACTATATTCAGACGACTGAGCGAATGTCAGTGTCGGCAGTCGCTTCTCCCGTCGTGTCTGACCACATCACGTCTCTGTTTGAGCTGTTGAAATAAACGAGTTGTTCTGCCAATTCTGCAACGAGTCATTACGTGTTCTGTGTCTGAGGTCGCAAAACCAAATTAATCGATAAAATCGAATTATCGCCCGGCCATATTAGCAGGTACTTTTTTTAGCACCTATTCAGTCGGGTGTAATGCTGTGATGACCCCACACCACATTAATGTGGTACTCAATTGCGATGGGAAACAACCCGAGTCGAGCTGAGTAGGCACTAGGGATGGGCGATATGTTATCGTGTACGATATACCCTCAAAGAAATTCCCCATGGTGAAAATTTGTTATCTCGCGATAAAAACGATAAATTCCCATCAATGACGTGTCAGTGAGCGACACACCTGCAGTCCAACACACGTGTGTAATGAACAACAAACATGGCAGAAGGTAGAGTAGACGTGCCTGAGGAGTTTGTTCCCGAAAGAGGCTCCAGCTCTGTTACCTGCAACTGTTTCGGTTTTAACTTAATACAGTTTTGCAATACAGGTGTACTACTTGGACTTAATTGATGTAGTTTAGAAGCCTCTAGTATTATTTTAGGACTCTCAAACTGAATGTGGTGATTGATATACAGTACGAAAGATTAGGGTAAAAAAAAAATTATCGTCACTTATCCTTACCATGATAAAAACCAAATCTAAATCTTTTAGTCCATATCGCCCATCACCAGTAGTCACTAATGAAAAATTAGGCTGAAGTGGAGAGATACAAGGCCTTGAATGATGAGTGTTTATGTTGTCTGTGCCTTTCCCCTGTGTTTCTTTGTTTTCGGAGCTTTGTCTTCTTTGTTATGAGATCTGTTGTTGTTTGCACTTCCCAGCTTAAGCTAACTTTCAATCAGCTTTTGATTCTTTAGTGTCATCTCTGGAGCTTATGCATTGTCAGTCTTTCCATCTATGTTGAAAAAGAGTTCTCCAGGGGCTGAGAGCGTTGCAGACAAATGCCTCTGTAAGGGTTTATACTTTTTGAGAACCTCAACAAAAAGGTAAACTGGCTGGCTCACTCTTTGTGTAAACTATTGGCTCTTCCCTCATGCTTAATCAATATTTTGAAAGAATCCATAATCGTTGGTGCATTTTTGCAACTATCGACTACAGAGCATTAAGCTTGAAAGGTTAAGCACATATGTTGCCTTAGGTTATAATGGGTTAATCATTTATTACAGTCTTGACTGGTACCATTGATTCCATGTCAGCTGTGTGATTAGAGACCCATTCCATTCATGAGATTTAGCTCACTCTTTTGTCTTGATTTTTGCATCAGGAGTTTGCCTTGATGAAGATTTAAACAACGAGCATACTTCTTCTAGACTTTTCTTTACAACTCTTTTAGCTGTGATGAACATGTTGAAGTACTTGGATAATTGGTTTGACTTCATGCCATTAAAAAATACCCCATATCCTTAGTGTGTGTGTGTGTGTGTATGGAAAACAGCCATAACTCTTAACTTAAACCATGCATGTTTGTACAAGAGCAGCTGCTCAGTTACCTGACTTTAAATGATTGCTGGTATTAGTTTCCCCTGACGTTGAGTGCATGAAGTTATTCATTGCATTTCTGTTCTGAATGCCTCTCTGTGGAGAAAAAAAGTGAGTAATGCATTCCCTGCATTTGTGCTCTCCAAATGATACCACATGCCTTAGTAATCCGAGAGGAAATGACACAAATGTGTTTACAGCTGGCCTGTCCACCCATGTCAGAGTTGGGATCGGCTAAATTACGGTTGAATTTAGCCTCTACCTCTAAGGGACAGATGAAGTTGTGAGAGTAATTTCTATGGGTGTGTGCATGAGTGCTTATTTCTGTACCTGTTTAAGTTTCAACCTACATACCCACACACACAGGAACTGACTATATTTAAGCTTTCTGTGGTCGCAGAGCTCATATTTCTTTACCAGGCTTGCTTAGTGTAATCAAGATCTATTCACAGGAGCACCTGGGTTGGACAGTGCAAGTAAGCACACCTGGTTTTGCTCTCTGCAGAGGATTAATGTCAGGAAGAGAGCAGGGATTTCTCCCTCGCTGGAGGAAAAGTGCGTTCAGTTTGATGACACATTGGAGTGCAGTAAACTGCTTGGTTTCAAAACGGTGCAAACTGGGAGTTAGGGATACACTGTCATCTGGTTTCTTGGAGATTCACTGCCTTAAAGCCATGCTTTTGGGATTGTTTCCCTTTGGATTTTATTTCCTATAACTCTGAAGCTGACTGTAAACTTAGTCCCTTCAGTTTGGAGAATGAACAGTCTTTATGTCAGTCATCCTATTTATTTTTTCATGTCTTACGGGAGCCTTTTGAAAAGATTTTGTAACAAGAACACAGGTGCCTGCTGTCATGCATGTCCTAAGAGGATTTGTTTTTTGGTACTTTCCAGACAGGCCATTGGTCTACTTTGAGGGAAGGCTTCTGTTTCCGTGCATGTGTTCTTAAGTAGTTCTGCAGTGTTTACAGATGAAAGCCAAATTCCCAAAAGCAGAGGCATTGACAGCTGCACATCCAGTCAGTTTGTATCCTTTCATTTTGTAGATCAGCTGAGCTTTGACTTGTGTCAGGTTGGCCCAAAATTCTTTAATCCCAGACAAGTGATTCTGTCTAGTGTGTAAACATGAGATATTTGGAGCGCATTACATTTGTGTTCATGTTGCCGCCCGTCCTGTTTTAGCCAGCTCCAGAGCTACAACGTGAATTGCTTTATAGATTTGACTTCATTGCTATTAAAAGGTGCCATAAGACCAACAATTTAGAGGAATAAATGGGCTTCATGAGGAGTGTATTATACAAAAGCCCTTTTTTTTTAAAAAAATTTCATTTTAATGGATTCAACAAATCTTTTCATAAAATTTTTTTTACTGTTATGGTGCTCATTCCTATTGATCCTGATATGTAAATCATTAGTGAATGGCAAAAGTGCTGCATAACTGAAAGTCTTAGAAGTCACAGGACCTTGGCTATTGGACCCTTTCCTTTTCCTTTCCACCTGTGCTTAGGCCTGTTTTTACCATCCAGTGTGCTGAGGGTACTCAAAATAGGGGTTTTATGAGCTCAACTGTAGTCCGAAATGTATTTGAAAACCTGCTGAGGAGTTACAGATCCTCGTACCAGGCAATCTTATTTTTTCCTTCTCGTTTTTTTATGATTTATTTTTTTTTTTATGTAAATGCCTCCTGAGCATAAAGAAAGTGTTGAGAGTGCACCATTTAGCTTTCCTTTATATATTATGCTCCTATGAGGGGAGTGAGTAATGGCTTGGAGTTTTGTGCCTCTCTTTGTAAATTTGTGCCTGTAGCTAGAGACTTATACTATCAAAGTTTTTTTTTCTTTTTTTTTTATATAAGAAGACCTCAGAACTACATTTAGTCCTACTCACCTTTAAACCAAGATGAAATCTAAGCCAATGCACTTTATATTACTATCTGAATAGAAGTGGAAATTCCTGTTTCAGAGACGGCTCCTCGATAAATGTCATTGAGATTTACAGTATGTAATCTGTATCGGTAGACAGGATGTGAGATTTGGTAGGATACCCCTGCAGCTTTTTCCCGGCTTGGGCTGAAGCAGATTTTATCTACTGTATGCGTCACGACAGGTGAGACTCCCCTCTTGTAATGTTCGAGGCTTACTCTGAAAAAATTGTGATTTGGCTATAGTCTGGAAATGTCAAACTGACATCCATAGACGGCCACTGTGGAAGCAGACAGTCTAGCTGCAGACGTTCTGAGTTGGGTGGAGATACAAGTAGCTAATTGACCATGATCTCTAATCAGATTGGATTAGTTGCAACATGCTTATTGCTTGCCTAGTCCATTAGTTGTATTGATTTCACACGGATGCATAAAAGTTAAAAAAAAAGCTAAAGCAGCTTCTGACATGCCGAGGTTACAATCCTGTCATGAGGAAGAGGGTGGGACAGGGTTGGAGAAGGTGGGTAATCATGCACAGGAGGTGGGGGTGGTGGAAAGAAGCCAAGGAAAGAGCTCATGACTCTCAGGAGAACTCTTTACAGATTTATTTTGACGAACCGTAGAGTCACAAGGCCTGAAATGTTCACTTATGCAGTCAGACTCAAATGGTTCAAAGATGTATTTGAAATTCATAATCTGCTTTCTAAACCCAATTCTACTGCTTTTTGCAGAGATGAAAGCACTGTTTATAAACTGAAACAACTTCAAGTCACAGATGTTGAGGGACTCTTTTTGCTGCTCGTATTGCACGTTATCCAGAGATGGTCTGCAACATAACTTTACATAATGTTACATTTCTTTGGTCAAATGCAGCTATTTTTTTTTTACATACACTATTCTTTTATTTATATATATATATATATATATATATATATATATATATATATATATATATATATATAT
>JBBBVU010000005.1:8005395-8028859 GCA_037177055.1 Atherinosoma microstoma
TGTGTGTGTGTGTGTGTGTGTGTGTGTGTGTGTGTGTGTGTGTGTGTGTGTGTGTGTGTGTGTGTGTGTGAATGTGTATATGTGTTCGAAAGTGAGCAAAAACGCAGCGTGAATTGGAATCATCCGACAGTACTCGATAGCTGCCAACACAAACTTGAACTTGGCTGCTGCTGTGGAGCAATAAGGGCGCAACAGGAAGGCAGTCAGCTCCTTGGCTTCCACTTAGTCTCATTTCCTCCTCCCTCCAAATGTATGTTCATGCCACACTCGGAATCATCCAAGTTAGTCTATATGTCCTCGGCATATTCAAATCTAGCCTTCTTGCTTATCACCTCGGAGATCTGAAACCGCACGTGGAAATTCTTGTTGAGGGTTCAGTTTGGTTTAGCCTAAGAATAGCTGCATTTAATTGTCCCCGCTACTCGCCTCTGATCATTTGAAAGGGTAGATACCACTCACTAAACTGTGAAAGGGAGGGAGCACAGAGAGGAGAAGAAAAACAAAAGAGGTGATGAGGTAGTGCTGGACCCTGGGAATGTAAACACAGAATCCCTACATATGCAGCTGCACATCCGTGCTTCTTTTTTTTTTTACAATTTGTTGGAAAATGGAGAAGAAGTTAACTGGCTGTAAGAAATGCATAAAAATAGATTTAACCAGCATAGAAAATGCATTTTACACTTAATAACCAAGTTCTTATCTTGGACTCTTCCTCAAAATTTCCTTGTTAGTTTTTCTTTAATATAAAAAATTTGGTCTTGTTGCTTAATAAAATAGCTACGAGTTAACACATAGAGGGCAATTGTGTGCAGGAAACTATAAACAAGTCAGTGATTCAGATTCTTCTGTCATACAGAATGACTAAACTGGCCAGATTTTAGCCAAGATGTTTAAACTTTGCTCCATCTGATCAGAATTACAACATGTATTTCCCACCTCACAATAAAAACAGCTTAAAGCAGCTCTGGCTCGGGAATCCAAGGTGTGATCAGAATTTATTGACTAAAAACATTGAATTGTGAATGAAACAACAGGTCATCGCACTTTAAAATTTATATATATTTTTTTTTTGTAACCATATTTAACTTTATATTTTTTTTCTGGAATTTATACAGTGTCTAAACTCTCACTAAGAGTTAGTGTGAGCAGGAGTGGTTGTTTTCTCTGTGCCGGCCATGTGATTGCCTGTCGACCTGCCACTTTCCAAAACGTTTTAACCATAAATTACACAAAACTTTATTTATCACCATTTATCACCTCACTGTGTGAAACGATAGTGTAGAACAGCTGCAAGAGAAAGATCAACAGTATGAACACACACAAGGACTTCAAGCACAAACTGAGATAAATCACCAAAGATGTGTATCTGGCATCATTCGGGTTATTTTTTTTTTCCTCCAGACTCTCCCCCTCAAAATCCAAAACAATATACGACTGTAGGGGATGAGCAAGCATGAGGAATAAAATTTGGGTAGAACTTCTTTTAATGTGAGATTTCGTGTTTGCTTCTTTTTTAAGAAAAAGAAAAACATAATACCCCCCCCCCCCTCCCAGGGCTTAGAACGGATCTAGAAGTAGTCATCTGGTCACAGTTGTCTTGGAGTTTTTGTTCATGTTGAGGCCTCAGGTGTACAGTACATTCCTGATTACACCATAAAGGAGCAACATAACTGTATCGCTTATCTCACTTTACACACTCTCACAATTTCCACACTTGGAAATAAACAACAACTTGAATGCCCTTCCTCAATTCTTCCCTTTAGCCATCGTGTTCTTTTTTTGCAGAGGTAAGTTACCCCCTTCTTTTGGAGGTTAAGGAGCAGTGGTCATCTGGTCATGCAGTTATCCAAATGGCCACCAGAAACCCAATTGAAAGTTGAGATAAGCGGTACTCTTTTCAAAAAGAAAATTAGGTACCTCAGTCGTTCATAATGTAGGGTAAGGCCAAGTGGTAGGGCCCAGGAGAGAGGCTGTAACACCCTTCTTTAACTTTGCAACACACACTATAGATTCCTCTGGCCGCATCCCCCTTTACTCTGCATTCCTCCAACAGCTGAAGTCTCTACTTGAACTTAATCACATCAAGCTATTTTTGCTCCTGCTCTTCATATCATACACAGCAACTGATGGGCTGCCCGGAACACTCCTCTTGCTGTTAATTTTTTGCATGCCTGTGGCTAAAAGCTGCCGTTAAAACCTGAAATCAGTCAGAGAGAGGATTGATTTGCTTTCTTTATTTATTACTTTAGACAAATATTCCAAGCAGAGTGACTGACAGTGCTGATGATATTATCTCACATGTCTTAAGTTTTGTGATGTGCTGTAGCTGAATCCAGGTGATAAAATGAGATTACAGTACCTTTCAGCTAAGGCTAAGGGAAGCCCCCCCCCCCCATTACCAATACCCATTCCCTTATTCTGCTTTTATCCTTCCCGTGACACACAATGCTTGTTCAAGTTGGCAAGCCTGGAAAAGGCTGCTATTTCTCCTCTTTCAAGTGGAACTAATAACCTCACACAGTGAATTCCCCAGCTGGTACCTTAAGGAACAACACCAATAATTACATAAAATGTCTGGAAGTTAGCGCATGCCTGCCAGTCATTTTCTCCCGTATCACTTTGTGTTCGTATCACATTCCTCGAGCACCTCAGGATATAGCTCAGTTGGTGGGGTAGAAGTAATACGTCTTTTCTCCCTGGCTCTTTTTCTCTTTTCTTCGTACTCGTCAATGTTTGGATCATTCCCAGAGGAATGTGTGTTCAAGCTTTTATCAAGGTGTTAAGCCACTGAAACTTGGGTCACAAGGATAAGTTGCTCCAAGTGTTATCTCTGGTTTCCCTGGGAATTTAGTTACATTTTTTTTTTCTGAGAAATGACAATGCGTTCACTTGTTTTAGGTTTAGTTTTAAGCAACCTTGAAGCTGACTTAACTTGTATTTTAATGCATTCAGAGAGGGATTTTGGTACACAAAATGGCAGATGGTTATCATGTGGCTGCACAGTTCTCTTTGCTCGACCAATTTAGCACCTTTTTAAGCACATTGCTTGACTTTTACAGGCAACGACTACAAAATCTGTGGTTCGGTCTCATTTCTCATCAGCTGTTTTCAGCAAACGTCATCTCAGCAGACGGACACCAGCTGCTTGCAAGCGATACGCAATCCCTCAGAAAAAGTTATTCCCTGCAAGACCAGAACAGCTGAGCTAGAAGAAATCTGCCAAGTGAATAGAAACACAATTTCAGATGAAAAATACTTGTTTAGTTAGACCTTCTCATCAAAGGTTTGATGTATGCGTTGCTTGAATCAGATGGCTGATGTGTCGTCTTGGTGAATTAATCATAATTGAGAGGTTGAAACTTTGTCAGCCCTTTAAAGATGAGCTATGCAGTATTTTTCTTCAATAAGTCTTTCTGTGATGTCTTATACTAGAAATATGTAATGGTGTTTGTTTGTTTGTATTCACATTTCTTTATATTTCTTATATTGCTATGTTAATTTTTGTTTTGTTTTATTTTTCAGGCTGCACTCAGTAAATGGTTAAATAGAGATTATCATATGACCTTAGATGGGTCAGATTGTGAGAATAAATCACTGAGTTATCCCCGTGTCTAACACATTTAGGAGTTTGCTGATTCAGCTGTGTCCTTTAGAAGTTTAAGATGGTGTGGAAATGTCTGTTTGTTTATTTGTTTTTTAAATCAAATTGGCTTTTTAAATCAAATTGGTTTTGAGATGATCTGCAAACAAATGTTTTTTGTGTCTGACTAACTGGCTGCAGTAAACAAGAATGATTGAGTCTGCCTCTAAGTGTAAAGAAAAGTTGCTTTTATGTGGCATCTTCCATCCATTTCTGTGCGGATGCACATGTAAAAGTGTCCTCTGTTGGAAAACCCAGTTTTCACAGCATTAGATAATTGACTGTGGCAGCATCCGTCTTTCTCATGTTCGGCCGAGGAATCAAATACAAATGCTTCTGATAGGCGTCAGGTGTGTCGGGCACTTCTGTTTGATGTTTGCCAGAGACGACGTGTCAGATCACATCTGAGAAGACGCACATACTTTTGATGCGTTTGACACTGATCGTAGGTGATTAATCACCTCCCACCGCGTTGCTGTGCCTTTGATGTGCAGTATCCCCTGCAGGCCCACACAGACATCATCTAATGCCACCTTAAAGGTTGTAAACCTGTCAGTTGAAGTTTTGGAGATATCTGCCCCAACATGTGTGCTAAACTTGGCCTTTTTTTTTAATTTTTTAATTTTTGTCTACTGTCTTCATGACCAACATTTCTGAATTTTTCCCTGTATTTCACATACAATATGACATTCAACATGTCTTTTTTATAAACATTCCCAGTCCTAACTAGGACTGCATATTAACCCATGTGTTTCTTACAGAGACCTGTCCAACAACAGTATTGGGTGTCTTAATGGAGACATCTTTAAGGGTCTTGCCAGTCTGATCCGACTGTAAGTCTTGTGCTATATTTCTAGAAGTGTAATCATCCCTTTGGTAGTAGATTTAAATAAATGATTTTTTTTTTCTGCAGAAACCTTTCAGGAAACATGTTCTCTTCATTGGCTCAGGGGACCTTTGACAGCTTGGTGTCTCTAAAGGCATTGTAAGTATGATAAGGAGTTAGCTCTATCTTTAAATCTTAAAAGTTTTCTATCAGGCGAGTAGCAGGTCTACCACTTTAACTGTATGTATGTGTGTTTTTCCTTTCATTTTTTTCCCTGTCTCCAGGGAGTTTCAGACACCTTACCTGCTGTGTGACTGCAACCTTCTGTGGCTGCTGCGTTGGATCAAAGAAAGGAACATCGCTGTAAAGAACACAAAATGCTCCTACCCACAGTCTCTCCAGGGTCACTTCATAACCTCCATCAGGCCGGAGCTCCTCACCTGTGGTAGGAACACAAACACACCTGAGCATTAAAGATGTATGACAGACAGTTTTTCATCATTTGGGGACTCTTTGTCCAGTTTTAGAGATTTTTAACTTTGGAAATATGTCCGTGAGTAGTGGCACAAACTGTGCACTGTCTCTTTAATTTTTCCGTTTTGCTATCTGCGGCGCTTGCGTTTAGGGAATAGGGGCTTGTGCAATGACACGGGGAGATAAGACAAGGGCCAGAGCCGCCTTTGTTTGTACTTGCTCATGTCTTATCAGTTTTGCACTCATCTCTTTGAGGGATTATAAAACACATGGCTTAGATTTTGCAGGAGGTGGCTGCATGATAAAAAACAAACAAATAACACTAAAGCATACTGAAATCCTGACACAGTTTTAGCTTTCTTGGTTGTCCAAGATGTGCCAAAAGTGTAATAAAGCATTGAAAATCTTTTGTGATTTGCCTTTTGTCTTCCTCAGATGCTCCACTTGAGCTGCCCTCCTTCCAGCTGACCCCATCGCACCGCCAGGTTGTCTTTCAAGGGGACAGCCTGCCGTTCCAGTGTCAGGCTTCCCTCGTGGCTGACGACATGCAAGTGCTGTGGTACCAGAACGGCATCATGGTCAAGCCCAATGCCACTCAGGGAATCTTCATTGAAAAGCGCGTTATGCAGAACTGCTCCCTGATTGCCAGGTATGATGACGTACAATCAATTAAGCGCAGTTTTCAGGAATTTGTACAATTAATTTGAGAAGCAAACCTAATTAAGACAATTTTCCTCATCATGTTTTCCATCAGCGCACTGACCATCTCAAACATCCAGCCTGGTTTCACGGGGAACTGGGAGTGTCGGGTCTGGACGAGCAGGGGTAACACCACCAGGACTGTCCACATTGTGGTGTTGCAGAGTTCTGCCAAGTACTGCGCTCCTGAACGCGTCTCCAATAACAAGGGAGAGTTCAGGTAATGAAATAAAATGGAAAAAACAACTTCATTAATCCTCTAAGGGAAATTATAAATGTATAAGTAGATGCATAACCCGACATGGAGCCACATTGATTTCATCATTTGATTTAATACATCATTATATAACATTGGAATTGAGAGAGATATTTAAAAACCTGGATGTATTTAACTACTTGTATCTTTTTATGTTGGTGCAGCTTTGTTGTTGTGCAAGCAGCACCACCTTGTGGTTAAAAGTAAAAATCACACATCCCTGTATTTCACACATTAAGGCTCATATCACACACAGTAAGGACACATTGCAAACATTGGTGAATCCGTCTGACGAGATCTTTTTAAATCCCCGCAGATGGCCGCGCACTCTGGCAGGAATCAAAGCCTACCTCTCCTGCAACAGACTCCCATCCAGCGCAGGCACCTACTCGGGCAGCTCCGGCGAAGAACAGCAGGCGTGGCGGTACTGCAGTCGCGACGGGCTGTGGGCGGAGGAGGACTATTCCAACTGCCAATTTCAGAAAGATGTCACACGATTTCTCTATGTCATCAACCAGGTCTGTACTCCAACTTCCTCCTACTTTGGCTGTCTGGCGCTGATCTGACCAACCGTCTTCTGTTTCTTTCCACTAGATGCCTCTAAATGAGAGCAACGTGGTGACAAGAGCGCGACGCCTGTTGCTCTACACAATCGATGCTGCGAACTTCTCGGACAAGATGGATATCATCTTTGTGGCCGAGATGATTGAGAAGTTTGGAAAGTTTGTTGAGAGGTTTAAAGATGTAAGTACTTGCGTCTGTGCTTATTTGCTCACAATTCAGGCACTTGTTTAAAATGTGTTTTTCGGGGTCATTTGGAGTATATCCTACAAAGGAATGCTTTTTCTTAGCCATGTCATCTCATAAATGTTTTCACTCATGCTGACCCTTCTCTTGTTTTCCCAGCTGGGCGAGGTGATGGTAAGCATGGCCAGTAACTTAATGCTGGCTGATGAGAGAGTGCTGTGGATGGCCCAGCGTGAAGCCAGGGCCTGCACCCGTATCATTGCCTGCCTCCAGAGGATCGCCGTCTACCGCCTGGCTACAGCGCAGGCCTTCTCCCTGGTTAGCCCCTTTTAAAGCACTATGTCATGTCGCGCTGTATATGTAGGTGAATACAGATTTACATTCAGCGTTCCCTGTTGTCCTCTCAGACATCCCCTAACATTGCACTAGAGGCCCACGCTGTCAGGACCAGCGACTGGAACGGCATGACCTGCATGTTGTTTCAGAGGCCAAGCCCCGAGCGGACGCCCGGCCAGGACCGCCAGCTCACGTTCAAATGCAACACTACCAGCTCTTTCTACAGCATCCTTCACAAGGTAAATACTGAGAGATAGTCTTTAAATGATGTCCAATTAATTGGATCAAATACTTGGAGTACTAGAATTTTTACTTGATTGTGTTTTTTGTTCTTCCAGAACATCATAGTGGAGGCTTCCCTGCAACTGCCCCAGTCTCTTTTAAGCCAGGCTGTTGTAACCGGACAAGCTGAGGACACGGTGTACAAGCTCCACCTGCTGGGCTTCAAAAACGGCAAGTTTTTTCCCTCCACCGGCAACACCTCCCTGTTGGCTGATGGAGGAAAGAAGAGGAGTGTCGCCACCCCTGTTATCATGGCCAAGATAGGTGAGTCATATACTTCCTTTTGTGAAGAAATGCACAATCTTGAGAATTAACCCTCTCCTTAATTAGGGTAAATTACAGAGCCAATAACCGGTATGTGCTTTCCATCAGATGGCATGTCTCTGCGTGTTCCGAGGACCCCCATCAACATCACCCTGCGGCGGTTTGCCCGCGGCTCAGACGCCATATCCGCCTGTTGGAACTTCAGCCTGGTGGGAGGTCTGGGAGGATGGAAGAGCGATGGCTGCCACATCCTGGAACACCAGGACAACTTCACCACCATATCCTGCAACTCTCTGGGCAACTATGGTCTGCTTATGGTATGTGGGGCTTCTCCTGATGTTTGTCCAGAAGCAGAAGAAGGTTTGACTATGTGTGAAGTGATATTTCATTGATTTGTTTTTGTCATTTAAAAGAAATGCACAGACCGTGATATTCCTTTAACTATGTGGCCCTGTTGTGGGTGTTAGAAAATATTGCTAACATAGAAACATTAAACAAGGAAATGGCACTTTTATAGGCTCTGACGAAATCGTATGGTTTAAATGTCTGTTGCAGGACCTCAGCAGCGTGGAGCTTTTGACTCCAAGCATCCAGCCCCTGCATCCAGTCATCTATGCAACAACTATCATTCTGCTCGTCTGCCTGTTCACCATTATTATTAGCTACATCTACCATCACAGGTAAGAAAATATCATTATTCATATTCAATCTTCCACAGATTTTATTTTGATTTGTGTATTAATTTATTTTTCCTACAGTATTTCTAATGGCTACACATTTTGCTTCATATTCACACTCACTCACAACAGCCTTTACGGCCATTTTAACTCCGACGTTTTGCTTTTGCGACTGCAGGTCTGTCCGTGTGAGCCGAAAGTTTTGGCACATGTTGGTCAACCTCAGCTTCCACATCTCCCTCACCTGCGGGGTTTTTGTAGGTGGCATCAATCAGACGCGATACGCAAGCGTCTGCCAAGCAGTGAGTACACACACTTCAAACACCCCCCCTTCTCCCCGTGTGTGTTGCTCCTCCAAACTTTATAGGCGGCAAACGTAAACGAACCAGAGCTTTAGATGTTTTCTGGAGGGAAAAAAAAAAAGTTGAAGTGGTTGCCCTTGGCTATTATCACTTATCTCATAACACTGAGGGGAAACGCAGTAAAAGTGAGTTTGAAAGTTGCTGTAGATCGTCTCTCTGCCCCGAGGCAAACCTGCATTTCTACTTATGTCGGGTTGTATTTCCAGACATCACTTATTCATGTTCATTGCACCACATGTATCGAGAATCTGAGGTAAAAATTGTTAGAGAACTTCTTGTTTATTTATTCCCATCTGGTATGAATTCACTTCTTGTAAGGCCTTTTTTTTTCAACATGGGCTGATGACACCCTGCATTAGAAAATTGCTCATGATTCATGCAAATTTAAATTCCGGAAATGCACTGGGTCACATAATCTTTTACTTGTCAAATTTATTGATGAGATTAAAAGAACATCGGAGCATTTTATCATGACTTGTGAGGTTTTTATTTTTGTTTATTTATATTTTTGTTTTGCCATTCAATCTCTTCTAGGTGGGCATATTGTTGCACTACTCTACTCTGGCGACTGCCCTGTGGATAGGCGTGACCGCACGCAACATTTACAAACAGTTGACACGCAAGGCCAAACGTTACGAGGAGCTGGACGAGCCGCCTCCGCCACCGCGGCCGATGCTCAGGTATGTTTCAAACACAAGTACAAGCTTGGTGTTGCATTGTGAGTGTCAAGAATTGCCTGGAAACTTTAATATAACAGTCTTTCAGCCTGTGAGCCAAGTTCTAGATCTTTACAAGCGTATGTAATTCAGATTTCTTGTTCAAAGTGGTCATATTTGTTTGTAAAAGCTGCCACATGGTGTCAGTGCAGATGCCTGAAATATCTTTGGGCTACTCTGTCCAGTCCATCCCTCTCATGTAATAACAAATAATATAGCTTAAGTACCTATGTTTGCTTTCTTCAAAAGGTTCTACTTGATCGGCGGAGGGATACCCATCATTGTCTGTGGGATCACTGCGGCAGCCAACATCAAAAACTACGGCAGCCAGACAAATGCGCCATAGTGAGTATGCCCTCGTATGCACACCAATTTAAGCTCTTCAGTTTGTGCTCATAAAAATGCTGTGCTGTTTCATCTGGACTACAGCGTTTAATAAGGAAACATTCAAACCCAAAAGATATTTAAGCTCTGTCCTCAAGAGAACTCGGGTTTCATAATTGACAGGCCAGACTGCACTGCTTTTTTGTAAATAATGGGTATTTTTATTAGGGCAGGAAAAGTTTATTCCCAAAAGTTCTGATTATGGAGGCTTATTAATGTTCTGTGCATCCAAGCAACAAGCAACTGCTGCCAGTTTCCAGAGCTCCTCCACCCCTCTCCCCGCAGTGGCAGCTGTTTAGATTGTGTAGCGTGGCTGACTAATTGAGAAATCTGGACCGTATCTTCTCTTGGAGTCTTTGGAGTTTAATTAATTTCTAGCAAGCAAGACAAATTCAGCCAGCGTTATTAAATGCAGTGGGATAGCAACGGTAAAAATGAGATGTAGAAGTTTTTCTGAGTCAGGTGAAGTTTAAGAAGTGAATAAATGATGGTGACCCGCCAAGACGGAGAGTGGAGGTTATTGTTTTAATGTGCACTGTGGCCTGTTTTAATTTGAGGATGAAAGATGACTCTTATATGATTGTAAAAAATCATTTAGTGTGCACGTGTTGAAGGGTTTTGTCTGCCTCTTCTTCTAGCTGCTGGATGGCATGGGAGCCGAGTATCGGAGCATTTTATGGCCCGGTGGGATTCATCGTCTTCGTGGACTGCATGTACTTCCTCAGCATTCTGCTGCAGCTACGCCGTCACCCCGAACGCCGTTACGAGCTAAAGGAGCCGGCCGAGGACCAGCAGCATCTCTCAGCCAGCAGCGAGGCGGGGCCAGATGGTCCCAGCAGCCAATGCCAACCTCTCTCTGTGCAGGTTCTACCGCATGAGACGTCCACCTCCATAGCGTCTGCCCCCCACGCTGTGCCCCTGTCAGCCCTGGAGAATGAGCACACTTTTCCTGCCCAGCTTATGGGGGCAGCAGGGGCTTTGGGGCTGTACGCGGCCCTCTGGGTGTTTGGCGCCATGGCTGTATCCCGGGACCACCCGTATGACCTGGCTTTTACCTGCCTGTTCGGGGTTGCTGCTCTGGCGCTCGGGGCGTTTATGGTGGCGCATCACTGCGTCAACAGACAAGATATGCGGCGCTACTGGTCGCAGGCTTGTTGCTCCGGAAGGCGATCGTACTCCGCACAGGAAGACGTCCTTCTGCCTCAGCCGGGCGTGGTGATGACATCTACAGCAGGATCTGATAACAAGGCGGACGGGGAGTCGATAAAGTTTGGCCACAGCAGCGCAGACTCTTCATACACGAACAGGAGCGCCCCGAGCATGCGCAATTCCACCCATGGCAGCAAGCTGACCAATCTGCACGCAGAGGCAGCTCAGTGCAAGTCCACCTCCGTGCCAGTGACAGCCACTGGTACGGCCATATTGGAAAACAGCCTGACTGAGCATTCACTAGACAATGAAATTAAAATGCACGTGTCACCGGCCGAGGTGCAGTTCCACCCAATGAACAACATCGGAAATCCCACCACCGTCACAAACGGACACGCAAGCAGGCATCAGAAAAACCGAACACGAGCACACAGGGCGAGCCGATTAACTGTGCTGCGGGAGTACGCCTACGACGTGCCCACTAGCGTGGAGGGCAGCGTGCAGAGCGCCCCCAACAGGAGACACCATCATTACGATATGGCTGCACGTAACAGCCGACGGGCAGCTTACATGGCCTACAGGGAGCGCCATCAGAGCCAGCTGCAGCAGGACAGCAGCGACAGCACCAGCCTGCCGCGCCGCTCCCGCTGCTCCCATAAAGGAAGTGGGAATATTCTGGGGAATGGCAAGATGGTGACTGTAGAGACGGAGCCAGTGACTGCTGCTGTAGGTTTGAGCTCCGGTAAAGACTGCGGACCTGTAAGGCAGCCCAGCAGCACAGAACTGGAAAGCCAAAACAAATCATACGGGCTCAACCTCGTCACGCAGAATGGTGGCACGCTGAAAGAAAATGGACAAACTGTGCCTTTAATAAACAGTGAGAGTGCAGCAAGTATAAAAACTGGATTGTGGAAACATGAAACTACTGTGTAGCAACAGTTTCCATCCCAGAAACTCCGTATCAAAACCCACATGCCTTTAAACTGTGAAATATCTTTTTGTTTCTTTTCTTGCAAAAGAAAATCTTTTAAAATAGTTCTTGGAAAATTAGCCACAGTACTGCCACTGAACTGGTCTTGTAGATATGTTGTGTTTTTTTTGTAAATGTTCTATTTTTTATAACACATTTATTGCATTTGAGAATCCTGTATGTGAAACTGCATGGTCCGAGTTGTGGCTCTGTGCATACTGTTACCCCGGTGATTTTTGCCTATTTTCTAGGTGATCCTTGCAACAATAAAACAAAAGTTAGCCCAGTGAAGTTTTTATTCCTGGCATTATACCCACATTCTAATCATTTGGGCCTGTGCAGCCTCTGGAAAAGTGAGTCCGAGCTGTTTTGCTTCCAAGGGTTGCTCTCACCGTCAATATATGACAAGCTGGTAATTGGGTTTCTCACTGACCTTCAGGTGGCCTCGGGTTCTTTTCTCCGCAGTGGTGCAGCACTTAAATTGCAACTGGCAGTGACTTTGGGGCTCTATAGGTGTTTCCTTCCTGGCCTCTGGCAGGTTTTGATGAGTGCTCTGTATGTTCTGGGTTCCTGCTGTCTTCATGTCCCAGGAAGTGATTGACAGCTGACTCTCAGGGCAAGTGAAGCTGCCAGGAGAAGAACAGATAATGAGAGGCAAGTCTCCTTCCTCTACTTCTTCCAGCTCCTTCCATCCGCCGTTTCCTTCACGGCTGTGAGGTCCTGCTCACAGCTTGTCATTCCTGCTGGGGAGAGAGCACTGGAAGACAAAGTGTGTTTTTATTTTTTTTTTTACTGCTGAGCACTTAAGAGGGATTAACATCACTTTTTGCAGGTTGATTGGCATCTATCTGACTTAGTGGTCTGGCAGCAGACCACTCAAGTCACATATTGGAGCAGTTTACTCTATTTTAAGGGGTTATGGGTAGCTGATATCTGGTAGTGGAAGAAGTAGTCGTTTGACATCCCTCAGCCACCTTTCCATTAAGATCATTTCTGGTGTGGTTTCAGTGAACAGTAGATGGAATAGCTGATATGCATTAGGTCATGCTCAGGTCCATGCTTTGGAATCACCTTGTTGGTGCTGAAGTGCTATTTCATGCCTGCCCAACTGTGTTACCTTTGGCTTTTTTTTTTTTATAGATACAACATTAAAGGGAACAAAATGATGCGTCTTTATGCAAGGCTGTCGTTAACAAAGTGCCTAGAAATAACATTTAAAACTCGTCTTCGCTAAGAAAAGACCGGCCCATCCCTTGAGGCGTCTTTTTTTATGCTTAAATGATTCATAAGTAAGTGTTCGGTGGCTTAAGAAATAAATATTTCTCTGGAAGTTGTGAGGTTCAACAACTGGCCTGAGAATATGCGGAAAAAGCAGATAATGTTCAAAGAAAAACTTTGAAAGAACTTCAGAAAGTCTAGAGAACTATCGCTCAAGACTGCTTTAGCAGAGGATAAAGTCTGAGGCAAAATGTAAAGGAAAAGGCCCGGCTCAGGACTTTTGCACGGTGTAGTACACCATTAGCAAAATGTTCAACTAAGTTTCTTAAATTCTGAACCAGCCATCATATAATCTTGAAGGTCAGACTGAATAATGTTCCATGTGTACAAATTGATCAGTAATCAGCATCCGCTGATCATTCTGGTCACAGCAGAGAGACTGCACAGCTCCGGTCACTCCATTTCTTTATTAATGACATACTAATAAAAAAACACATATTTCACTCGGGCGAAGATGTATTGCCCAGCCATCTTGGATGTGACAATTTCTAATAGGAATTTTGAATTATGGAAGGAGCAAGTGTGCCTTGATTAGTGGCCGCCTCCGTGATTCCCTGGAGGCACGAAAGAGCGATTCTTAAGTGCTGCCATCTCTTGTAAAGTTCAGCCAAAGCTACCGGCAAAGAAAGAATGCCAATCTGAGAATATTTGTGCTTAGTGACAGTGAAAAGGCATCAAAAACAAATAAGCTGATAGTATCTCTGCTTTAAGATCACAGGGACACCTTGGGCAGAAATCGATGGTAAATTAAGATCAAAGAAAGTCATTTTGGTCTTTTTTTGAGGCTCATTCATCAGTCTCAGATAGCACCTCTCGATAACAATAAGGGATCAAAGAATCCTACTCAAACTAAGACATCAGATGACACAGTTTTTGAGATCCACTCTTGATCTCCCTTGATGGCACTTAGGCTTTTTCGTAAACTTTCTGCACCCTGCAGAGCATAACCGAGCTCAGTTCTTAGTAGGAGGCCCATAGACGACCGACGTCATGCAAGTGAAGTGTTGTTTACATTTACCACTCGCTGCCCATGGCGTCTGGAGGAAGCATCTGGCTCTTTTGGAAAACGAGCCACTGCAATGAAGATTGATACTCTCCAAAACATAAAGCCATCTGACTGTTGGAAGAGATTAGGTGTATGTGGGTGTCCAGGGGATCCAAAGTATTTTTACCTGCAGAGTGTTAATCACCTAAAACCCTCTCAGACCTGACATATGGATCAAAGCGTTAATTGGCATCCGGGGTTTGTGATGATCACCGTCGCCTTTAAGCAGCTGTCTGCTGAGGTAATTGGTGAGTTTTTTATAGAGGCGTGCAAGTTTATTTTGCAAACCAGGCAAAGTCACAACCGGTTTGTGTTCAGCCAAGGTGGGGACTTTTGCAAAAAGTTGGACATAAAAGAACTTGGAACATGTCGCTTTTCAAGAGTGGATGCTTCTGAAGTTTAAAAATGACATTTTTACATCATGTTTTAGATACAATGATAAATTATTGTGTGCATCTCTAGTCTGTATTTTAGTGTAATTAGTTTTAAAAATGGGTTGAATCTCTGTCCTTCTCTTGCTTGTTCTCTTGTTGGCGGTCCCAAGAAGGCATTTTGGGGAAAAATAAATAAGAAATGGAGATGTTTCTCAGAGCACTATATGTCAGATTTCAATTAATTTAAACCGATGCCAAATACAAATGATTAAAGATAATCCAGAGACAAAAACACTGGATAGACTCTGGATTAACCCTTTGAGCCTTGTGCCTATTTTTTAAGCTTCTGCAAAAACAAGGTCCATTTGAATACTTTTGGAGTCATGGTAAAGGGGACAATTGGGGGATTTGTTTAGATGTGTAAATATGAATATATGCGATCATGGTAAAGAATAAATGGAAATGGCTCAATTAAAAAATGTTTCAGGCTTCCCTAAAAAGCCCAAACACTTTCAGAATATCCCTTTTGAATGAAGCAGCTGTACCTCTAAATCTCTATCATATCCAATACTACAATATGTGAACATTACCTTTGCGAAGGCAAACTATGATAAAGTGAAGCAGAACAAAATGCGAGAGGTTTTAGTACAGACAGTTCAGGTGAGGTCTCCAAAACGGCAGTTTTGGCAGCTTGGGCTTTTGTTCTCATCATCCCCCAATTAGGGGACCCTCAGGTTTTAAAAGATTCAGCTTTCAACTTCTTTTTACATTCTAATAGGCAAAGGTTAAGCCCATGAGAGACTGAGGTATCTGAAGATGAGTAATTTATTGGGGAATGCAGATCAGTCCTTGTGTTGAGACAGATTTAGCATGCAGCTGGGGGCCTACAATTATATGATTAATGCTTTACCTCCTACTCTGATTTCATTTACTCTGATTAAGGTGTCCAAAGAACTCATTATAAGGAAAGCTGGCTCTATGCTCCATCTTGAATAATGAAATCTGCGTGGGATTGGTTTGTAAATTCTCATTCCTTAAATCCACCCCTCACTTCAGCTGCATTGCACACCTCACGATGGCGCTTTCTCTTACCGGGGCGAGTGCCAGAAGATTAATCTTAACCATGCAGTTCCTTTTATACAATGCAAAAGCATTAATTATTTTTTTTTTTTCCTATTCTAGTTGTACGATTTGATGAATGGAAGTGATGGCATTCTAATAGCAGCACAGTGTCTCCTCATTAAATGCAGTGCAGAGACCTTGGGCAAACCCAAATATACCATGATTAAACTTCAGGCTCCATCAGGGATGAAGACAGAAATAGATGCTCATTCGGTAATCTCGGGGGAGTGGGGATTGCTCTGCTGCTAGTTTGATCATCAGATCAGGATTATGTTTGTGTATATGTGAGACTTTTATGTCCAAAACATTTAAAATACAAATTCTTTGCCTTCAGATTACTCTAAAAAATGAGTTATAAGTGAAGGTCAATTTCCAATACCATCCTTTTTTTTTCTCTCTCTTTTTTTTTCAAAGTGTAATACAAATGCACACACTTCCCTATAATGATGACATCAAGCCATCTGCAGATGTCTCATCTCCATGTGTTGGCAGTCTGTGCTCTCATTAATGCCCTCATATTTCCATCGATTTACCTGTGCCAGTCTGTCTGCACAGATTTGGCTTTGTGTTTCTGTCCAGGTGCTTTGTTATTTATAGCTACCTGAACAGAAGTATCAGTCTCTTTTCATGGTGACAGCTGTAGACCGTATCCCTGTCTCTCCCACACAGATGCACATCTCATAAACAGAAGGTTGTCTGTTGGAATAACTGTATACAGCCATTTTATTTGACTTATTTTTGTAAGAAAAAAAAAAGGTTGTTTTGTGCCCCTTTTTCTTGCCACAGTGGGAATTTTAATGAGCCATAACAAAAATTTATTGAGAAAACAACAGAAACTTGAGAACATAGCCTGGATAGCAGACACATCTGAGCCTAACGTGGTCTACTTTGGGCCATTTTGCAACTGATATGTAGGCCAGACGTGCCCCAAAAGGTCAGAAGCTGATTTTAACATAGTTTATGGCAATTGCTGTAAGGGCCCAGGCATGGTGCAAGGATCCAAAGAAAATGCAGATTTGGGTCATGTCTGATGGATATGTGGTTGGACTTGGGCAGCTACATCCACCCTGACTTCAAGGTGTCATTCAAGGCTGAATGTGGGCCAAAGAAAACTAAAGATTTGGACCAAACACAATCTGGGAAGGGATCTGATAATATCAAACACAAAGCAATGCAAAGTTCTAACGTATCATTTAATGTTGGTTTTGCCTTTAGGAGAAGAGGTCATTTCTCCTATTTGTGATTAATATAACATTACTAGCCAAGAGGTAGGCTACACCGAGGGCAGGTCCGTTTCCTCTACATAGAATTTAAATGAATAATTACAAGGACTGATGTCGGAAAAATCTGTCAGTTCAGCTGTGTTGCTTTACAGTGGTGTTAGTTCACAAACTTTGATACTCTATAACTTGTGGTATTATCGCACCGTGTTTCAGTATTTATAAAGAGCATTTGTTGAAGCAAAACAAGCTTGCTCCGTGTGCCATCTTTCATTTATATGCCTGGTTGTATTTCAAAGCCGTTTTTCAGGTTTATGATTAAATATTTCAGATAGAAAGATTCTTACAAGGCAGAAAGAGAATATATCAAACTTAGAGCAAGCTAGAGTTTGCACCTTTCACCTTGATGAATACCTGTCTCTGTGAATCACTGTAACCCAAAACTCCATAAAGCTCCTGGATGTCTTAAAAAAAAAAAAAAGTATATATATCATTACTTTGTTGTTTTTCTGTGTGCTTATATCCAGATGAGGTTATGTGGAGCAAGTAAGCCTTTATCTAGTCTCATTTGCATATGAACAGCATGCATTCCAGAAATAAAAATGTCTATAAATATTCATTACACACTCTAACACACACATCACAGTCCAAGGACTAAGTTTCTGTTTTTGAGAAGTGTCAGCATTTTCCCATCATACCTGCTGAACAAACCTGTTTCATGATCTGTTCGAAGATGTTTCTTGTGTTTAAGGGAACAGAATATGTTTGACAGTGTGACAGAAAATATCCTTTTGTGGTGTTCTCGGGAAGACAGTTAAGCAATAATTTGCAATTACTGTGTTTTTGCTGCCATGAAGCATATGTGTGTTGTTCTAAAATTGTTTAGAATCTTCAGAATAGCTGACAGCTGAACTGATTTGCAAAGAAGCCCGCTTGGCTTATCTATTCATCGGGGGGGCTTTATAGGGCTTATTTCACTGAGCAGCTACAGCATGTGTGGAAACTCTGCTTCATTTCTTACTAGAAGGTTTACACACCCAGTCCTCTGCCCAACAACTGAATAGACATAGTGTTTATAATGTTTATGTATGTTATAGAGAACAAATACTAAACATTGAATGAGGATGATGCCCATTAAATGCTGTGAGTAATTGCATCAACCCCTTTTATCAGGATGCAGTGATATTCAGAATTGGTGCAGAATTATATAACTGCCTAAAATTGTTTGTGGGGAGTTGACAAAGTTTTAGAATATCTACAATGAAATCACTGTTTGAAGACTCCTGGTGGTCCCAAACCACGCTTTGGGACTTTAAAAGTTTAATGTAGCCTACAGCATGCCTAACAAACCCCACTATAACGGAGACAAAGCCAGTGTATGACTGTAAATGGAATAACTAATTATAGTCTGTGCAGAGAGCACCTTTAAAGAACTATCCCGAAAGATAAGTATGTGAATACAGACCATTGCGCCCATGGGTAATTGTGGATGATGCAATTTATTCCAAAGAAATGGGCATTTATGTCCTATTTCTTTTTTTTGGTCTGGTGTGTGTGGGATTTATGGAAGTTTTTGGAATCTGCTGCAGGGATTTGCTCCTATCACACTGCAAAAGGTCACAGATTGATGTTGGGCAATGAGGCCTGGTCCACAGAAGTCATGCCAATCATTCCCAGATGTCTTCAGATTGGAGACCAATATGTTTATGAACTTTGGTTTGTGAAGGGAGGGGGTGCGCGGCGTCATTGGGGGGGGATGCAGCGACTGTAGCCTATTTGAAATGACTGATAGTGAATGTTTGATTAATCTGCTGACTATTACTAAAATGATTTATCTGTACAACTTAAAAAAAAACTAAAAGTCTTCAGACACTGGAAGTACACTGTCTCGGCAACATAATCATCATCATCAATAACCACCCACGCTCGCTCCCGCCGGAGAGCCGGGTGCACGAGCAGCCTTCCAGCGCTGCCTGTCTCACACACGGCTGCGAAACTTGGGAGTTGATGAGCAGCAAGTAGTAGCAGACGTTCACTTGTCGGTGCTGCCGTTCTCTTTTAGACTAAAAACGAGAGAGTTTTCGACTAAAGGGAAGGGGGAAAAAAAGAGTCCATCTCCGGAAACGACAATGGCTGCAAAAAGAGTGATGACCATTTCTGCCCGAGTGGATGCTGCTGTTTCGTCAACTGGTAGGACAGTGGTGGCAGGTCACGATTGTGTTCAGCGATAATATGAGGATTTATGTATCTGCTATGCTCGCTTTCCCGCATGGTGCAAACATAAACCTCCTAGGATTGTAGTGTCAACTTAATATTGCCTTTTAGGACGGTCATAATACACGTAAATACATTTACATAAGCTTTGTTTGATAATTGTTCTGTAATTCGGCAAGAAAGCGACTCAATATTATTGAAATCCCAACTTTGACGCTAAAGTTAGTTTGTCATTTTTAAGAAATATATAAAAAGCTACTTTGGAAACTACACGACAAAAAAAAAGTTAATGTGAAGCTATTGAGTAGGAATTCTATTTTTTTTAATTTCAAAAGGCAGTATTAGATTGACTTTTTTTTCTATTTATGTTTGACGTGCATGCTTATTTCTAACTACGCACATGTCTGTACTTTTGCCTTCTCTTAAAATGAAAAGAAGGACTCCCTAATAAGTTATTGTTGCTTTGGTCAGTTTACCAGAATTAAACTGAGCAGCAGTATAACTTATTGCTCTAGTGGTTTTACCAGGCTTTGCAAATCGAAGAGAAACCCTTTTTTGGGATCCGTTATAGGAGGAAAGGCACAGGTGAAATCAATAACGTTAATCAGCAGGTGACTGGTCATTTTTAAAGCAGTGAATAAGGCCTAATAGGAGCACCCAACAGATCCCACACCTCCATCCAGCACAGGCTATCTTTACATGTGCACAGATTTGCTGGACAATAATAATAATTTATTGTTATTATGATTATTATTATTCATTCATTCAGATATTACATTCCTGTTTAGTCTTTTTACAGTTGCATAAGGTTGTTCACGATACACCAAAAGCACAGGCAGTTATCGTCATGAGATCCCTATAATGGTTTTACCATCGGAATTCCATGAAGGGAACGCAGAGAGCTTTGTGTTTAACTGAAGCTTTGTGACACAGGGATGGAGAAGAAAAAAAGGAAAAATAACAAATCCATTTGGTACGAAAGTACCATGGGGAGAATCATCAATAGATTTCACAACCCTGCTGATATTTTCAGTCATGTTTTGGGAATAGTTCTTCCACCTTCCTTCCACATCAGCCATAAATAGGGGCCGTAGAGTCGTATATTTATCTAAACAACCTCCCTGTCCCAACACACAGGATGGCAGGTCACCGAGGGAATGTTGAAACTGATGAAAATCATGACATAGACGAAGTGTCCCAGGAAACCATGACTGTAAACCAGCTTGTACAATAACCCTCCTCAAGTGTAATGTAGGTATTATGGACGTACAAAGATGGTTCTTTTCATGTTTACCTGCCTCTGTAGCCTGCAGAGCACATAAACGTGAAAGATTTGAACCCCTTTTTCTAAATATGTGCACATATGGAAATCCATATAGTGCAATGAATTCAGTTGCAGAAATACTGTCATGGGTTCCCCCCCCTCTGCAGCGCTTGGCTGGCATTCAGAATTCTGATGGCTCAGTTATCGATACCATAGGTTCGCCTCCGGCTCCTCACTTATAAATCTTTAATTGCTCATTATGACCGGACATATGATAATGTTTGTTTGCACACCTAATTGACTTCCAATTCTCCTCTGTTTAAAGATAAGAGTTGTACCTTCAATATTTGAAACTGATTTAAGTTGTGCAAAACTCCTACAGCAAATGTTTTATTGTTACTGAGGAGATCATTCTTTCACTAAGAAATTACCACAAGGGTTGTGAAAAATGAGAAACAATACTGCAACTGCTGAAATTGGTGCTGCTCAGTGACGTGCCTTGGCAACGAATAAGGACATGCAAACTTTGAGAAATGTCTTGGAGTAGAGGGACTGAATAATCTGAATTGTGAATGTGTGCAATATAATCATCAAGTTAAGTGAAGCTGACAGTCTCGTCTTTCATTTCAGTTATGTAGGGTTTTGTTGGATATTGCAGTATAAGAATATTAGAATTTGTATCGTTATGTTATTGAAGAATTTTTCTTTTATTTATTTGCAGTAATTGCCACTTCTGGCTATGGTTCCAATAATTCAGGTGACTGAATTTCATTAGGGCTACAAAGTTTTGTTTAGGGATATGAGTCATGCAGGATTTGTCACTACTTTGCTTAGCTGTCACTTCTCAACTCTTCACCATTCTCTCTTTCCCCTTCTGAGGGCTTCCATATCATGGTATTTCCCCAAGGAAATATTTAAAGTGTACCAGTCACCTTTAAAATGCTGGATCCACCCAGCCATGAGATGATCCTCCCTAGAGCTGCTTCCATGTTGCGGTGATTCTTTGCATCAGAGCCTTGGAGCTCTCTCAGATCACCATCACAACTTCCAACAGCTTCCTGAGACATTTACCATTTTCAGTAGGCTACAGAAGCCCCATGTTTCAAAAAGCACCTTATGAAACACAGCCCCGCAAGGTTTGCTGTTGCGATTGAACTATTTTCAGCCACTAGCTCCGTCTTTTACACGTTAACAGTTGAAGAAAAAGAAAAAGAAAAAATCATCTCATTGTAAGCTTTTTGGTGATGTCTTGTTCTTACTCCTCAGGAGAACAAAGTTTTTTTATTTCTCAGCAAAAATTTTAACTTTTTTCAGGATTCCAGAAGATGGGAAATTATGCAACTTTATGGGAAAGCATATGTGGATGTATTGTTACTAACCACATCATTTTGGGACTTGTCCTATGTGCAGTATGCTCACCATGAGCTATGAGTCATTTGACTCCTAGCATTTACTGAAATGTGCAACAATTTTGTATTTCTTTGTGTTTTATTCATGACCACGGCATTCAGAATTTAGTGGCCAGTAGAGTCTGTCTCAAACTTGTGACCATTGGTCCAATAGCTTTTTGATGACTGGAGTCATTTGCATTCTATTACTTGGGCTTGTGTTTAGCTACATTTGCTTGAGATTTTCCCACTGAAGTACTTTTATGAACTAGAATAAAGTATTTAATGTATCTGTTTGCACTAATTTCTAGTTATTAATGGTTAAATCACAAGTTTAACCACTTTTCTGGACGTTTTCCTCTTTGTGCACATCTTAAACTTGACAAATGGACAGTCTTTCATGAGGGTGGGGTTGATCTTTGATGCAACCAAATGCAGTAACTGATTTGCAGCATCTATTCATGTCATCGTCTCAGCAGGTATAATTTCCATTGCATTGTTACAGTAAAGTCAGCATAGAGATGGGGAGGGGATGGTTTGATGTGGACCTGTCGCTGTCTGAAAATGAGCTTTGAATATAATTTACTGATTGTAAACTATGTAAGAAAAACAAAGTGATGCTAACATAAAAGCAATGTGTTTATTTAGCAAAGCCAAAAAAGGAGGCATCGTGTGCACGATCTGTTCTGTGACATCAGTGTTGAGCTCATATGGGGTTGAGAACTGACTGTGTTTTGTCTGCATCCATCAGTCAGGGGTTTTCAGATCACAGTAAAGCAAAGGTGCAGATTTTCGAAACTGCTCCAAATCTGTCAGACAGCAGAACGTGTGATTCAGCTTTCAAAGAAAAGTTCTGACAGAATACAGCATACAAAAGACATGAAAGTATTTTTTTTTTCTGTAAAACTTTTGTCTTTAATTAGTGTAATTTTCTTATTAACTTATAGTGTCTCATTATTTCAACGGGAGAAAGGAAGATTATGCAGATAAACCTATTTAATGGCATAGAACAGGGGTCTGCAACCCTTCTGCTCTGGCTCAAGAAGAAAATAAGTGTGCAATTTGCATGGACTGACTCACTGCCAACAATGCTGGTTTACCTGTTTACTTGATTTGTGCTGAGAAATGAGCAAATAACAAAAAAAAAATCAACAATGAAAGTCATTTCCATAGCAAACGCATTATTTGCTGAAAAGTACAAGCAGGAAATGAGTGGTGGTGGGGGGGGGAAGCAATTTCAGAGCTTCTGTGGAAATCTGAGCTCTGCAAACATACTTTAAAGAAGTTGATCAAGTCCCTAAATTAAGCTACTGCAGCAGGTTTTGTAGCAATTCTGGAGATAACAAGGCACGGAAAGCTTTTCACAAAATCATTGAAGTATCAGAGCATCTATTCTTGGGCTTAAAAACATAAAATCACTCAAAGTTAGAGATATATCTTTCTCTACAAAGACTGTCAGGGACAGCAGCATGGAGAAGGAGCTTTGATGTCTCACAGGTCTGGCATTTTCTTTTGTCATGACACAAAACAGTAGAATGTTAACAGTTTTGTGTGTGTGTTAAGTTATTTTTAAGAGTCGAATAAGTTTTGCGCAGGGATTTCAAACTCGGGTCCTTGAGGGCCAGCCATGAATCGGACCACCTGATTCATATCAAATAGATCCATCGGCTTGTCAAGCTCTACACAATGAAGCAGGGAAACACCGTCGTCTCTAGCTGCTCAGGATGGGGATTGGATCGAAGACTAGATTCATCCAGTCTGTTGGTTTCCTTAGCTA
>JBBBVU010000005.1:8036800-8047169 GCA_037177055.1 Atherinosoma microstoma
AGTCAAACCTGTGAACAGAGGTGTAGTTACTTTACATATGAATTGAAATACTGAGAAGGAGACTATAATGTTAATTAATTTTTCCTTTTTAAATAGAAAATCAGGCATTAAATATAACATTGCTCTCATTTGTACTCGGGCCACTAGTCTTTGCATCATGTCATTTTATTTAAAGGACACAGGATTAAGATTAGCTAGGTTCCAATGTAGATTCCATCCCAGTAGCCAGATCTACATATAGAATTAAATAAATGTTATATGAAACAAAAGACAAATGTCATGCTTGATGCTTCATTCAGCTGCTATAATAACTCTGATAATTCATGTTAATGATGGGTTGTTAATGCAATTAGTGAACTCTGTTTAGTAATTTGGTGGAGAGCATTCAAAAAGATAATATAGCTGAGCTCTTTTATGTAAGCTCTGTTATATTGCTGATGCTGCTGGGCAGCAACTCCCTTCGCTGTGGGTAATGGCTTCTGTAATGGGTTTAACGTTATACTTGCAAGGTTTTTATGGAAATGCAGGGCTTGGTTCAAATGAACCTTGTTGTTTTGAATGTGTGTCTTCCATCATTTACAGCACTGTTGTTATTATTTCCTTCTCCAGAATTATCTGCAAACACTAAAGGGGTTTAAGAGTTTCGGATCCCCTTAAAGGGACAGTGAACAACAAGGTTGCACAATCAGAAAGACATATGATATGTGATTTCTTTGAATATTGAAAAGACATGCATTAAACAGATACTTGAATATACTATGCTTATATCAGATATATTAACAAGGGTTGAATTCCAGCTATCTACATGTGCATGCTAGTTAAATGTAGAAGATTCATAATAGAGAGCCTCCTCTAAGTGGTATGCAGCCCTCATTAATACACTTGGGCTTGGCCTATCTTATCAAAATGTCTTTGGAATATTGATAATGTTATAACAACAAAAACAACAACAATAACAAAAACGTTGTGCAGCCCGAGTGTACAAAGGATTTTGAAACTCTGAGTAGCGTTGTTGTTTGACTGGTACAAAATCTGAATGCATTGAAATTTCTTGATATCTATGTTTTTAAAAGTTTTTTCACCATCATTTCCTCTGGTGCTCAACAATAAACAAATGCAACTAAAGTCAGATGGGTAAAGATTTTTGGTAAACATTCGTTAAACAAAGCCTTTCAGAGAAATCAAAGAAAAAAAGGGAGGAGAAGAGAGGGGAAAAACATTTAACCCAGTTTTGTCTGTATAGTTTTGGTAATGTTGATTTTAATTCATTTATGTCAAGGAAAGGGACAATTCATTTCAATGCAAGGATGTGAGCTGAGGCTGACATGAACTTGCATGATTCTGCTCAGTTATTTAAAGTTTTCAGTAAAAGCCGTTGTATGTGGCCTAGCAGTGTTGTTTAGTTGACGTGCGTTTTCTTTTCTTTTTTTATGCAGCAGCTTTGAATTGTATGCTTTTCATCTTGCACAGTATCCTCTATGAGCTAGGCAATGAAGCCATTACTCATTGTTACTCAAGGAACATGATTCAGTTTCATAATTCATCACACCAAATAGCAGTTTAGGTCTGAAGGTAAGGAATAAACAGGGAGCCATGTATGAGTACAGTAAATCTTGCAGAGGACTCTTTATTTGTGCAGTTATAAATTGTTTTCTCACTATGTAAATGATTTCCCAGTCATTAATAGGATTTGTCTTCCTTAGTATCTTTTGCATTTTCTAACTTTCTGTTTGCAGCAGCTCATTTTGATTGTACCAGACCACCAGGACTGGATGGTATATTGACTATTTTGTTTATGCTTATTTTTCCAAACAAGATGTGAAATGAGGCAATACCATTCATATTGAAGCAGTTTGATGTTGCTTTAGATAACTTATTTCCTCTGTAAAGCTTTGCCAGTGTTTGTATCTCTGTCCTCTCACTCATCTTGCAGCAACCTCCTTATATTTCTCTGTCTACAATCTAACAAGGTGCAGACCTGCTTAACTGAATATTTTAATCCCAAGATCTTTCCTCTGTATCCACTGCAGTTTCCCTGGACAACTGGGAGATATTTTGTATTGTGAAATCTTCTACTTGCTGCAGGGACAAGGTCAGAGCTATGATCTCGAATAGTAATTCTGTTTATACTCTAATGTCCATTCCACTTGAGAGGTTTGTCTTAATTGATTTTAGAATACATCCTGACATTATTGATGGGTGTCTGTTACAGGAACAGTGGAGTCTCAAGTGTGAAACAGATCTTCAAGTTCACTCTTATATCTTCTACACAAACCACATAACACCTTAAGTGCTACATTCAGCAGCTAATGCTTGTGGATTTCCATTTCAGTTATTTTCATGGGGCAGCTTGAGCAGGACAGTAACTTAGATGAGTGGTACTTCACCCATCCCCCGCTTAACAGTGATTTATGTTCCATTTGCTTGGTTATGAATTATGTGCTGTGGCAAACTTGAATGGCTGCATGACAATGAGATATATGACCAAAATAATTCATCATACTATGCACCTTTGCAATATGTCTACAGAGGGTGTGTTGTTACAGAGGCCGGTCTTAGAGGCTGCAGGTTCGGTTCTTACAAAACTTGTAATTCAAATCGCGTCCATGGGTGCAAATCTCAGCCATTTTTCAGGGCATATGGACTATTTATGATAATATTATGGTCACAAATGTAAACTCATATAGTCACATCTTTACTTTTACTGTGACTACTATTTACTATTACTATTATTATTACTATTTTCCCACTGGAATTGTGAGCCATTATTTTTAGCTACTGCACCAAGCGGTTCTTTACAAAAACCCTATCCTGAACACAAAAATGATTGAACTGCACATAACCAATACATTAAACATCTTTTTTACTTTCAATTTTATTATTTATTAAACTTTTCAAATAAATAACCTACTGATTCAAACATTTTACTATGAAGAACTCAATATTTTATTAATTGCATTTTCATTTTTGGGACATAAGAAAATACATTGCCCTTTCAGGTAGTTTTAGTTTTTGGGGGGATATTTCTAAAGGAGGGTATTGCTGTATTATTGTATTTGTACATCTGTATTTGGAGAGACAAAAGCAGAAAATACAAATAAATAATTCATTGGTATTTGCATTGACTTTGCTGTGACTTTAGAGCCAACAATACACTGTTTTGAAGTTGACTTGGAAAGAACTAAGGTGGAATATCAATGAACGTTGGCCTTGAATATCAATAGGTTCTTGAATATGAATTATTCAGTAGCGGGGACGAAGCTGTCAAGCCTTCTCCCACAAGATTGGTGCGTGCCTCAAGTCATGGTCCTCTAACGTGTTAATACACAAGGAGCAGTATCATGCATTCATTAGCCTACATTCTGTAACAAAGTGAAAAATCTGTTCGCCTGCTTCAACCATCACTGTGTCTGTTTGCTGAGGAAGCATGGCTTTATTCCCAATTCTCTGTCCAGGACCCCCCTCCGTCTCCTCCAGTGCACAAAATGTCTTTATCATCTCAGGGGAAACAATTAGAATTAGCAGTGCTGTGTCCCCGTAAGCATAATCATTTATCATGGTGCAGAATTTTATCCTAAGCTTAATCCCATTTAGCCAGTGACTAAAGATGGAATCATTTGCTTACAATGTATAGAAATTGATGATATTTAATGTCTGTTATAACATCAATAAAAAGTTTGCAGTCGGTGCTGACAAAAATCCATTAGCTGACATTTTCAGAAAGATGTTAACAGCTGAGTAATGACATTGGGGTCCTAAAGCCTGTGAAGTAATGGCTGTGTTGTGTGCATCATCCCAATTCAATCACACATGTTTTATTACGGCATTTTGTTAAAAGGATGTTATGAGAACTTATTCTTTGGTACATAGTCAATGCCACAATTGTAAAAAGTACTTTTTTCCTATCTTATGTACTCAGAAGTTTTGGCAGCTTATTAAAGACGGTGGTGGTATCTGCCAGTGCAGATCACAACTTAATTTTAAGTCTTGTTTTGTTTACCTGCTTATCTTCTGTTGCTGCTTTTCTCCATTTAAAATGCATTGTTTTCTATAGTGAAAATTTCACAGTATGTTAATTATACTGATTTATAATATAGCAGGGATGAAAATTAGTCATTTGTGTTTTCCTCTTTTGCCTTTGAAGTGAAATAGGTTTAAAATTTATACAATAAAATGACTAAAACAAGTTGAAACAAGACACACCAATAAAAGCATTAAAATATTAAATATAAAAACCTGATGGCCTTCAAACTGAACTTGAATTAAAAGACAAGGTAAAAGTTTGAGTTTTCAGATAGGGTTTGAGGGACTCTATAAACTCTATAAACTGTGATGTGAAACACAGAACTTATTCTAGCTAAATGTCTTCTGTTAAATCTCTTTCAAATGGATCAAAGAAGCCAATTAACATTATTCCAAATCATAAACAAATATTTAAGGAAATACACAAGAATTTGAAGTATTTTAGTTTGATTAACTGTCAACTCAAAGAACAAGCCAACAAAGCCGTTATGACTTTATGTTCAGACCCAGCATTTAGCTCGAAGCTTTTCTGTCTACATTTGATGAGCCAGTTAAATGACCGAATTTTGTGACAATAATCTTTTGGAGTTGTCATGCACGTGTGCATGCTGAAGACTTTCAGGTGTTTTCAAGAAGGATCATCAAAGGGCTCCACTGTCAGTGTAGCCACCAGCACCTCTGAGTCTTGCCTCTGATGCATGAATAAAACAAACACGCGTGGAACTCAGACTTGAATTAGAAGCCACAGTGTCTTCTAGCAAGTCTCTCTCTCTCTCGCTCTCTCTTCTATTCATTCACTCGCTCTGCTTCACAGAGCAGCCCTCTCTCCCCTCTACCTCCTCCTCCTTCTATCCCTTGTTTCACTCTGTTGATCAGCTCAGGAAAGGGAAAGTGCTTGTGTGAAACCTGAGGATCTCTTGCAGACTGAGGAAGCATTGAGAGCACGTTCATCGTGTTTTAGCCTCAAGGTAAGATGATGCCCAAAGAAAATGTTGATAATTTATCATTTATGTGCATTTACTTGATCCTGAAAAATGGACCAGAAGCCTCTGCAGTCAGCTCCTCTGACTGATAGCTGATGTGTTGATATTGAAAGTTCTTGTCTTGAAATGGGACTTTCAGGGAGAGTTTAATCCTAGTCCTGACTGTAGTAGGGTCTCATTTGATTGCGTTTCATTTATTACTTTTAGGAACAGTTGCTTGTTTTTATCTGGTATTACTGTCAGGATTGAATCACAGTTTTTGCAGGTTTGATTTTAAAATCTTAGTGTTAGATTATAGGCAAAGGGTCCTTGCAGTTAGTTGGCATGAAAAGGGTGCGCTTGCTTTAGCAGCCGGAGGAATAACTTGCCTTGAAACAACAGTTCAGGGCACATTTAGATGAGCATTTTCTGCTTCAGAAAGGACATGCTGAAATGTCTTGCATATCTTTATCTCTGTGCATAACTGGGGGCAAAAACTAATGCAAATGATCACATTATCCGCGGTATTATTCCTTAACTTGACACTTACTCCTTAACACTTCCAAATAACTGAAACTAACCTACAGTGGTTTCAGCTATTTGAGTTTGAGATATCATGACAGGGTCACCTGACTTATTATGCTAATGACAGTCAGATTGTGTTTACTTAATCAGTCAGACTGGATTTGCATTATAGAATTTGTACACAAAATGTCTATAGTCATGTGCGGTTGTGATTTTTTTATTCTTTTTTGTCATCCTTAGAAACTATTGAGATTAAAGCATATTTTTTTATGCATACAATAGAGAACTTCCAGCCATGTGTACACCAACCAAGAGAACCCAGTGGAGGGAGGACCTCCAGCACATCCGTAAAGACCATGGTTTCTCCAAGAAAGTCCTCTTCAACTGCTGCCTGGTGAGGCGCATCATCACCTGGGCCTCCCCTAACACCAAAGGTACAGAAGCAACAGATTTACCCGTTTGGACAAATGACTGGTAACATAGTGTGTATTTACATGGCAAAAGTAAATGTCAAAAGTATTATTTCATACACGAGTATTTGTCTATTTTATGACAATGGTGTTTGCTGCTGATTTTAATGTTTTACAAAAACATGGAGAGAATGGCTGCTTAATCAGAGTTAAGAAAACCAGGATGTATGGACCTCTACAAAAAAGACTATCAGGAGTAAACTCTCAACTTAACACAACAAAAAACAGAATTTCATTTCAGATTGGATTGTTATGTTGAGCTGAATTTTAATTTAGGAATTAAATGAATAAATAAATAAACAACACAATGATTTGGAATGTCCAAAATCTGCTCAGGTGTCGGCTTTATTTAAATAATATCCACGTGGTAATGATTTGTCTTTCTTGAATGTTAAAAGAGCGGCAGAATTAGATTTTGCTGCAATGAAATACGATGAGAACTGACTCCACCATAAGTCACAGCTGACAGCTCCTGAGATTTAATTCACTTTTGTACCGCGATCAGTATTGATTCTTTCTCATGTTATATTCATATCAGACAACTGAATTTTCTTCCCACTGAAACAAAAAAAAGACAAAATACAGAATAAAAGTATCCTCAAATAAAGCACAAAGCCTGGACCTATCGGTCATATCATGTCAGGTATGCATTTCTTACATTATTTGCATTTTATGTTTATGGTTGATTGCTGACTGAGCTGTTTAAGTGGTTGCTTAATTTGCTGATTTGATAATTGTAGGAATGGTCATATTTTCAAAACATTTTCATGTCATGTTTATTTAAGGCTCAGGTTTAACATTATTTTGGGATGATATTTATATATAATCTTTTTCACATTGATGGTAAATTCATAAAGATTTTAGTTGCTGTTGTCGTAACCTGTTGCTGTTTATCAGGCTTCAATAGATCCCACTTTGGTGTCATGTCAGAGGCGTGTCAAGCATTACCGTGAAACCTTTTGCCATATATAATTGACAGATGTTCTTCCATTCTGGTATTGGCTGTCAAGTGTTAACTGTTGGGTTTCATTATGATTTTGCATGCTATTACATTGTTATGAACATAACCGCCAGGATTTCTGAAAAAACATCTAAATTTTTTTTGCTGCAAGGAAAAAGTAAAAAATGAAGTAATTCAAGACAACAGTTTTTTTTAAGCAAATGCAACACTGAATATCACTTTTTTCCTTTAATTTTATTGTACTGATTAGTTTGGTGCCAACAGGACAGTCTCAGTTTCAGATGATGTAATCAGACCTTTTTTTTCTCGGGCTGGCTGTATGTAACCCCCCCCCCCCCCCTTCTCTGTATGCACGAGTGTCTGTGTGCGTGTGTTTGTGTGTATGTGTGTGCACCTACACAATGTCATTTGAATCTATTCTACTTTTAGTCTTGAAGCTGGCAACCACAGCTGGGGCAGCAGCAGGGCCCAGGTGTTTTTGGACTTTCGTCCCCTCCACTGCCCTTTCTCATTGAAAAACGCTGCCTTCCTAAAACAGGCTGCAGGTCACTAACAAAAGATATAATGCAAGGTTATACTGCTCAAAGAATATGGTTTTATAATGGCATAGCACTAGTGGAATCTACTTTATTTTCTTCACCCATCACCTATATTACTTATAGATGTTATGAAAACAGATTTTGAGTCTTAAGTTAACAACAACAACAACAGCTTCCAGCCTCCTTTTGTCTTTGAACTAATGATATTATCCTCATGTGTTTCCCAAAATAACCTCACAGCATGCAGATGATCACACTATCAACCTGCCAGGTGGCCATATTACCCTCTGGATGCTGGATCAGACTCCAGAAAATGAGCATGCTCAATAAAACGGGTGTGTCTTGAAATACATAAGCCCCATGTTGTGTCCCTGTGACAGATGTCTGCTAGGGGAGAAGATTTTCACAAAACCCTGCTGTCTCTATGACGCACTTAAACAGGTTGATTGCTTTTTACACAGTAGGAGATTACATCCAGTAGTTTATATCCCAAACTGTTTCCGGCCTGCTTTTTGGACCATATCTCTGTCTCTCTCCCTCCCTCCCTCCCTCCCTTTTTTAATTTTTTTTTTTTTTACCTTGTCCTGTCCAGCATCATAGCAAGCAGAATGGAGATCTGGCTGCTGTGCTATGCTGAACAAATTTGCTTTGCTAAGAGGAACTTTATGTATTTAAGGCCCCTTTTTGATAACTTTATTATTATTCTTTATTATTAGATTTATCTATTGCTGAATTTGCATATGAATGCTGGACTTGACAAGGGGTGTAGGGGAAAAGAAAGGAAGTAGTAAACAGAAAGAAAAAAAAGAGCAAAGAAAACAAAAAAAAAAGAGACAAGGATACTCCAGATAGAAATTAAGAGCATGAGCTGGACCATATCTCTAAGTTAATTGATTTGGTTATTTTTTCTAAAAATCTCTATTTTTTTGTTAAATTACAACAGGAATTTCCTTTGGTCCCTTTGGTTTTTGCTGTGCCTTGATGGAAAAGATTTAATAGAAAATTATGATTGCACCTTAACTTATTTGCCAGTAGAGGGCAGCAAGCTACAGACTAATTTCATGGCCAGTACGATGTGCAGTTTACTATTCACTTTTTATTCATTGAGCTACTTAATTTCATTAGGAAGATATAACACAGGTTAATTGCTGTACATGTTTGCAGTTTGTTGCTACAACATCTGAATAAAAAAATAAACAACAAAGCTAAGCCATTACGTAGTACTGTAAAGATAATGTTTAATTGTCAGTGCATCATGCTGCAGTTGTGGTTTAGTTGTTTATCACATATACATATTTGACCATTTTTAATTCAAGTGTGGCACATTTGTGTATCAGCACCAATGCTCTACAATTCAACTCAATACATCAACCCTGCAGAATAAGACCCGCCCCAAAAGCATCACACTCTTCCAACTCTCAGGTAGTGATACTGTCATAAATTCTCAGAATCTCTGCACTGCACCAGTAATTCAGTGGGCCAGAATGCACCCACTTTGGCAAAGATGTAGCTTTTTTCTTATAGTGGCCCAGCTCATAATTTGAATATGATGGGGATATGTAAAAATGGATGCTGGTATAGGATTCTGCTTTGATTAGACATCCAGGACTGCTTTGATCCATGGCAATTATGATATGCATTTTATGCAAAGATATCAATATTGAATTTTTTAAAATCTTTTTGATTAATTTCTTTCTTGATCTTTGTTGGCTTCTGCTAAGTTATTAAACAAGTAGCCGTATGACCTTACCAAGTTGGTTTGCCTTTATATTATGGATCATGCTGTACAGATCAATACGACCTTAGACATAAAATCTGGACATGGTGTCCCCCTGCTTTTATATAGTATATGCTGTCGTACTGTCTGAAGCTTTGGGCAGCACGGTCCCCTCACCTTGAGACTGCAGCTCAGGGTCATGTCCTTCAGAGAGTACAGAAATGGCCAAATTGATTTACTTCTGCTTTGGCCAATTCTCTGGTAATGAATCCTCATGAGAAAGTCCATCCATTATTTTTCTTATCTAACAACCTTAGCTTTAAGATGGATTGCCACATTTCCTTGTTATTTTCACATCTAAATCCCACAGCATCTTCTCACTAATTTGAAATTAATTGGAAAAGTTTCCCACAGCACGATGCCACTTTCAGTAGTGGAACACACCACAATGAGTTGCGGAAAGGACCCTTAAACCTGGAGCTATAATGCCAACCACCTTGTTGCTATATAATGAAGGACTTATTGAATACCATTAAGAAACTCCTGGGGTGTATGTCCTTGCTTAGCATTATGTCCACAGACACAGTGGGCAGATTTTCTTCAATGAAAAATCAAAGTCTTGTAGCTTTAAGCCAAACGTCTGTTCTTAGTGAAGCGACTCACTTTCCTTTTTAATCTATTTTCCCCCATTTGGTCAAGAGTGTGAGCCTATACAGAACCAAGGTGGAAACGGGAAAAGGCAATGATGGATTAGATGGGAAGTTGAGCCAGCATGTAGCCTCTCAGTTTGGAGTAGAGGAGAAAAAGAATGATTGCCAAGGGACTGCTAGCTGGCAGAGATGCAGACATATCCTACTGTTGTCATTCATGTGATTCATATGTTGTGAAATGGTTGCTGGGGAAGGAATGGAAGAGATCCAGAATTGATACCTTTTCCCTAGCATTAGTCTTACTCATATTGCTAGCTAGTACTTGACAGCCAGACAGAAAATGCTACAACAAATGGGCTTGAAGATGATTGTAACAAATTTTTTGAAATTCAGTTTGGATCTTGTAATATTGCATATCTTGCATATATAATAGCAGGTGGAGTCTGTTTGCTTAAAAATCTTTAGCTTTATCCTAACCATCTGGTCAGTGGTCTGTTTGAATTTGTATGATTTTTGGTTTAC
>JBBBVU010000005.1:8047229-8072344 GCA_037177055.1 Atherinosoma microstoma
CACTTCTTTTATAATTCTATATATGGCTTAAATCTTACTGAGCCCTAAGCACATGCGACCAAAGAAGCACTTTCTGCTGTCACACAACAGTGCTTCTGCTACTCTGTCTTGGCCACAACTTGCACCTCTCTTGATAAATAGGGATTAGCAGCTAACAGTTGGGGATTACTCAGCGCATTGTCACCCTCAGTAAACCATACTGTTTGTATAGCACCTTGAAGTAGCCTGCCGGTAGACAATAACTAACACTCTGATCCTGTCAACTAGATCTTAGATGACAGTTACTTCAACATGTGACTGTTCACTGGTCTTGGCTGTAACCAATCCAGGTAATTTTGCCCAAGCTATATGAGGAGCTCACTGTGCACATCATTAAAGATGCATTTCATGTCACATGTGGGGGATTTTCCACATTCATGTGAGTTTATTAGTCAAATGAAAAGTGGTCAGCCATTTGGTGAATTAAAAAAAAAAAGTTTTAGTTGTAACCGATGATTTATCACTCAGGACAAAGATGATGTCTGGATGGTGATGCTGTATAGGCTGTTGTATTTAAAGGTTATATCAGTGGTTTTGAATAACTTGTTACATTACAAAAATGTGTGGTGCAACACTGGATGCTATCACACTGTGTAAAAGTTTAGAGCCACCCCCCATTTCTTTGTATCAACGGAGCCAGAGTTTCTCTTGATACTTCTCTTGATCCAGTCCCTGTACGAGACCATCTTCAGAGGAAGGCATTTCACAGTCAAGTTTCTTAATGATGAACCAGGATTGTGTCTATGCATAATAAAAACCTTGGCAAAAGCTTTGTTTTCCTGGAAAGATATGACAAAGTGAGAGATGGCTTTTGCTTTTGCACAGTACTGTATATTTCTCATAACGCTGTTCAGTACGGCCCCCCTGATGCTGCTTTAAGTTAGACTCTGAATTTATCTGTGGCCACAACATTCAGCTGTTCTTCATACATTTGCATGAAATGGGATTCATGCAAGTACAAAATCTTTTTAGCAAAAAGTTTAAATTTCTAAACTGAAGCAAAAACATAAATCTGTTATTTGTTAACTTGTTTGAAGACACTGCAAATAATTTATTCTGTGCTTGTATTTTTAACACAGTTCACTTGTATACTTCATTACAAAACAATTCAAAGTTTGATGCCAGCAATACAAAAAGTTGAAAGGAGGCAAAGAAAGACAGTTTTATAAAGGGTGACAGGTGAGGGTGTCATGATTGGATGTAAAAGGAGCATCACCCACTGGCTCTCCAAGCAAGCTGTGGCTCATCCCTTTGTGCTTAACCAAGTCAGATCATCTTCAATCAGACCGAATAAGATCTTTATTCTTTCAACATCTACACAACATAATTTGTTGTAAGTTTCTGTACATCTCAGTGCTACAAGGTCAAGGATGGAAACCACTGTTTCTTTATTTACTCTTGAGTAATTTTAAAAATATTTGTTACTCAGCAGCCACATCCAGAATTTAAACCTAAAATGGGCTACGGTTACATGATTTTTTAATCTGGAATAAATTATTCCGAATTAAATAATTCAGAATGAAAGTATTCTCCATCGGGTTTACATGGAAATAATGATTCCGAATTAAGGTTTACATGGAAAAGACATTTTCTCTGTTCCGCTTTAGATCTGGGGGTTGGTAAGTGTTCTGATTGGACAGGGGGCAGAAGTGCCGTACTTATGTCTACCGGAAGAAAACAAACTCCGCTTCCTGCTTCTTTTATTTTCAATTACATGAAAAATACACATAAGAACCATTTTCACTTGATTTTGAATCAGCAGCTGGACACTTGCATAGTTCACTTTCATGTGAATAGACTTGACTTGAGTCCAACATTTGCTTCGGGCGGCCAGCATGGAATATGTGCATCATGGCGACAGGACAAGGGAAGGAGCATGCGTAGAATGACCGGAATTAACTTAAAGTGGAATGAAGGTATACATGATAGAGGAATTATTTACTTACCGTACTTCGGAATTAAGTATAATTCGGAATTATCATTTTCATTCGGAATTCGGTGTTTACATGGTCATTTTTCATTTGATTTAACTTTTATTCCGAATTAAAGGGGAGTTAAAACTCTTATGTAAACGTGGCCATTGTATTACACAAGGCAGAAGCAATACATCAACTCTGCACAAAAACACAGCTGACTTCAGTTGGACAGAAAGATGCTTAACTCAATTTCTGTGAGCAGATGAGTCCAATTTTCAACTTAGTTTTCTAAAAAATGGATGCTGAGTTTTATGTGGCGAAGATGAAGATCATCAATCTTCATTCTTCAGAGAAAGGTACAAATTCCAGTGTCTGATAGTGAAGAGATGCATGTGTATCCATGGCACAGTGGCTTGCATACGTGTTTAGGTCCTACTGAGTTTATTGGAATTTTGGATGTATACTTGTATCAAGAAGCCATCTTCACTTTTGAGGTCTGTGGTTGTTTTATTTGAACATTGTTAGACCTCATTTTGTACAACTTCGAACAGTGTGACTCCATAGACACTTAACTGCCAGCAGTCCAGATCTGTCTCCTTTGGAAAATATATGGTGCCTTTTTGAATAGAATCAGACAACAACACACTGTAATGCAGCTAAATCTTGCATTCAGCAAGTAATTTGTCGTTGTATGTGGCATTTTAAATCACCTAAAAATGTATTGGTGTAATTAAAAGTAATGATGATGTAACACAGTGGCGAACAAATCTCTCTTCCAACAATTTTTTGTAGTAGGTTGCTGGCAACAAATTCTAGATTTGCAAATTTTCTGTGTAGTTTGATGCTGACACTTCAAATAATTTCCTTTGTACCTGTGTTTGTTTACATGAAGAATCAAAAGATTGATTTAAGTCGTTACTTTAGAAAAAGTTTCAGATTTTCTGGAAACAGGGTTTTCAAATACAGGGTAAGGGTAGAAAGAGTGTAAGCCAGCAGGTAAAATGATATATTTCAGTTCTCAAATAACAATAATGACTAAATATTTTATAGTAGATCCTACAATCTTTATATGATCTAGACTCTATGTTGTGGGCTCTGTGAAACATCACACAGCCACATGAGAAGAAGGACTGTGCCTAATGCACTTTCTTAACTTTTTTTGGAACAGCTGTCATTTCACTGCTACAAACTTGCATCACAGCTCCATAAAAGTGAGGTTGGAATCCTTTTGCAGCTCAAGCTTTTCCCAAGACCTTACAAGTTCTTTTTATCATCTTTCCTTAACCTCTTGATGCTTTCCATTGAGGTTAAGAAAGACACATGGGAACAGAACACCATTGTGCAATTTTGACTTAATTCCTGCACTGACTGCTGCACATATAACATACAACCATTACAGTGATCCCCTTCCCCATTATTAATACAACTCTTGAATCATGCTGATGTTATTTTATTAACAGTATGAAGAGAATTGATTTTGGAAATTTTAATCCTTGTGAATATTAAACAAAATCACGAATTGGAAGGAGAGCTATTCAGCTGTTTCATCTTCATCTAGCTATGGAACAGTAAGGAAATTTGTGTTTTTATCAATTATCTATCCTTTGTAGTAATACCAGTTGGTGTTATAAATTATTAGGAGCCCTGATTCCCCTTCACAATGAGGTATTACTTGTAAAGATTGTGCATTTGTGGAATGAGCAACACAGTGGGTAGTGTGTGGGTAGTGCCACCAGAAATGTGCCAAAATCCCCCTCTATTATTCTCCTGTTGATATTCACTCTAGTTTTCAGTTGCTTGGTGATTGGATGATTAATAAGGAGAAAACATCACATATTGCACTTTATTAACTTTACACTGTCAGAGACCTCATTAGTCTGTGATCCATATGCAGCCACAACACCTTGGCACCTCCTCCTCCTCCACCAGCCTGGTCACATTTTGTTGTGGGAAGGCATCCCATTCCTCAACCAGGAGTTGTGGAAGATCCTCCAGCACAGTTTTGTTGGTCACTTTATCATGTACAGCATGGCTAAGCTGGTCCAACAAGTGTTCAGTTTGGTTGAGGTCTGGACACACAGCAGGGTATTCCATCCTCTCCAATCCCTGGAGGAACTCCTGTAATGATCCTGACTCTGTGGGGGAGTGTTGTCATTCTTGAGAATGGAGTTTGGTCTCAGATTCTGGAGATATAGGATCACCACTGGCTCCAATAGTCTGTCAAGTCTGTTTAACAATCAGGTGTTAATCAGGAGCCAGTCATACATCTGTGACTGATACACCTGGCAGCTCTTGACTTCACAAGAGTTATTACCAACAGGAGAATATTACTATGGATGTTGGTGAGGGGCACTACCCACACGTTTAACTGTGTTTCTCATTCCCCAGAAGATCCTTACAATACAAACCTCCTATAGCTGATTAATCAGACTTTCCAACACCAATGGGCATTATCAAAGAAGAAAAAAAAAATCTACCAAACACAACTGCAAATTTTCTTAATTATTGAGTTAACTTCATATATCTGCTGTGTGCTGATGCTTTTAAAGTCACTGGGTTTTCTAATATTTAGAAATAATTTTTGATCTTGGTAAAAGTTTCTTTCCATTTGTGGTGCTTAATTGAAATGAAGTTACCAAAAACTTCACAGGAATTAAAACGGATGGGATATTGTTTGTTTAGGTCCAATATACAACTTTTCCGAGATTGTTAAAAAACAAACACATAAACTAACCTAAAGCCCAAGGGAATGGAGGTTCCAAATCTAGTTATAAATTGCAACATTACTCAAGGAAAGTTGGTATAAAGTTGATGCCATTAATCATAAGCTCCTTCAATAACTTACCCATAACTTGGCTGCCTTTTGTTCTTTACATGTCCTCCTTTTTCTTAATGTCTGCTGGTGATGCAGTCATTTCCCTGTAACCTACTTCAGTCAGGTGTATTCTAGTAGTGGCTTGGGCCCTCTATAAATAGGCCCCCCTCATTGGTACCCAGCGCACTTAAACCTTGCAAGCCTTTGGTGCTACAGGGCAGAAATGACTTTCTTGTGTCTGTATTGCTTGGCTATAACACACCTGTTCCTGTCATGGTCTAATTTATCACTTCTGCTTTTGTCAGACCACCAGCCACACAGAAAGAGAGCATGCACATGCATTTATATTTCTCCTGAAACGGTGTCTAATAAGGCGTGATGTATTTAATGTTTCACATGACAAATTGGAATCCAAGGCCAACTGTAATTGGGTATTTCTGGATGTAGGTGGGCGATCTGTCCCAAAGATCAAATGATAATGTTGTGAGGCAGAAACTTAAGGACAGTCCTGCCAACAGATTAAGTTGATCTTTTTTTTTTTTTTTTTTTTTGCAGTAAGAGAAGCATTTTATGTATTATGCTATTTCAGACAATAATGTTTTTAATCTCTTTTTTTATTTCTTTATGTTCTTGCACACAGCATTCACATTGGGAGCAATGCAACAATCCAGTAGAACAGAGCTTGTATATACATCGCTTATTCATAAGCGGCCTGGCTATACAAACATCACAAGTCATTATAGTCATGATGTGCCAAACGGTCACAGAAGATACTTGCTTGTTATATCCGCTCTTTTTTGTTTTTTTTTATACCATAAGACAAAGAGAAAGAGATAAAAAAGGGAAGCAAAAAAAACCCAAAACAGCGACAATAAAATGAACAAATATAAACAATTGGACAAGTGGAAAGCAGTGCCATCTTAATACATTTTAACTACCTCTCTAATAGTACATATTATTTAAACAAAATCCCTTCTTGAGTCTCTAATATATTGGGTCCATTTGACTCAATAAGTGTTTATCTGAAAGAGTAGTTATATTCGGAATTTCCAAGCCTAGTAATAAATACAAAAAATCTAAGGGGATTTGTGTATGGAAAACATTTTCTAGACATTTGTGGGTAGCTTGCCAAAATAGAGTAACTTTTGTGCAGGCCCAAAAAAGATGAAAATGACCAGCCTCTGGACTGCCACATGATCTCCAACAGCCAGTTCCTTTATTTTGGTATTTCTTTAGGGCAAGGCTAGTAAAATAATGAATTATATTCTTCGAACCAAATTCTCGCCAATTGGTTGAACAGGTGGTTTTCCATTGTATTTTACATATCAATTCCCAGTCCTTATCTTCCACTACTGAGCCTGTTTCTTTTTAACATATAAGGTACCAATAGATTTGCTTACTTGGAATCCTTGATGCAACCTTGCAGCAGTTTTCTGAACTATATTAGTGTTATAGGCCGTTTGAAATATATTTAAAATCTGTTCTCCTTTTTCCCAATGTCTGCCTTTACAATTTTATTATCTGTTTCTCATCTGTAGATACCTAAAGAAGTCTTGGTTATTTAAACCAAATTTGGCTTAAGAGTTTGGAAATCTGCTAACCCCCTTGTGGGTTAATGTGAAATAAGAAGTAAGGCCCTTCAATGTCCATTCTTGAAATGTTGTCATTACAGTTGGGTAAGAATTCTGTATCAAAAGTGCACCATCTTAACATAATTTCGGCCTTGTTTAATTTGAGCTCCTTACACACTTCATTCCAAATTTTCAAAGTAATTTTTCTCAAAGGATTATCAGGATTTTTCAGATGTAAATGTAACTGTCTATATCATATCCACCAGGATTTAAACATTGTATCACATAAACAAACTAACGGTCTTAGTTAGGCAGAGTAGTAGTAGTCTCTCAAACATGGCAGAGATAAACCGCCTCTGTCCTTCGGTAACTGTAATTTACTGTATCTTACCCTAGGTTTTTTCCCTAACCATATGTAACGGGAAATTATCTTGTCCCACTCTGAAAACTGTTGTTTGGAGACTTCAATTGGGAGGGTTTGGAAAAAATAAAGCAAATGTGGTAAAAAGCTGATCTTTACTGATTCTACTCTTTTAATTAGCCCCAGAGTTGGAATAAGACTCCATCTTATTTACATCTTAAAATCAGATTTTAATTTTGAATATAGTGGACCATAGTTCTTCTTGAAAATATTTTTTATTTCTCTACATAGTATCACGTCCAGATATTTAATTGAATCCTTATCCCATTTAAGGTTATATTTATTTTTGACTACAGCTGAAGGTTGACAGTGAAATGTCATAACCTGGGTTTTTTTAATGTTTAATTTGTAACTTGACAGGGATCCAAATTCTTCCAATATCATCATTAATCTCAGTAGGGATTTGTTTGGTTGACCTAAATTAATTAAAATATTGTCAGCGAAAAGGGATAATTTATGCTCGTTTCCATGTAAATGGACTCCTTTAATTTGAGCATCTTGACTTATATACTGGCTAAGGGGTTCAAATAAACAAAGCACATAAAGTCGGTGAGAGGCGGCAGCCCTGACGGCATGATCTTTCAAGAATGAATGATTTTGAGAGGTTACCTTTTTATTTAGATTTTAGCTGTTGGTTTATTGTAGATAGACTGGATTTTTTTTTATAAATGTACAGTGGAATCCGAACTTAAATTAAAATTTTGTAAAGAAATGACCACCTTACCGAGTCAAAAGCTTTTTCAACATTGCTTCTATATTATTCTTTTTTATGTAGTGTATGACGTGTAGAGTCCTTCTAATGTTGTCTTGAGTCTGCCTTTGACGTTTAAAGCCAGTTTGGTACAGGTTAATAATGTTGGGTATAATGTTCTCAAGTCGTTTGGCTATTATGGATGTAAAGATTTTATTTTCCAGGCTTAAGACTAATATTGGTCAGTAGTGGCTACAATTTAATTTATCTTTACCTTCTTTTGGGATAACTGTAATGCTTGCGTCTTTCCATGATGGCGAAACCTCACCTCCTTTGAGGACCTAATTGCAAGCCGCCCTCAATCTAGGGATCAATTCCTCCCTATAGGTCTCATCCGTGCCAGGGCTCTTGAGTGGTTTTAATCTTGTAATTGCGGCATTAATTTCTTTATCTGTAATTTCTTTAACATATTGTTTTCCTTTTCTGTAACTCTGGGAAGGTTCGAAGACTTTAAAATTTATAATATTATTGGAATATATAGTGTAATTTTGTAGACTGTACTATCCACTTGTTGCTTCCTTAATTACTACTTAATTAACTACTTTGACTTCCCACCCGCTTCGTAGTAATTTTTTTAAAATTAAAATAAACTTTTTTTTCTGTATCTTCAGAATATAATGCGTCAATTTCACTTTAATCTTTTTATTTAAATTTTCTTGTCATTGTCTAGAATATTTTCATGATACTGTTGTAATTTCTTTAAATCCAGTTGTAATTTTGCTAGTTTCGGTTCTTTCTGCTTTTTAATTACCGAAGTGTATGCAATGATTTCCCCCCATATAACTGCTTTATAAACGTCCCATAATATGGTCTGTGACACATCTCCCCGTCATTTTCTTGAAAATATAGATCAATTTCTTTTTTAACCTGCTCCTTAATTTTAGTGTCATTCAAAATGCTAGAATTAAGTCTCCAAGATGTTGATTTGCAGATAGTACTTATACATATTGATAAATATATGGGGGAATGATCTGATTGATAAATTGTGCCATTATCACAGGTTTTAACTTTGTCTGTCCTTACTAAAAGTTAAAAAATAATCAGTTCTAGAATATGTAGAATGGGGAGCGGAGAAACGTGTATAGTCACGACTGGTGGGGTAGAAATCTCTAATAATTCCTGTTTCATCCATAATGCCATTTATTTTCCTTTCATTGTTTTTGTTGTATTAAATCTTTCTTGGAACTATCTCATTTAGATAGTCGTATATTAATGTATCCTCAACAAATCAACATTCCTTCAGTTTCAGATGTCATCAGCTCAAACAACTGCTTATAGAAAACCCAATCACTCCCGGGTGGTGCATGTGCACTGAGGATAGTCATGTGGAAACCCTCAATTCTTCCCTTAACCAATACATAACGGCCCTCCTTGTCCTTCCTATCAGTTTTACATTGAAGGAGAGGATATTAACAAATGGAGCATTGTTGTTAAAAGAACAATACATAACCACTTGTCCGAAAAGAGCTGCCTTGAACCACAGCTAACAAGATAACAACAAAATAGAAACCAGGATTTCCATTAGTGGGGTCATAAAGAAAATTAACCCTGTAAGACGTGATGTAATAAGTCTTTAAGGGGGTTAGCCTCTCACCTCAGAGTGGGCCCCAAGGTAAATTACCCTATTCACACAAGTCTCCCTTATTGCGAGAGAAAACCTGTTCCCGGCGTGTCATTAAAACAAGGCAATAGTTCTAAATTCACGCATTTTCCTTTCCTGTAATAATATTGTCCCTTTTTTTTCTTTTTTTTTGTTATCATTATTTGGGACAAAAACCATGGTTAGTTGCTATGTTACCTATTAAATGATGTAAACCTATCACCTGAGCAAGTAAACTGTTGAAGTATTATAACGATTCCCTTCTGTACTGGTGCAGTCTCTCCTTGATTAACGGTCTTCCAGCTAGTTCCGTGTCCTCTGGTGTGTGTCGCTGTCAGCTTATGTTCCCTTTCGTGGTGCACGTTAATTTCCTAATCTGTGTCATCAACGTCTTTGGTGGTTTGAAAACATTGACTGGAAATCCCCGATCTGACATGTCTTTTGTTGCGTCTTCTGCTGTGTTGTAAAGTGTTGTTCCATCTGGGTAGAAGACTCTGAGTTTCGCTGGAGAGGAACTCTATCCCCTCACTGTTTAAGGATCTTCTTTGCCTCTGCGTATGCATGTCTCTGTTTGAGAACATCTGGTGCATAATCGTGATCCAGATTGTTTACCCTTCCATTGAAACCCCTTCATCTGCCACGCCTTTTTGAGTACTTCTTCCTTTGTCTTGTAATTAAGAAAGCGTGCGGTGATGGACCAAGGTGGTGCTCCCTCCGGTGGGACCGCTGAGAGGGCATGGTGCACTCGCTCGATGTGCAGGTTGAGTGCCGGGGGAGGCTCAAGCTTTTCTAGTAGGAGATTTTCAGCCATTATCAGCCATTTTTCTCTTATAGCTAGCATTTGTAGTAACATGAGTTGAGTTGTCGCTATCTTCGTTAGCTTCAATTTCACCGATGTCCCTTCTGATCAGGATTTCAGTTGCTTGTTTTTGACTTGTCAAGCCCGTCCCTTACCATTGCCCCAAGTAAGTTGGTTTCCTTTAGCAAGATTTTCGAGTTTTTATGGGGCTTTTCTAACAAAAATGCCAGGAGCAGTAGTTGTACGCATCCACCTCCATTGCGTGCTTCACAGGAAGTCAAGTTAAACTCTTTTGATCACATGCGCTACATTTTTACTTGAATAGGAAGCCTGTCTGTTCAACTTCAGGCGGAAGGCCCTACAATATTTGCACAATACTTTTGCTTTGATCTTTGAAGTTGTGACTAGCAGTGCTGATTATTATTTCCTGCAGCAATTGCTTTTCGGGATGTTTACCCACTTGTTTCTGTTGGTTCTTGTCTTCTGTTTCTGTTTTTTTCTGTCTATTGTTCCATATATATTTTGTCCGTTTGTCTCCCATGTGTATGAAGCTGGGTCCAGTTTTGACAATTGCAAATTTTTAATTAGGTGACACATGTAACTCTTTAGTCACTGAGTCACTTTAGCTATCATGTATTGATCTAATTGGTTGAAGAGGGATAGTAATGGTGATAATCTTTTGCTTCATCAAATCACCCACAAGTTTTTTTTTTTAATTCCTGTCCTTTTTTCCCAATTCCTATAACATTCCATGACAGTGAATTTTAAAACAGTAGCTTAACTGTCATGTGGCATTATACCATGACTTGCATATCATGTGCCATGCCTGTACTAGGTATGGTATGCAACAAGATGCTAGTTGAAGAAAAACAGAAACAAAACTGAAATTCCACTTGTGCATGTGCACATGTTTTGAACATGCAAATCGATCACAAACATGTAAAGTTTGCACAATGAAAAATATTTGATAATGGATTGTAATTTTGTTTGCAATTTTACTACATTTGATTTAATATCTTGCATAACTGGCATCTGACAAGATATGGAATATCTTTTAATAACATAAACCTGCAGCTTTAGTCATTGCCAATGTCAATGTTGAAGTCTCATCAAAAAGAGTAGATAGCAGAAAAATGTGTTCTAATCAGTTGAAATGGATAACTAACATGACAATAAAATGACATGTATGCATTCGCATGAACTGATGGTGCTTCTGTTAAGAGCATTTAATTAGAATGAAGTGAGTATAATGAGTACTTCTAAAAGCAATGCTGTAGCTTCAAATAATTTGCTGATTTAGATCTTGATTTTAGATTAAACCAATAAAGTCCAGTCATATGTTTTGAAATAATGCAATGAGGATTTGGTATTTGAGATGGTTAGAGATTGTGAAAGAAAGGCTTTTTTTTAAAAGAATTTGTCTTTTTTTTCCCTGTACTCTGTCCTACACTGAAATATTGATTGAAAGCTCTTTACTGATGCGTGACTTTATTGGAAAAAATAGGCCCATAAACTGAACATGAAGGCTCAATGCACAGAACAGATTTATTTATTTGTTGTTTATTTATTTCTGTTTGTATTTGAATTTGTATAAAGGACAAAAATAGAATAAAGTACAAATTCTAAGGCATGCCTTTAGAGAATGATTCCTGCTAGGGGATTTATGGCTTTGTTGTTTAAATACTCACATGTCTAGCTTGTTTAGCACTCCTTTATGTGTTAGTACCCTGCAATTGAACCTGTGAGATCAGTAAGGCGAGTTTTGATGTGTGGAAGTGGAAGCAACCTCACTGTCTTGTTGACAGCTGCTACCAAGAAAGGCGTGTGAGCTGATACATGATACATAGTGAAGAATTGAGGACTCGAGGAACGACATATGAGACAATAGAGGAGATGAGAAAGGAAAATGTAATTAGCAGGAGGAGAAGGTGGACTGGATAAGGATAGTTCGCACTGGAAAAGAGACAGAGACAGATTTCTGAGGGTGGAAGCTCCGTCCAAAATGGCAGATGAAAATAAAGATTTTACAGGGCAAAGCTGGCTGGCTGCACAAGAATGGAAAACCTGGTCTTTTGGGACACTAACAGAAGTCTGTTCAACAGTCTGGAGATTTATGCAGCTGTTATGCTTAACTGGACAAGCATGATGCAAAGTGAGGAACCGAAACAGTACAAGAAAGGCAAAATGCCTATTTTTTAGGGATGTCACAAATGCCGTTTTTTATGCATTATCAGATTTTCTAAAAGGTAATTCTGAAGATTTGTGGCTGTTTTATAAAAAAAATCAATGAGAGGTGTTAGTTTTAACCTGTGAAGTGTATTTGTTGAAACATGTAAGATGAGTCTAAACATGTACATGTTCTCCATGGTTTTTAGCTGCACTCAGTCTTTAACATTTTCAGTATTTTATTTATTTTAGAAACTACTTTTAATAACTACCCTACTTATCTATATGCCATTATGTTTTTAAACTTTCATCAGTTCTAGATGTCATTGCCTTTTCATTATTTCTCCATTTCTATCTTGTCTTGATGTACCTTTTATGTTATAGAATGTTTTGGTTTCTCTGGTTATTGCTTTCCATATTACTTTTCTCAATATAAAATTGTAAGTATTTTGGACATGGCATCAGAGCTCAGAGCAATACTACACAAGTTTCCAACTTTTAAACTCTCTGCTTCTGACTTGTTTTAATGGCATACTGACATTAATGAAGCATATTCCTGACACATTATTGGAGGAAGGAAAAAAAGGAAAGAAATAAGACAAGAGTGAACATTAAACTGACTTTTACTGGCTGGAGAGAGCATGCAGGACGGATGGTGAATTAGCCTTTGTTAGGGGGTGCCAATCTGAAAATCTACCGATGTTCACTGGTGTGGCTTTAATGTTTATATCTTGATTGGTACCTAAAATATTAAAACACACGTAAAAAATTGGAGCAATATCTAAATGCAGGGTTTGAGGCATAACACCATCATTGGTTGGCTGCATTCTTCCAGCTTTCAGGCAGCACTGTATCTAAAAAGCGATAGAACTCTCTCATTTCATGAGTTCAGCAGGAGTGTCAACAAACAATTTGTACCAAATGTAAGTTTAAAGTATTACTAAAAAAGATTCTAAAAAAATAATTGAACAGTTATTTTACAATAGCATGACTCTATAGCTGAAGTCCGAACTCTGGTGCTTTAAGGCCACTGTCCTCGTCTAGGTTTTAGATGCTTCACTGCTCCAACATACTTGATGAATGGATCCAACAGCTTAATGTCAACTTATGCACAATGAACCATTCATTTGATTTTTCAGATAATAGATGATCTCATTTGAATTGGCATTAAAACACTATCAGTTTTAAAATGCCAACTCCATTGTTGTTTTTTTGATTGGCTCTTGACATGTCTAATGACATCATTGAACTTACTTTGACAGAAAGTACATTTTATGCCACACTGAAGGTCCCTTTCTTGTTGGACGATGGGAAGTTGGTGTCTGATGGGTCCCTTGGTGACATTTTCACACGACAGAACAGTCTTTTAAAGTACCATCTAAATTTTTCTCACTTTCACATGTAACAGGGTTGGGAATCTCTCACCCATGCAGCAACACATTAAGGGCAACCTCTATATTTGCTGCATGGTTAAATGGGACCAACTCCATTTGTTCTCACTTGAGTGGGGAAAACCAAGGAGTGTCAGTGGTCCCAGTGGGCAAGGCCTATCCTTCTTAAGTAACTGCTGTAGTTTGCACATGTCAGTCTGTCAGCAGATGCGCACCGTATAGAAACGAGGTCAACAAACTGCATCAGGCCCCTGCAAGAAACCAAACAAAATGGGTTCATGGAAAAGAGATGGCTCTCAGTTGGCCTACAGAGGTTTTTAGCATAGCACAATATATGCTTTGTTATGACAGTTGGCTCCATTTTAACACTAACAGAGCTGCTTGCCAGAATTAATTGCCCATATGAGTTCTTGCTATGTGTTTGACATTGTAGAACCTGCTTAGGTAACAGCACCTATTATGGAGTAATAATATTTTGTCATTACAGTCAGACTTTAGTGCAACAGGCCTTGATTGGTGCAAGGTGGTCAGAATCCTTAAAAGCTTTTAAATAATGATTTACACCAGTACATTAGGTGTGTCAGACATACGTTAAAGACGCATTACGTATCTTTCTGACCTTAAAACTCCACATTTCAGACTTGTTTGATGGCACAGTGACAACTGTTGTGTGCACTTCTGGAGCCGTTGCTGCCGTGCAACGTCCCGAGGCTGAGAAACCGCACTATACAACTTTTTCATCCGGGACGCCGCTTGATGTTGCAGCCGAATTTCACTTGGCACACTGCGTTACGTGCTAGCAAACGGATATAAACACAACGGTGGCTGTTTTGAATGCGCACCGTTGCCAATTCAGCAAAGAAATGCAAGATGGCATTATCAGAGGAAGAGAGGAAAAGAAAGAGAGAGAACAAGTGATGAGATGATTCAAGACAAGACCGTCTTTCACTGGCTGGAGAGAGCCCACATTGATGCCAAATTAGCCGTCGATAGGGGGCTCATCACTGAGAAAATCGCAAAAATTCTGTAGTGTGTCTTTAAAGTAATTGAAACAGCTCTGATTGGTTTAATATTGTGAACAATGAAATGTTATTTTCCCATTAAAAGCCAGATGAGTTATTCACTTTTTTTGTAAAATAGACGTTAGCCCACCGCATAATGGAGCACTTCCTTGTAGTTCTTAGAGCATTTACTGGCAATCCACTTTCACTGATGAATTTCAAACATGATGGCTTCTCAGTAATTATAGTGTTAATGAAAATTTGTACTGCGTGGTGGTGGGTGTAATTTGACCATTCCCATGGCAGCGACTAAGTTGTTTTATTTTTCTCATCTTGAACGCAGCCATTCAGTAAATAGCTTTTTTCCATGAGAGAATAGTGTTGGGCACCAAGTGTTAAAAGGTTCAGAGGAGGCCCTCAAGAGTGGCTGCAGAATATGTGAATTAAAAGTTTGTTGATGGGATGAGTGTGTAAGTGCAGCATACTTGGATTCTGCCACTGAAAGCCACATCTGAAATTAGGGTTGCCATTTTCAGCATCCGCAGTAATAAACACGGTAAGCAGCTGCACAGCTTCCAGTCATAAATTACATCATCAAACAAATAAGAAAATGTCTGACCCATTTCTCCGTCATCACAAACGTAGCCTGCAAATAAAACTGTAGCATTTTCCAATTATCATAAAATATGCTATGCCATTGTAACCACAATAAACTCAGTCTTCATGGTTTTATGTCGAATAATATACTTGTGTTATCTGCTTGATTGGAAACCTCACCATACTTGACATTGGTACAGCTGCTTAGATGTATTGCAGGGCTGAAACAGGTGTCTAATTAATGCATAAATACTGTCTGCCAGCTTTTTCATTCCCGATAATATCGTTGTAGATTTTTTTTTTTTGGTGGATTTAGCCTGACGGAGGTGTAGTGGTGCATGTTTATGGTGTTTTACACCCACCTATGGGCACATGCCTAAAAATAGCCACAGATGGCTATCGGTGCACATCTGGCAGAGTAAAGCTGGAGGACATCATGTTACAGCCTCATCACGTAATCTGTGTCTGCTGTGCACAAACTTTTTTCTCTTGCTTCAGCCTTAAAGGCAGTGATCTCTCCCAAACAACGTAAGTAAGCAAATCTGTGGATAAATCCAGGCATGGGGACAAACTTGTGAAAAGAACATCATTTTCATTGTTTTTCCATTCCAAATGAACTCAGCCTCAAAGTCATACATCAGTACGGTTTAATGTTTTATACTCGCACTCTATACCAGGGATACTTAATTGGGTCCTACGAAGGCTGCAGTCCTGCAGGTTTTCAATGTGTCCCTGCTCAAACACACCTGACTTAAATTAAATAGATCCAACAGCCTATGAAGTTGTGGACAATGACTTATTTATTTGAGTCAGGTGTGTTGGAGCAGGGACACATTGAAAACCTGAAGGACTGCGGCATTGATAGGACCAAATTGAGTAGCCCTGCTTCATACTGTATTTTTTTTGGTGTCTGCAAGATTGTTTAAAGAGGGCACATTTTTTAGTATGATAAAAGAAATATGTTCTTTTATTAAGAGTACATAATTTTATGTTTTTAAATTACAACCCACTCAAAACTCTGACAAAACATAACCATGGTAGTGTGTTTGGCGCCATCTAGGTCTGAAAATATGAATCTGAATTATCGAGCCTCCATAGCTTTCCTTAATAATTTAGTCTGCTCTGTCTATTCTTGTAAACAGCTTTAGCATTGTTTTTTCTAGTTTTTGTCTGTTGTTCAGGTAAACGGCTACCTGCAGTCCTTCATCAGTTCCACCTCCTCTCCCGAGATGAGGTGTATTTCTATCAGTTTGGAGTGAAATGTGAGCACAGTTTGTTGTGTGTACTAGTAGGAGCTCCCAAGCAAAGCAACGTATATTGTTTTATATTATATGACGTGCTTCGAGGGTCATTGAATATAATTTGTCAAAATTTACATTTGCATTGTCAGCTGTACCAGAAACACACCCTGCAGAAAAATCTACCCATTTCAAGGTTGTTAGACACTTGACTCTGCAACATCATTTAATGTGAATTTTTATACGTATACTGGCATCCTGACCAGGAGACAGTATTGCTCTTGTTAGATTAGAGCTCTTGTATCACAATGGGACCTTCTTGATAAAATAAAGAAACTAAATAATGAGCTGAACATTGATCATTACAAAGAAAATTTTAACATCAGCACACCATCATACTTGTTTCTGGTCTCATTGAAATCTTCATCCTAAACAGTACTGCTCCTGAGAAAATGACATGGCTGCACTATACAGGAATAACACCAAAAGTCTCATCTCAGGACATGGTTTCAACTTATATTTTAATTTGAAGCTGTGTTTGATTTTTCTTTTAAAACATCTTCAATAATCATATTAAGTTTTGATAGTTATCTCGGATAAGATCCGGGTAGCTCCCACACGGTTCCTTTCAGCTTTTACTAGGTCTTTTTCAGTCATACTGAAAAGATTGGGACATGCAGTACCAGCCAAAACCACACCAAAATACCAATTCAATTTTGACGTGTACTCTATGAATTGTGACCATAAAGGAGTAAAGACATGGATGGAAAAATAAGTTGTCATTGTGTTTTAATATTTTGTCCTATTATATCACAGACAACATAAATACATAAATAAATATAACAGCCAACATTTAAATCACAGGAAATTGTCAACTTGTCAAAAAGGGCACATCTTGAAGAATATATTTTTTAATAAGTTAAATTATTAATTGAAATTGATTATAGAGTAGTAATTGATTTCCCCTTTCAGTATATCTTTTTTTAACAGTCCAGTCTGGTCAGTGTCCATTTTGCCCAGAATTACCGATTCCAGAGATGCTGTCATGACTGATGATATTTTCAGAAAAAACTCAAGTGGGGTTTGTTTCAGATCTTCAGAGCAACACAGTTTTTACCCGAGAGGGATTTTTTTTTTGGTAGTGAAAAAAAAACTTTCTTCTAAAGGAGCATTGTGAGAGAATTACCTCTTGCAGGTGAGGTAATTCAACCTAAGCGACCTTTAGCCAAATCCTGATTGTTAACTGGAGAATATGAATTCCTTTTATGAGTTCTATAATGGCAACTATCATGTGAATATTAAGCATGGTTATTTTATGCTGTTCCTGTACATTTTCTGAACGTCTTTCCCTCTAAATGGCATTTTAAAAATTAACTGTGTCACATTTTACATTTAATTTCATAATCTTAACACTAAAACACAAGAGATGTCAGTTCTTAATTATTTCAAATTAACAATCAACAAGAGAGCAATTTCCCTTGGATACTTTTATTATTTGGAGTTTGAATAAATTAATCTTCAATAAGGTTATCAATTATTTTGTAGTTTTAAATTTTGACCTTCTAAAGGAAAATGCCAAACTGTTAGCCCTCCTAGCATGACTATCCAGGTTTACATTCCTGAACTATATGGTGTGCAAAATGTTGACATTTTACTTATTATTTTTGTTATAATGTTGCATTATAATTCAGATTTCCATTTAAACCTTTTTGTATTTTCTTGTCTCATAAGGATGAATTCTGAACAAATCTTCTCATGTATCAGTGCCATTCGTTGCATTCTTGGCTGCAGTTTGTTTTTTAATTGGCAAATATTGACTAACTTAAATGCAATACTGTGATTGGTTATATTATAGACCCAGTTGCTTATTTACCTGTCTTTAGCATTTAGTATAGTCTCAATGATCAGCCATAACATTTTCTTTCAGAAAGGGTTCAGTGTAGTCCGTCTGCATCAGCTCTCCTGAGTGATTCTGCCTTCAGAGTGATCCGTTTGTTGCTGCAGTCGCTGCAACAGGATGGTGGTGCGTCGTTGTGGTCTATTGCTCTGAATCCTGAGATGGGAAAAAAAAAAAGAGCAAAAAAATAAGCTGCACATCAGTAAACCTAGCATACTGCCTTGGTTTTATTTTTTCCCTCCTCTCCATCAATGCTCAGGGTTACCTCTGCCATATTGAGTGAGCCAACTAAAGGTGGCCTTGGTGAATTTGCTCCTGCACACCATGGCTTTCATCAATGATTTAGTGTTTTAGGATTAATGTTCAGATCCTATCCAAATGCTCAACTATCCTACGTAGTTTAATGATTTCAAGTTTTGTAAAATATCTATTTTTGATTTCTTTACAACAGAGAATTAATTAAACAAGCTACTTGAAGAACGCTATCCTCTGTGAAGGTCGGTTATTGTAAAGATTATGATCTGAATTTGCACCAAACTTTAACAGGTTCTTTCTTTCTGTATGCTGCATCCTTCCTCCAGGTCATGAAATGTGTTATCTTGCTGATGAACAAATAAACACCACAGAAAATGCATCTCCTCTTGCTCTGTGGGGGCAGATGAACAGCATTTTTCCCAGGTGTATAGATGATATAAATTCCATGCATGTACTGTTTTTTCTTGCTTTTAACGGTATAACAAAAAACTATTGACTCTGCTTAGCCTCACATCCACAGCTTTGGAGAGTTTGAAGGAAGACCGATTGGCTTCTTATCAGATAGACTTATATAACAACCTCCAGTATGATTACCATATACAACTGTGCATTCATTTGGAATGTATCAAAGTAACAATATTCAAAACTAGCACATTTGATTCTTAAGAGACAGATTTCTTTCTCCTTTTATAAAAGAAAAGGAGCTTGTGTTGCAGCTCCCTCAATAGACTTATCCGTAAGGAGATTTCTTGGTTGGCACATTAAGATCGATGCCCTAGAAAAGTCTTTGATTTAATTCAAACCCAGGATTTGCAACTAATTCCACACCATCAAAAACATTTGTAGCATTTCTGAGCTATAAATGAAAATAAAGAGATTAGATGTGTCCTCGTGTATCTCTATCTATAACATTTTTAGTATTGGGCAAACCAAAGGCATTATTTAGTGGAAATATAAGGTAATTAAAAAAAAGAAAGAAGAGAAACCAGATTAAGGATATAATTAGTACCACTAATGAAAATATGCAGCTAAGTGTGTTTTCTTTATGCCAACGTTTTTCATTTCCTTTATATCGTCTTTAAATTGCACTCACTAAAATGCATTCTCAATATAACAACCTTAGCAAGATCCTACTTGTGTCTGCATTTTGTGGTGTTTCTGTCATTAACAGGAGTGGTTTAGATGAGACATCACCTTCACATTCAACTCTGGATCAACTTCATTTCAAATGGAAGCAGCAGCACAAACCCCATAATTTATGTCATCTACATTTTCCTGGTGACATATACCCTGCCTCTTTTTCCTCATTTGGTCATCTTCCAAATATACTTTGAGATTCATGATGTCTGCATTTTCAGTTTGTGACCGTATTTAAAGACCTGTCTGGCCCGGAGAACAAGAAAAATGGGCGGTTGATATTTTCCAGATCATTATTGTTTTCACTCTCGGTGAAAATGAATGCTGACCCCTCGCTCAGTCAAACTGAGTGATGAGGTTGTGGAAGAGCGGATGAAGTTCATTATTGTTCCTGGGTTTGATGTGTTCATTACTCATATATATTGTGATTTTATTATCTCTGGCTTCTTTTCCTACCCCTCCTAAGTATCAGACATGTACTCATGCAGTTAAAGAGATTTTTCCAGTGTTTTTAGGCTCAAGTACATATCAGATGGTAAAGATGCCCAAGAATTGTAATTCTGAGAGCTGGAATTAGTCTTTGCAGCACTTTGGATTGCATCAGCTGGTGTTTGTTTCTGCATAATGTAGGAGTTGCAGTCATCTGGGGTTTTCTTCTTCTCTTATGTTTCTCTTCTCACTTTCCATCTAACAGATGGAAGCCTCATGGTTTTGTGATCCAGTTACATTTATCTGTGCTGCTGTGGTCAAGCTCCTTTCAGCTGTTATGTACAGTTTATTCAAACACCCCTGCAGCTGCATGTCTTTCATATTTGACTGCAGGTCCCTGCAGCTTTGTAGATTGTTTGGGTTAAGTGTGTGACTCAGTGCACATCAGACACACGCTTGCACAAAAGTAAGTTGGTGCAGTTACAAGTGGACCATGATTGACCATCACTAATGGGACAATCAAGTCTTGGTGGGTGGGCTTGGATTTTTCCACTTATATGTAGATCACATGAAACAGAATAATTTTCTAAGCACTGCCCTTGACTGGTTGAAATATTCAAGCATTAGCAGCAGCAATACGCGATGAGTGCAGTCAGGACACCTGCATCTATTATCGCTGCAGGGGCCCCATGCATTGACTTCTTTGCCCTCTCATTATAAGGTATACCGCACAGTTCCAGCAGTTGTACAGAGGGCCACTTGTTCTGCTAACAGAAGTAGGCATTGGTGAATGTGGTTCAAAGACACAGCTGAAAACTTGCAGTTTCAGTGGAGCCTGAAATACTCACTGCAGGTGAAGGTGGTGCAAATTAGTATTTCTTTGCCAGACTGTTATATTTTTCACAGCATGAAATAGAATTTTACAAAATGACATTTCAAATTCTGATATCTGGTCCCACATATGATACACTGCCAATCTAATTTGTACAGTGAAAAGTCAAAGCATCAATTATTAACTCTCCTATAATTTGAAATGTATCAAAATAAATGGCTGACCAGCATCACAGGTAAATCTGTTTCTAATGTCACTGCAGACCAAGCAGCTTTAAGAATGGGTTCAAATGTCCAAAAGTTCAACAATAAAAAAGAAGTTACAGCACATTTAGTTAATCTGATCCTTTGACTGTATTAGGAAGGATGCTGAATTCATAATGTGTGTTACAAAAAAAATCTAATCTCAACAATGAATCTGAATTGAGCATTAAGCCTTGCTGTGTGAAAGTAGCTTTTGTCAGCAGGCATTAATACTGTATAAGACCTAATGCCCCTTGCAAAAGAGCTTGAAGTTAAATTTGCTATTTCAAAGCCAATCAGGATGCTAGCTGGCGGAAATAAAGCGCTTATCCTTCAGCTGAATCTCATCTTGTTTGGGGCTAAAAGTTTCTTACAACACAACCAATGTTCCCTTTTCAGCTGTACTGTATTTGAATTGACATGGAGTACAAAGCAAGTCACCGGTATCAGTGTCTTGTTCAAGACTCTTCGTCTCCCCAAATAGCCGGGCCAGATACCTGAATGGAGATAAAACGTCAGCTGTGAGTCCCAGGAGTAATGACAGAGATATACAGTACCATGTTCCCACCAGGAGGAAAAGGGAGATAGTGTTTCAGGTTTCAGGTGCTGTTTGAAGAATCCCATCAGCAGATTTATAATGAATGGAGATTACGTTGGTTTTCCATAATAACCTTTTTACAACAAATTTGTTTCTAAAGAATGGTATTGAATGCCAATGAAGACAAACCATAGTGGGAATTCTAATAAGGTTTTGGAAAATGCACCATTTTAAAGCTGCCATGTGTTCTTAATGATGATCCATCATTCTGTAAAGCAGAGTACAGACACAGTGGGCTGTAAAGAGCATACAGAGCAGCAAAATGGATTTCATGTAAATAGCCATCCCAAATGCTCTCCAGGACTGCCCTGAGGGAGCTGTTAAGCTAACATTAGCACACCGATGTCATAAGCAATTCATTAATGTCTTTAGATATCGACCCAGCTCTTATCTGCTGTGACACCCTGCATGGTCACTGCTGCTGTTCACATTTTATTCCAGAAAAAAATACCCAATTCACATACTTGGCATTCTTTAATCAGTTAAGGTTTTATTTCCTTTTCTCCAAACTTGTTAATGCTTAAATTATTTACGTTTATGTTTCCCCTTTTCCATGTGATTGAATCATCAGGATCAACTGCCCTGGTTTAAAAGCGGCACAAAGAGGAGCAAATTCTATACATTATTGGTTGTTTCATTATTTATCTTACACATTAATATAGAGAATTGTAATATTTTGTAAACCCAAAAGAAATCAGTTCTCAGATTTTTATAATCAGAGATTTTTGAGGGACATGAGAGCAATTAGGAAAAACTCTTAAAAACTTCAAGTATTACAACTTGCATAAATTCTCTTTGTCTCATTATTTTTAAAAGCTTGCATTGTTTTTATATAATTTTAGTTAGATACTGCAAAATGTCATTGGTTAAAATGTTCTACATATATAGATGTTTCCTGCCTCTTACAGTGGATATACAGTAGCTTCACAGATTGTTGATTTAATCACATGCTGCACCATTTCCAAGATTCTTATTTTTGTAACGGCTGTTTAGTTCCTTTCTGTGAGGATGTCCAATTTTACTCTCATTGTGTGTCTGTCAATGATGTATTGTATTACCACCTAATTTATGAAGCTTATGTGTTTTCAGTGGGCACATCTGGGCACAAAGCCCAGACTTAACTGTTCTCCTGGGTATTGGATGCATCACCTGGAGTCTACAGTATACTGTAACTACTATTCCCAGTTATATTTCCCCCTTACTATTGAAATTGACTACAGTAGAGGTGTTTATGCAGACAGCCTCCTAAAGTGTACTCTGACAGAAGACAGTAAACAGATGTGATACTGCAGAAATGGTCTACTTCCCCAATCTCTGTGTACTTGGCACAGTGCCATCTGTTGTAGTAAACAAACTCATGTTGCAGAGCTTATAGTTTATGGCATTTTTTGTGCTTTTCTAAAAATGTATATAGTTTAAGAAATTTTAATTAATCTTATTTTTTTTTTTTACATAAAAGGATGGGCTGGGAATTTTGGACTAGTGCTCTCTGACATAATGACTTCTCTGATCACAATAGTGTTTTTGTCTTTAATTACATACATTTTTCTTTGAATGTGCAGCTATGAAACAAAAGGTGGTGGATGTTGAGTCAAGTCATGCCCATATGTGCCTCAGTTATTGTTTAGTTTACCTTCTGGTCCTCTTACAGATTTTCATCTGTGCTGATGGCTTATTGGCATTGGCCTTGTTTACCAAAACTCTGCTTTGCTGAGGTGCAGCTCTGAATGCTTCACATACAGCTCATCTCACTGCAAGCTGTGGCTGAGCGATAAGTTCAGGTGCCGGGCGACATTTGACTTGATGCCTGTCCAATGGCAGCTTGCAGATGGTGCAGAGTTTGACAAGCAAAGTTACTGCATTTTCTTCTATAGTGTAATAGTTAAGTTTAACCATCACCATTTTCCTGTTTTCGTTTTTTTACGTGTGTTCCTTCTTCTTAAATCCGTCTGTGGAAGAGCTGTATTAATGTGTTTCAACAAGAAAAATACACCAGCCATTTGGTTCAGTGGCCATATATCATGTCCCAGTGGTTTGGTGGAGCTACGATGAGTTGCTACAAGCTAGTACAGTAATGAACTCAGTGGTTCACTAATTGCACTGTATACACTATAAAGATGAGGTAATAAGAACTATTAAAGTTATGTATGAAAGATCACTGAAATCTTCAGTGTGTAGTGTGATCCCCTTGTCCTTCAAGGAATTTTAATCTGCCTATAGATTAGAACGTCTTCATATCTGTGTTGCTGGAGGATTGGACAGAGAGCACATCTTCTTTTGGAATTAACTGATATAAATCCAGAATTTGTTGTCCCATCATTGATGGTAATCCATATTGAATCAGATTAAGCCAATCTGGTCCAACCCATAACTCTTGCATCAACATGTTTTGCAGATAAGGTTTATACTCTTAAAGGCTTTTTTTTTTTCTTTCTCCAAATATAATCTTTCATATATTTGCACATGTCTACAGGAGGACCCCCAGCCCCCCCTTTTTTTTAATAAAATTTTTTATACAAAATAAGCTGTGGATGTTTTGACAGGAATTCTGCTTTGTCTCCACAGGGTTCCACCTACAGTCTCAGAATGATAATATCAGACAGCCCATATTTTATGTATAAAAAAATCAAAAGAACCAATCTTGATGATTTGGTGGATTGAACTCAATCAATGAAACATTTCTTTTGTTGCCTTGGCAAAATCATAAAAAGAGTTTTCCTGTGTTAACAACCTCCACAGTGTTGGTACAGAGAAAGTCATGTTTACAATCAACATGTGTCTTTGAACTACTGACGGAAATTAGTTCTAAGCTAACTTGATTGCATTTGCTTTGGTTTTATTGCTAATGAATGTACACTCTCCTCTGCCAGAAAACATATTTACTCAGACCTAAACCTACTCAAGATTGCTTTCTGGCAGATAAGCAGTGAAGAGTGGTATTAGCCCTTCACTACTGTGGCATAGTGGCGGCAATGAACTGAAGCTATTAAATGGAAGTATAATAAATAGAAAAAGCTAATGGCAACAAATGAAAATATACCTTACCGGTATGTGTTTTTTAAGATTAGATGGGGAACTCTTGAATGCCAGAAGCTTGTGGTTTTTAGATTGGCACAACACATTTGCCATGATTCATTCTTGGGTCAGACAACATCAAACACTTCTCTTAAATGCAGCAGGAGGATCATGTTAGTATTAATGAATCTACTCCACCTAATTATTTGAACTATCAGGTTCCTAGACCTACAGGCCGAGGAGGTGTGGCAGTTATCTTCCAGTCTGGGCTATTGATTAGTCCTACACCTAAGATTAGTTTAAATTCCTTTGAATACCTAACTCTAAGTTTATCTCATCCAAAATGGAGATCAGAGAAGCCCCTTCTGCTAACAGTAGTGTATCGTCCACCTGGACCTTACTCTG
>JBBBVU010000005.1:8072444-8085685 GCA_037177055.1 Atherinosoma microstoma
TTATGTTCCCAACAGAGCACTTCGCTCTCAGACTGCAGGTCTACTGGTGGTTCCCAGAGTCTCGAAGAGTCGACTGGAAGGCAGAGCCTTCAGCTATCAGGCCCCTCTCTTATGGAACCAGCTTTGGTTCGGGAGGCAGACACTCTCTCTACCTTTAAGATCAGGCTTAAAACCTTCCTTTTTGATCAATTCTATGGTTAGGGGTGATTAGCCATCGCTTAGTTATGCTGCCATAGGCTTAGACTGCTGAGGGACATCCCATGACGCACTGGGTTTTTTCATCCTCATCTCTCTGCTCCTTATGTCCCATGTATAAACCTATGACAGTACTGCCATCATTAACATATTTCTCCTCTCTCAACAGTACTCGCTGGATCAAATATGATGTCTGTTGTCTCTCTTTCTGTCCTCTCCAACCCAACCGGTCAAGGCAGATGGCCACCCTCCCTGAGCCGGGTTCTGCTGGAGGTTCCTTCCTGTTAAAAGGGAGTTTTTCCTTTCCACCGTCGCCTCTAGCATGCTCAGGATGGGGATTGGATCGAAGACTAGATTCGATGCAGTCTGTTGGTTTCCTTAGCTAGGCTATTTGTTATAAATGAGCTTGTATGAATCAATGTATGACAATCAGATCGGCTCAAACCGATTGTCTGTGAAGCGCCCTGAGATGATATTGTCGTGAATTGGCGCTATGCAAATAAAGATGAATTGAATTGAATTAAATAAAGCCATGGATGGGGAAGGTCCTGCTTCACAGCGTCTGTTCCGTGATCGTCAATTCAACTACCTGGTTGACTTTCTTCCTCCATGTTATTTCCGCTGTTGCTACTACTGTAGGCTACCCTGCTGCCCGGTGCACTGCCTGTGTTCCCTTCTCTCTGCCTCACTGACTTTACCTCTCTGTGACAATGTATTTCATGTACTGTCACTTCCATTGAGTTTGTTAAAGTAACAAACCTATTCTGAGAATGTAAGGAGTAGAAAGTACAGATATTTGCGCTCCAATGTAGGGACTAAAGGTAAAAAGTTAAAAAATAGGTATTCAAAGTATAGATACCTACATTCACAAAGTACTTTACCTTTACTTCCCACCTCTGCCTATGGTTGAGGGCCACACTGTGCAAATTCTTTACCAATAGGTCACCTCAAATTGCATGTAAACTGGTACAAAAAAAGTCTGCATTTATGTTTGAAGTTGACAATATTCAGCCAGAAGTTGGCACAATGGACTTAAAGCATAATTTTCTTAACCCTACTACATCAGGCTTGGTCTAAAACAAAAAAGCAAACAAAAAGGAATAAACAAAAAGGAATAACGCTCATGAGCCCGATGAACTCAGCATGCTTACATTGGAAGTGTTAAGGATAAGAAAACATAGTTGTGAATAATGGTGTGTATGGCCAGCTGACTGCAGTGTCTTGCTCCATTCAAACAACTTCACAAGAGAGAAGAGGAAAATTAAAACAAAATAAATCACACTCTGTGACAGGTCACTACTTTAGAGATTGTGGCTTCAGCTCTGTTTATAGGCCAGTTCACCCAAATTTCTGGCAAGTTGTCCATCAGCAGTTATTTCGCAATCTGTGTGTTTAATGGGCAATTTATCTGCTTTTTACCATGCCGACAATTCACAACAGAAAGATGTGTTCCCGTGTTTGATGACTAGATGCTCTCTGCAGTATTTTGAGGCTGTCAAGGTGCTGTCACACAGTGCGGCTGTTGTAAATGTGGCTCTTACTGCTGGGCACCTGCAGTCAGTGTTTTCTAGATGGATCAATAAATCTGTCAAATTCCCCCTGAGTGGAGCCTATTTCATGTTTCTCCCGTCATTGCCGCAGGGTGCAACTTGACAAAGCCTATGTTGCATTGAAGTCTTGGAAGAAAGGCAAGTTTCTCTGGGACTTTATATTCCAGACAGTAGGGGAAACGCTAATAGGAAATATTTTGAGGGAAATTCACCTGCATCTAACTTTCCTGCACCAACAGTATATTTCATCATTTGATGGTAATTTTAGATTGCTGAGAAACAAACCAGCTCAAGTCTTTTTATTCCGCTCTTATTCCACTCAGCTGAACTTCAAAGAGCCTGAAAGGCCAAATTGATATTGTTCATATTAAATATATGCTGAACAACTTTGATTTTAGAATTCTGTCAGTGGGAACAGAAGTGAAATCAGTCCACACTTTATTAAAAGAGATTTTTTTCTTTTCTTCTTTTTTAAGCTTATGGGTACATGATTCTGGGTCAAAGTTTCAGTTAAGCGATTCAGATATAGCTCTTTAGCTTATCTGTCAGTGCAGATGAATGAAAGTGATTATGATGAGCTGAAGAAGATGGAGCTTGAGCAGGAGCCTGAAGGCAGCATATATATTGCAGTACAACTGAAGATTAGGCTAGTTTCTTTCAATATCCAATGAGATATTTCCTCACTTCTGATGAAAGAATACATTTCTGAGTTGTTACTGCACCTTTAACCAAATCTTTTTAACATATAAACCCTCTACTTGCTCTCTATTTAAACCTGGCCACATGTTTAAGATTAGAACATGTGTTCCCTAGCTTCCATATCTCTATTTGCCTTGACCTTTCTCATTAAGTCAAACAGGACTCAGGTTGAGAGTTTTTCCTGGCTGTATATGGACTTGGAATGTAGTGATTTGTTCCACACATCACACTTCACACTCAATAAGGGGGTTGGGGAGGCCTTGAAAGTGATCCACGAGTGACTTGTAGGCTTGGAAAGTAGCAGACTTTTACCTTTAAATGCATTGTTTGCCAGCAATGCTCTATTTGGAAAAAGTGTGTTTTATTCTGCTTGTGTTTGCAGCCAAAGTGCCACAGGCCATCTGTTCATCTCAGAAATATTGAGGTGACAAACCTCTCCGAGCTCATTTTGTCATGGACATTGGTGTGTGTTCAGTGTGTGACCTGAAAATACTCCAGCGCTGCTGCTCAAGAACGTCCCGGTGGAAATTACTGAGACTTCAGGGGCGTGTTTGTTTATCGGACACATGGATAGAAATGGAAACCAGGGGTTGCGTGACAGGTGATACCGAAATTAAGTTTTCTCCCTGGGGTTAATGCAGTATATGGATTGGACTCGCAAAGTGTGAACCTAAACCTGAACCAGCCATATCCTTTCATAGCTTTGTTGATGCTATTCTAAAGTTCAGCGTAATGTGAGGATCTCTGTTCTTGTTTGGAGAAGATGAGACAAAATCAACAATTTTTTTTTCAACTATTGAGGCCACCGTCTGAGAAGCTTGACTCACAAACCAGTATTAACTAAGAGAGACTTGGTTTAAGGAATAGTCATTTAAGAAAGATATGATTTTGAAGTGTTAATTGGAATGTCCTCTGAAGCTCTACATTGTCCGGCAGGTACCACATAAATTATTCCCGCATCTGAGACACTGCACCACTTCCCTGTGCTGCTCTGACCCAGTAGGAAGTTTCACACAGTATTTCTAGTCCTTGAAACCTTTAATTTTCTCCAAGCACACATTTTTCTATTCCTATCTGTGGAAGCAACCCTTCGCTGCTCGTTACTGCCTAGAAAGTACTTGTAGCTTAACACATTAACAAGAAGTCCAAGGTCAGAGTCTGTAGAGTCTCCATGCCGAGCAGGATTCACCCAAATAGAAATTCATCTGGAGAATGGAGAATCTTAACCCCATTTAAAACAACAAATTTAAGCTCAAATGATCTCATACCTGAGCGTGTCAGCCTGATAATAAGAAAATGTTTTTGTCAAATGAAGCCGCAGCAGAAACGGTTAAGGGATTTACTTAGTGACAAACTTCTCAAATGGAAGAGCCTTGGCATTGATAGATGGTTGCAATTGAGGTACAGTGCAGGCTAATGAGTCGAGATGATGATGCACTTGGCTGGTCCTAATGTCATCACAGATGCTGGGCGTAGCCTGTCACTCATTATTAATACTGACCTTGATATATCGACACAGGAAATCTCAAATCTCCACCTTGGTACTGCAGCTTTTCACTCTCTGTCTCGCCTGACTTTTCATTTTAGCGTGTTTGTCACACTGTCAGTCCCTTTATCTTTCTGTATGTCTTAAAAGCCTGTGCTGTGCCATTACAGTCGTCCATTACTGTCACTCATTGAACAAACGTTCAGTTACACATAAAGCAACAGGGCCATTATGTACTGTCAGTGCTGATTCACTGAAGTGGACACTTTCCCCTTATTTCTCCTTTATTTCTCTCCTCCTCCTCCTCCTCGTGTGCCTTCTCTCTCTTCTTCTTCTCCTCCTCCTCTGCTTGGGCCAATCAGGCCACACCTCCATGGCAACCGTCAGCGAGGGTAAAACATCCACAGATGGTGTTGAGTAGAGCGAGCAGCAGGCGCACTACGAGATCAAGTGTGGGAGTGCGTGTTTGTTTGTGTGTCTGCGACAGACACAGAGGGACAGACCCACTGTGTAGGGAAGCCAGCAGAATAGTAACAGAGGAAGAGCAGGAGAGTGTTGGCTGAGAGGAGTTGCAGAAAAAGTGTCAAGAGGAGGAGTGAATGTTGGAGGAAGAGAAACAGAGAAGCCCCTACACCTTCCCCAGAGAGCAGGAGGTAAACTGCCGGAAAGCAAATATTAATGACCTGACAAAAGAGCACATGACATCCTCGTGTTGATCAAACAGACATACCCCGGAGCAGCGCAACAGAGGAGCTGGGATACATACACATACAAGAAGAGTCCCACTCGCAGCTGTCCACTCACTGATGAGCGTCACTCCTGCTAGACGAGGGCCACGCTGAAAGCCAGACGAGTGGAGGAAAGAAAAGGACACTTGCCCTTTTGTGGCACTCTGTCAAACTAACTCTTTACTGGATTTTTACTTTTTCTTAAACATTTTTTTATTTTATTTTGATTAACCTTGAAGCCAGAGTCTCACTTTTGTGCTGATCCCTCCAAGCATCCTGTCCCTGAGGAGCAAAGATGAGCTGCAGGAAACGGTGCAAGCGTGAGATCTTCAAGTTTGCACAGTACCTGTTCAGACTTATAAGAGGAACGCTCAACACCGGTAAGACTTTGAGCGGTGGGCTTATCACTCCTGTTTTAGTTTTTGGTGTAATTTTCCTAAATCAGCTGGCCTTGTAGTGCTGTCTTCCAAATAGTTTGGTTAAACTTCTTTGGCTTATTAAAACACATCTGACTTGCATAGTATCAATGCCATGCAGTGTGTAAGTTGTGGGCACATGTATGCCTGCAAAGCCTGCTGGAGAACTGTGAGGATTTCCACAGGGGGTTCGGATTTGTCACCTGCTTTGCATTATTCGACTGCCTGTGTGTGGACATGTAGAAGGGCTGACTTGAAAAGATGTAAAGGTTAAACCATTGGAGTAAAAAGAAGAACTAAAACATGTTGTACTCCACATGGATAGCATGACTCATATGTATAAGTATTGGACCCGGTCTTTAAACTCACCTTAAAATTCATCACGATTCCAGAATTAGAACAATTTTAACCAACGTTGCGTACTTGAAGTTTTTCTTGATATTTTTCTGCATTTTATCAAACATGTAATATGTATCTCTGAAAAGTGGAGCAGTACATTGAAGTTGAATCCTTCTGAGATCCTCCCAGAAGCAAAAGTTTTTGCACACAGTGTACACACTCAGCATTTATCACTATTTCTCTGCTGGTATCATGCTGCAAGGTCTTAGAGATTTTGGGTTCTCCTTTTGTTCTGCGCTTTTCTAATAAAGCTAATACGAATCAGTGGGTTTAACAAGATTATAAAGGCTCACCTGCAGATTACTGCACAAGGGTTTCAATAAAGGATAAAGGTTACCAGTAGTACGATACAATTATCCTTGCATTAAGCTTGCTGATCTGTGATTCAGAATAGGTTTTTATTTCTTTTTTTGGGTTTTTACAGTACAATGTTTGGATTTTCTTCTGGTGACTGCACAGATGACATTACTACACCACCTACAAACAACGACATCTTTGTCTTCTGTGACAGGAGTCACACAAGGCACTTACATTAAGTGAGCCTTTGTCAAGTGGGTTGTTGATGATCACACTGCATGGTGTTAAGCTGCAGAGAAGCGCTTTATGAACATGCTAATGAAAGACATGCTTCTGAGCATATGCGATTTACAGTATTTTCTCTTGTAACGGCTGTCTCCGTCTGTGTGCGCAAAGAAACATCATTTACAGAATTAATCTAAGAGAAATTTAAGCTGTTCACACAGCTGTGGCCTATTATCTTCAGTCTCCTTGACCTTAGAGGCAGTGAGAACAAGAGTGGAGGATAGAAGGCAGCCCCATCAGTGGACTTTCCTATAAAAGGAGTAGACGGTTTCAGCTTTCCAATCACACCAAATCCATCTACGCTATCTGCCCAGAGGAGTATACTGTTGGTTTCCATAGCTACAAGTAAGTTGTTTAAGTCAGATTGAAATCCCAATTACATGATATGATTATTGTGTGCAGTGGCTATTTTTTTTTTAATTGCCCCAAAGCCCCAGTTGATAAAATGTGACTTTGCTTTGTTCTGCACTAATGGTCTCAATTTGGTTAGGTGTAATATAGTATTTTGTTGTCAGTATTTATTAATTATTGAACATATAAAAAACAAGGCTGGACTTTATTTCTCCTGGGGTCGAGTAAGTTAAATGTATGAGCTTTATAGATATGTTCACTAGTAGTGTGTATTGCTCCCTTATAAAACAATAAAATCCAATAAAATCCTGAATACATAGACCATGACAATATTATGGGGAAACGCATTTTTATACAGAAACGTAGTGCAGTGCACTTCAGAATCTTCCTAAATTGTATCACAGATATCTAGCCAACAGATGATGCAGATGCAGAAAACTGCTAAAATCTGACTCAAAATCTGTAGATTAAGTTTTTGCAACAATTTCATGTGAGACTGGGTTGGTGGTGACTGGTTTTGTGACACAGATTTCACTATAAATGCTGTTACTTTTGTCTTCACTGAGTTCTGGTTCATTTGTGTCAAAAACAAGGCTTTCTATATGTTGCCGGTTTTGCTTCATTCCTCCATTGACCTTCGAAATGACTAGACGGCTACGTTCACACTGCTGTCTCAGTTCAGATATTTTTGCTGAGATCTGTTTTTATTTTTGTTTTTGGCTTGTGGTTCATGTTATAATTCATCAGTGATATCTGTCTCGCTTCAATTACATAAAAGTTTGAAGAAAGCCACATGACTACTCGGACATAGGCTGCTTTGCAAAACATCAGATACAGTACGTGTATATAATTTAGATGAAAAAAAACAATAAAAAAACAAAACAAATATTGAATATTTTCCAGACTTAAGATTTTCGATTTGATAGCACATTGTAAACTTTTCGGTCATCTGACATGTTTTTGAGATAACTTAACAAACAACAATATTCTGTGCAGCACTTCTACTTACTGTCGGTGTTAGCTACACATCTCATGAGAAGCTTGCATCATTAATGATAGTTAAAAATACAACACCCAATACAACACCAGTAAAGTTCAGTGTCCAGATCATCTACGCGGACTTTTCTTGGTGTGAGATCACTTCTATCTGACATATTACACACATTCAAGTGTATAGACAGACAGCCAAATGATGCACACGTGTATGTATAGTAGTACATACACTAAGCCCAGCCATAATGGGTGTATTTGTGTAATCAGACATTTATTAATTTAGATCTGCATCAGGGAGTCCGAGGTTTAACTGTAGATTGTTTTCCATATTTCATCTTCAGAACTCAAAACACACAATGTTTAGCCTTTTATTACCGATGTAGACAAAGTCAGCAAGCATGTCGATGCACAAAATGTATCTTTGGCACTTATTGTTCAACTACAACCCAGAGAAAGTGACGTTACGTGTATGACATTACAAAGCTGATTACAACTCATTTAGTAGACAGATTCTGTTTTGGTGAACCCATTTATCTATAAACACATCATATTAACTTTTCTTACAGAGCCTGTGGGGCAGATTAATATAAATGGAGTTTGACCCGAGCAAAGCTGGCACAGACATATTTGGGTGACCAGGGGAAGAGAATGATAGATGGATTCAGTTAGCAGACCATGGAATTTTATTTAAGACGTTCGCTGTCCTAGAAAAGGCCCATTACTTTATTGATCTCTTAGTTTCCAAGGCCTGCACATACGTGAGCTTTTTATTTTTTTGTACATCACATCTGTGCTGCCATGAAGGCTTAAAGGTCCAGTTCTGAACACGCGTACTCTGCTGTCATTCTGGATGTGATACGAAACCATCAAGAGAGATCATTTGATATCTTCAGTGAATACAGGAAATCATTTATTGATCAAAACAGACCTGGCTTTTTTAAGCAGGAACTGGTTGATAGAGACAGTAGGCCATCATTGGTATTCATGCCATCACTGCAGCACAGCAGGCCTTGAGTTTTCTGAATGTATGGGGGGGGTGAGAAAAAAAAAAGAGGGAAAACAAATTACAGATGCGCAAGTTCTCATGTTATAAATCCAAAAGGCAACGTCAGCACATATTCAATCCTTTGAAAAGCAGAAAGTTATTGGCTGCACACACCAGGGGAAATCTTCATCTCCTACAACATTTCCAACATGGCCTCTGTGACAGATGAGCAGGGAGCTGCATCCACACAAGAGTATCAATCAGGATCAAGTGGATCTCCTGAAGCGGGATTATTTATCCCGCTCACTTTTTAAGTGACACTTCTTCAGTGTGTCTGTTATGTGATCAATACCCTTGTTTGAGATGTTGTTGTTTAAACAAGTCTTTTCTGCCTCTGTTCTTGAATCGCAGAGCACACTAAATCTGCTATTTGCTTTGGGTCACTGTGATACTTCTTGTAATCTTTCATCACATCTTCACAGCTCGCTTCCTCCCCGAGCGAGTGGCTGTCAGGCGTCCCAGCCTCTGCAATGCATCATCCATTCCCTTTTCTTTAGGACAAGCTTAGGGGCCTGTAAATGATTCTAAGTATATTGTTTAAAATCACACAACATCCCAATCTTAAATTCTCCTCTCAGCACTTCTGAGCGTACAGTTGCGAAAGTTTATCACTGCACCACAAAGGCTTCGACGAGCCTTTAACCAGATTTCAGTGGGTTTCAGCTCATCAGTGAAGGTTTTTTTTATTTTTTTTTTGTTCACTGCAGAGCCGAATTTTTTGTTGGCTGTGTTCTGTATTATGGAACAGTAGTGGACAATTAATTTGTTTATTAACTTTCAAATAATTACACATCGGGTGCAGCAGCCTGCAGTAAATGTCAAACAAGCTTTTTTAATTCTCATCTCCCTCCTTGATGTTTTAAAGCTTTCTAGCTAAATCAGCTAAACTGGATTTAGTTTGTCTCCAAATTCAGTAATGTGAGGTTAAAATCCATCCCTGAAGCCACCTGACAGTTTTACTCTATAGCTTGTCTGGCTTTATCTGCAAAGGCAGCATTTAAAGTGGGAAAGAGTTTTAAAAGATGTGAGTTTTAGATAGATGAACTTTACAGGACAATCTGTCCATGTGGATCAAAACCCAGCCACACAAAGATTGGACTGAAATATAAAGAGTTGGTAGTACAAGTGTTTAACAGCTACCAGATTAACTCATCAATCTTCTCAAGCAGTTAGTCATATCAACCCAGTTAATGTGTCCAAAGTGTGATGAATATTTACACCAGGGATTTTTTTTCTTTAGCTGTAGCCTGCAATAAAACATACATTAGTTTACACTGCAGACACTTTATTCATACAGATGCTGCCAAAGCTAGATATAAAGATTTAAAAGGTGCCTGCGATGCACTAATAAACTGATAAGTTATTAATTAGCACAAGCAGAAGCATGACCAGCTCTTAAATGTTTGGCGAGCAGGGAAAAAGGTCAGACCAATTTGGGAGATAAATCATGTTGTTTTAGTGTAAATTAAGTAAAACAATTAAGTAATTACAAAAGTAAGTAAATGGATAAAAATGAATCTCTTTTAAAGTTGGGAGTGTAGCAAAGAGAGACATGGACAAAATCTCCAGATATCACCATGAATGCATTTTTTAAAAACTTTTTGTATGATCAGCCTGAGAGCAAATGATGTGATAACATCACGTGATCTTGGCAAGTAAAATGGGTGAAAAAGTCATGATGGACAGAACAATCGGGTAACAGGACCATTTCAGGGAACACAGAAACGTGTCCAAGATCGCACCTTCTGTTCTGAAAAAGCATTGCAATGCTCCTTTACTTTTACACTGTCTGTAGTCTCTTTCTGCCACCTATATTTTGAAAATTGTCGTGCATCTGAGAGGCTCAAAATACTGCATACCCAATATTCCCCTTTCTGTCCTTGTCCGTGCACCTAACATATCCATTTTTTATGTTTTGCCAATGATCTCCCTTCCTTCACTTTGCTCCTGCCTTTCATTTTAGGTGTCTCTATAACTTCTTTGGACTTCAGGGCTCATTTTAGGCATCACTTGAGCTTTAGAATGCTCAATCAGTGCTTCAACATGTAAACAACTTTCCTTTTGGCATCAGTACTAATCATAACAGGTGTTCAAAGGTGTTAGAACTACCACCAGAGATCACTTTAGTAGCACAGCATCTAAACCAGTGTAGAAAAATGCATCACAAATGACTGCAGAATGCAGAGGAAAAAAGCTCCTTAGCAAAAAAACTCAAGAAGATGCAAAGAAAGACGCAGTATGACCGGAGCTGCTGCAATGAATGCATCTTAACAGTGAACACATGACCATCACCACTGCCAGGAGCAGCAGGCTTACTCACCTGATGCCCTCCACCACCTGCTTTAATCATCGCCTCTAAAAATGTGCTGCATGCTGCTTTTTGCTGTTTTTATTTTAGTTTTTATTTCAGGTATTGGGTGTGTAATTATCAGCTGCAGTTTGGAGGCATTGTTGCCCTCATGCCTTAGATATGGATCTAATTCTTAAGGAGCCATGTTTGTTACTCCCTGGAGTGACAATCCCCATCACATGGATGTCTTATATGGTTGCTGGTGTAAGATCTGGCTCTTTTGGGATGATGTAGTCAGAAACTACTTTACTATCTTTCTGGGAAATCGGTTTAGAAATTAATCTTTTATTCTCCTTTTTGGAGTAACTTACAGAAAATGTTTTAGGTCTCCAGTAAAAGGTGCATTTGTATGCTGTTTGTGAACTTGGATGTTCTATTACTCATTCAGTCAATGGACTTGAAAATGCATTGGCTGACTCCTCAGCGTGTACTTGCGAGCATGTGTGTTGGCTCCTGCTCAATGACGCGAGGGCCCTTCTTTGTTTCCTTCTCTGTGGTTTCCTGATGACTATTAGCAGGTCATGTTCCACCTGTCCCATGAGGACAGCACATTCAAAGCCCATAATCCCTGGCCAAACACTGAATATTTGATACCTGCAAGCTGGCTGGGTTGGCATCATGTCTTTGCAACTGCGTGCTTATTCTAAGTGTCATGAGACAGTGCTTTGTTTTTACCCTGCTTGTTTAATGGGGTGTGGTTAGATGAGACATTGTACTTGCAGACAAATATTCTAAGCTAGTGTTTGAAGTTCACATCTACATTGCTAATAGATAAGCCTAATAACTTCAGTTTGTGGAATAACTCCCAGGATTTGCAACACTTCTGGAATAATCAGCTTAACATTATAAACCTTGTACCCTCTGCAAATCTAACTGAAATAATATTAAGGGGTAAGAACCTTGCTAAGGGATAATTCATGATATTATACTGTTTAATTTTAGCCCAGCAGCTGATTTGAAGCATTTCTTCAGAAATGAAAAGCATTTGTAATGCTGTGCAGTAAAGCTGTGTACATCTGTTGTACATGAACATTTTTCCCATCTTGGTTGGACAGACGAAACGGTAACGAATGGAAAAACCGTGCTGCGTAACATTTCTTATCATACCCACCAAAATGACATGGCAGCTGCCTCACTCATCTGACCAAGCATCTAGGGTTATAATAATGAGGTTAAATGTTTGCATTAGTGCTGTGCAAGACAAGACTGCATTTTTTTGGATACCTTTAAGATATGTTATATGTTATAAATAACTTTAATATATGTAATATTTTATAAATAATCCGCACAAACCTCTGTGTTTCGTTAGCTTTTGAGCTGACCATCTGTCTGTAAGATGAAAAAACAATATACAAATAAGACACCACACGTAAAAAAGTAGATCAGGTTGGCTTTAAGCAACAGATTAGCAGATCTTGTATTCATCCACAACATGAAAGCATCTCTGCTTAAGCCTGTTGCATAATGGGCGGGGAGTGTCATCTTGTTACAACTTTCTTTTAACCTTGCAGCATGACCTTTCACCGTGACCCCCTTTTTAGGGCTGACTGCCTTTGTCGGCTGCAGAATGAGGACTGTGATATGTTTCCATATCAGTTTCTTTACAGGCTCAGTTCACTGCCTCTCTGTTTCAGTGTCCCTGCATATTTCTGGTTTCTGGTTTCTGCTTCTGTATTGCTGTCAAACACTAGACCAGCACAGATTCGTTCTCGCTTTTGGGCTTGGCTACATTGCAAGTATTACTGGAACTTGCTGCGGATATCCTGCAGTAACTAAGACTCCACACAGATCCTCCTTTGTCGGGCTGTATGTGAGCAAAATGAGCGAATGGCCGTCAGGGCCTGTTAAAGTATTGCAAGACCATCTGGCGGAGTGTTGTGTCAAACAGGAGAGGGAGAGTGTGCTCACTGGAGTGGAAAATGAATGTGACCGTTTAGGTCGGACTACAACTCCTTGTAAAACCAAAGTGAAATATTCTTTGACATTGCCAATGTTGAGGTCATGATTAGGAAGTAGTTACATGATTGATTACCAGCTTAAATCGTCCCTTTGTGCCTTCCAGACAAGTCTGCAAAAGACACATCTAAGCACTAATGTAAACATCTCTTTTTGCTCTGGGTACTCGGAAATGTCTCTGTCCTTCAGCAGCTGTGTAATGTCCTACCTTTTTAATTAATTAATTAGCCAATGATCAGCTTGTCACTAAAATGTCATCACCATAGCTGAAAAGAGTGATTAAAGTTGTACCTGGTTTCAGTATATTTGTGTGTGGTAAAAAAATTTTCCACACCTTTTCTGCAGGACCCCCTTTTGATGGACAAGAATAATGTCATGTGCAACCCCGTCCATCCATAGACATAAATCTGACAGACGAGAAAAAGAGGGGAGGGGGGGGGGAGGGGGGGGGTGAGTGGGGGGGGGGGGGGGGGGGGGGGGGGGGTGGGGGG
>JBBBVU010000005.1:8085785-8102902 GCA_037177055.1 Atherinosoma microstoma
CTGGGAACGAGTTAACGGACAACAGCACGAGCTGGTTGTGTCTCAATGAGGATTGTAATGCCACTGTCTCTCCTCCGATGTGTTCTTCAGGGGGAAAACACCCCCCCCCCCCCCTAGTTTGGGAACCACAGTTTTACCTCATTATGGAAATGAGTCTGTTTAGTGATGTTTTCTAAATGTATCCAGCTGCTTATGCTGGATAATGCAGCATTTTTTTTTTCAATATCATGTCTGTGCCTCCAACCCACTGTGTTGTCAAACTGGTCTTATTCAGAGGGATGAGGGGGCTGTGCAATGCAGGTTCTCAGCCACAAGAATTGTGGTTTTGGGGCTTGTATCAGCCGGCTCTGTCACCACCACCACATTTACTAATCCTGTAGATTGCTTGGACATTGTTTGTCCTCATTTGTCTGTATTGGCAGTCAACTTGAGCCTGTGGTTATCCTGTGGCTCTGTCCATTTGAATTCTCCCTTGCCAGCTAGAGTAATCAGTTTTCCCATTTGCTCTAATGTTTGTAAACGAGAGTCCCTCTGAGTGAAAGGAATGGTTGGGCTATTTTTAGTTTTGGTGTGCATGGTTGGGCTCTTGTGTATGAAGCATTGTTGTTGGCTGAAGTGAGCATGATATTTATCTTTACAGCTTCAGATTTATCATTGAAAAATGCTTAATTTTATTGGAAATTTCTGATAAATCCATTTATGATCTGTAATTAGAAATGATCTTCTGTATCTTTAAAAATTTACTCAATGTTAAGTTGTAGAGGATCCAAACTTACAGCATCTTAAAATCTTGTCCAGGTTTTACAAAGCAATGCACCTTTTCAGATACTTGCTTGTACGTCTTTTCTTATTATACACGACGCACACATATTCTTGAATCCACTGTCAGGTAAAGGAACACTGTCTTGCCTGTTGCAATATACTGTTCTGCTGGGAAAAACCTGCATCCTGGCATTCAAATCAATGTTTCTTTGACACTTGCCACCTACCTACCTATTTTTTGCAGACTGGTCACACTCCGCTTATTGCAACAGCACAGTCCAGGAACACAGCAGTGGACCCAACAAAAATGCTGAGGAAGTTTTTCAAAGGACAAAAACAAAGACTGTTCACCCCAATTCCAAGTTCCCCAGACCCCAATCTGATACAATCTGATCTCATCAGTGAGAAGCAAATCCAGTCCATGTGGCCCAGAGGATCTATTACTGTTGTCCAGGACACCTTCAGATGCTCTTATGGAGGGATGAAGTGGACTGCACAGTATTAGGTAGGCGGTTGGTATGCATAAGCACCCTATATATGCATCGGCTCTGCTTTACATTTCACATTCCGCAAAAAAAGTTGAATTTAAACATTTTGGAGGATAATTACTTTAGATGAGTAGACGCTTAAAAATACTTGTTTGTGACATGTCCCATGTAGTTATTTGTCACTTAGTTTAATATGAATACATCTGTTGGCCTTTTCTTTATCATTGTTTTTCCAGCTCCGATCATGGATTATGGTGTTTCCAATATGACATACCAATGCTGATGTTGTATTCCAGTAACTGATCTCTGAAGACTCACTCTTAACTTTTTGACCTTAAAATTCTGCATTCCGGACTCGTTTGATGGCACAGTGACATCGCTGCCCAGCAGCATCACACAGCTGAGAAAATCGTACTATACAACTTTTTCATCCGAGACGTATGCATGATGTTACAGCTGAGCTTCGCTTTGCGCATGTGTCACACACTAGCAAGCAGATGTAAACAAACTGGCCATTTTGAAAGCGCACCGTGGTGGATTCAGCAAAGAAACATTAGAAGACATTATTGGAAGAAGAGATAAGACTGTTTTGTTTTTACTTTCTGGAAAGAGCTCACACTACTGGTAGGATGCAAGAAGGATGCCAAATTAGTGGTCGATAGGGGGCGCATCACTGAGTTGGTTAAAGTTAAGTAGTGCAGCTTTAAGAAGGTCAAAGGACTGAAACTTAGATCTATTTTTCAATTAAACACATATGCATAGGCCAAAAACCTTACAACAACCCTTGAAGTGCAATACTTACCTCTTATAATAGCAGAAAAAAATCAAACATGCTACAATGAATGAATGAATGAATGAATGAATGAATGAATGAATGAATGAATGAATGAATGAATGAATGAATGGATTTATTAATTAATTAATTTCGAACAAAGAAAAATAATGATAACATTTCATAATCAAATCACAAAATAAACAAGTTCGAAAAAGGAGTGGGAAGAAGTATGCCCTTTTTTTAATCCCCACCCCTTCCTACTAATCATGATTTCTATATCTAATTACTATACAATATCCATAATTATCCAAAATCATTATATGTACTAGGTCTACTTCACATTCATGCATCCATTAAAGACAGTTTTCTAAACCTCATTATTGTTCAGAATAACTTAAATAACCATGAATGTCTATTTGAAATGATCAAAAGACGATCAATAAAATGAGCTGCTGAGAGCGATGCAGTAAAAATTGGGGTGCACACCTAAGGTTTTTGCTGGTGCACCCAAAATAAAAAGTTAGGCGCACCAGTGCAACCAATGCAAAAAGTTAGTCTAGAGCCCTGATCCTCTTTGAGCTCTGTCTATCCATTAAAAGTAAATCCCATTTGGACTATTGTCTTATCTCTTGCTCTCCCACTTTCTTTCATTCTTTTCCCCGATTCCTCCAATCATGTCCTTTTTGAGGTTCTTTGCCGAGTGAGCCATGATGCTCGGTTAAAATGGCAAATGATTTGATATCCAGTTGCTAGCATTTGATGCAGTACCATAAAGCAAAAGGCAACTGTCACACGATGCCCCAGGAAAAAAAAGTTGTGAATGGCAGTTTATCAGCCTCACAACGGCTTCAGGAACATACATAATTGTCAGTGTACCACCAAAACAACTCAGACATTCAGGGTTTTCAGGTTGGAAACTTCTGCAGTGTTGGTTTAATGTGCCCCTTTCTCTGTTTATATCATCCTGCTTGCTGTTTCAAACTTTGCAGCCCTGTTTCTCCTTTTCTCTTTTAGTTTATTCCCACTTTTACGCATGTAATCACTTCATTTCTTGGTCTTGTTGGAAAATGTGCCCAGTTGTCACTTTCCTTGGCTGCATTTAAACAAAAAAAATTCAATTGCTTTGCCTTAAATTTTGTTATACAAGAGACAATGTTCTCTCCACGCACCACTAGCTGGCAATTACTGGGACTGCAGCTAGCAATAAGAAAGAAAAAAAAAATCAATAAACCTTTGAGGGACGGAGTGCAGGCAATAAAAAGGAGTTGCAGGCAATTATTACAAATGCATGTTAATTCATTTATGCACAACTACTGCATATTCTCAGTGGTTTAAGTTTAAGTCCAAGATATTGTTAGAAGTTACAGTAGAAGCTCTAGTGTTCAACACTTCATGTTTTATTGACCGTTCTTGCCGCAGTCCTGCGGGAATCTGAGCTTTTGTGTTTTTCTTCCATTTCATATTTAATGTTCCTTGGGTGCTGTGTGGATCACTGACGAAAATGACTGCTCTCAAATGGTATCCATGTCCTCAGTGATTGGTTGCAGATTGAAATTTCAAACAGATCAATCCCTGTCACCAAAAGCAGAGGTTTTTGCGAAATGTCAAGCGGTCGGATAAACAGAGGGAATGAATAGATGGACAAAAGGCGGATGTAAATGACAGCCCATTATTTCCTCAAATCTGACTTTGTGACATTTTCACTATGCAGCTCTCCCTATGACTCATGATCAAAGTTACACTCAGGGAATAATACCCTGGTCTGATTATTATTTCAGCTTCAGTGCTATTTCTAAGTTTGGACAGGCTATATTAATGTTGTACAGAGTTTGTTATTCCTTTGGCGGTTTTTGTTTCAATGACACATTTAATGAAGTACACTGTATCAGGAAAACAAAGTTTGTGCAAGCATCTTGTATCAAGACAGGTTGTGTAGAAATGTTTTCCTTTTTGATTACACATCATGTTAGATTTAGTCACTGTGAAGCAGATTTGCTTCGCTTGTTGGTCTTTGAGTTAAAGTACGCATCCAGGCTGGCCATAAAAAACTGCACACATAGACTCCTGTTGTACAGTCCTATTGAGGGTGCATCCACTTTTCAATTCTTTATGGTATAAAAACCACAGTGCTATTTGAACCTGTGACATTTCCGTTTAATGCAGTTTTAGTGAGACATTTTGAATGCTTATTGCTTTTTAAGTAAAGTCTATTAGTTGTTTAATACATTTATCTGTTGATATATACTTGGGGTTGTCTTGGCACACTAAAATCAGATTATCCCCTGAATAGCAATTGCATCTTAAATATCACAGCTGGTCAAGAAGAAAAACAAAAAATCTCTTTGTAATAGTGTTTTGCTTTAGCTTCAGAGATGGCTCATTTGGTTTGTGAGTGTTGCAGCGTGCAAAAGATAAAGTGTAGGATGGTATTTGATCAGAATGTTTCTACTCCAGCTCTAAATCCATGATCTTGATCATTTAAGCTCTTAGTGAAGGAAACTAAAACCTAGCCGCACATCTCCGGGAGTAGATTTCCTCTGCATGCCACTGTCGTAAACCGATGTAATTGCTCACTCCCTCTTCCAGAGCTCGTCTTGGATGGTTATGCAGAAAATAGAGCACCATTTCCATCTTTCTGCAGACACGTTCACCCTTGACCCCATTACTTACTTGGCTAAGTCTCGGTCTACACCAGGCAGGTGGAAACGGGGAATCATATTGTCTATTACACTGTCGAAGCTTAATTTGGGAGCTTGAATGCAACATTTAATGATGCACAATCATTGATTAATTAGCTGCGCTGAGCAAAGTAATGTGTTGTGGTGTAGCTTTTAAATATGTTATTAGTTCTTGTAAGATGGATCTTATCAGTCTCTGAGTTTGAATTGACTTCATGTTATTCCTGCAGCATTAAGGTAAAACATGCACAATATTTTGCATGGATACTGAAGTCTGAACTTTTTTGAGATGTGTCGAACATTGTGTGGGACAAATAAAGATTATGTGATTTATCTTCTATGCAATAGACATCCTCCTGATTTCTGTCGTCTTTATTTTCCTATGTTATCACTTTTTCAAAGACCCATGTACAGTAGTACATGTTCTTAAATAGCCAGTCATGACAGCATTGTTGACTGAAAGTTACTTTATACAAATGACTGACTGAAAATCAGCATTTGACCTCTTCTTACTGTCCAAGTCCTGGATATGTCGCCGTTACCTGCATGCCTCGCTGAATGATTACACAGCAACTTTAATCTCGGCCAGACATCGGCTCATTTGTCTGATCTTAAAACAATAATGCAGCCTTGCACGTGATCTAGATCTTCAGATCTAGATACATGAACTTGAACTTTTGTGTGCCAGAGATCGAAAACCGTGCTGCTTTTAAGACAATTTACATAAAAGCAGCAGCTTAAATGACCATTTGAAATGCCAAGTCCACACGGTTCCACACTCATCAGTGCAGCTTTATATCTGATGACATAAAATCTCCTGTTTGTGCTCTAGTATTAGCCAAACTTACTGTGAAGCAAAACTGCCAAGCTTCCTTTGGCATGAGTCTGTAAAAAAAGACAAACAAAAAACTAAACAGATTACGTTTGTGAATGCAACGACGAGGGGAAGAGGTGATGTATGACACTGAGCAACTGAGCATCCTCTGTGGCAGCAAGGTGTCATTTACAATTGTATCTGCAGTCTCCTGCATTTTCCATGCACCACTGAAACCATAGCAGATTCAATTTAAATGCAAAGCAATGGAGGAAGAGGCATTCTTGTTTGCCGTTTACAGTACCTCTGCCTCAGCAATCCCCAAGCTTTATCCAGTAAAGAAAATACCCATTCTACGTGTACAGTGCACCACAGATCACAATGACCAGTCTATTGCTTCTGACCGGCTGCCTGATGCATTAGATTTGTACCTAATAAGGATGGATCACCCTTTTGTTCTTATTCCTCCTTTTTAGTTTTTTTTTAGCCTATTTCTCTTCTGGTGTCTTCTGTGATTAAACAGTGCACCCAAAGGAAATCTGCCTTTCCCTGTTGTTCTGCTATAACTGTTTCAGCTTACAGCATAAGAACCGATCTGCAATTTTGATATCAGAAATTGCTATTTATTGTCCAGAGAAAGGATGCCAATTGTTCAATACTGAATGCATTGAATGGATGGATCAGTACTGATTTAGCCGTCTTGAAAAAACGATAATTTCAATAACCTGCATTCAGAGGACCACTGTAACCCTTAAGGAAATCCATTCTTTGAAATAAACTTACTTAATGGAAGATTTGGATGCAAGCTACAGATATGTCAAATCAGAGTCTTCTCTTTAGAGCCCTGCAGCTTAGGCATTGTTAAAACCGCATATTACATTTTCTACCTGTGTCAAAAAAATGCACAATATCGCAATAATGCCCACCCGTCTGTGTGTGTGCAAAAAGCATAACATACTATCTATCCATAAAATATTTATCACATGATCACACATGTCCGGGGTGATGGCGTCATTTTACCTGATCCTCAACCTAGGGCCCTATGAAATCCATTTTATTTTTTCCAAAATTCCGTTTTAATTATTTCCAATTTCGGTGTTTTTCGGTTTTTAATTTTTGAGAATTAAGTTTTTAGCATTTATTGCAAATTTAAGCCCAACAAAATGTATAAAGTAATGAAATATAGACATTTTATTTAGTTATAACTGAAAATGTTAATGCTTTCACACATTTAAACATATTTAAGGCAAAAACATGACACTAGTTTTGTCTTACATAGTCAAATAATACTTTTTCCATACCATATCGTCGTACCGTACCATCCTCTTCCGCTTAACCGGGGTCAGGTCGCGGGGGCAGCAGCCTGAGCAGGGCAGCCCAGACTTCCCTCTCCCCAGTCACATCAGCCAGCTCATCCGGGGGGATGAGCTGGCTCATGGTGGAACAGAGCAACAATTTGCTCTGTTCCGTGATATTCCGCATTTATGACGAATTCCGTTTTAAATGTCTAAATCTGCGATTCCGTGATCGCGGGTTTCATAGGGCTCTACCTCAACCCATGCAGCATAGGTGAGCTCAGCTGAGCGAGTAAACAAGGAAACATGTCAAAGCAAAACCAAACAGTGATTATTAAAATAATTTTGCTTTTAATTAATACGCTCTATTATTTGTCACATGTTCCTACAGACACTAACTTCTGCTGCTTCCGAAGTTTAATCCGGGCAAGTACCGGAGCTAGACCTGCCGCCATTGCTACAATGGCGCTTAGCGACTCTGCTGCTATATTTAGCAAGTATTTCAACCCTTTTAGCCACCTTTTTTAAAAAACAAGTGCCAAAAAATCCAGCGGCTTGTTTGGTTCTTACTAGAGACTTATAGAGACTGATGTGAATGAACGTATTGTTTTTATTCTTCTCCGTGAGAAGCAGCGTTGCTGTATCACATACCAAAGTACACACATTGTTGGAATAAGTACCCCTGCCGTGAAACGCACTCTTTGGCAGGACTGCGTAAATCAACATCACACTGGGCCTCGTGCAGCAGTACCTCAATCGGTGGAAAGATTTTACCAAGGCTGTGACATCTCGTCTGGCCAAAGACATCAATATCGTCTGTGATATTGTTATCGAGATATTTTAGAAAAATATTGACATGATTTTTTGGCGATATAGCCCACCCCTAACCAGAAAATGGTTCTGTTCAGGAATGTTGGATCACATACTAATGAGACAATGAAATGCAGCCCGGCAAGGCTATAATAAGTCGCAGATAGTTGAATTTAAAGTCTAGGTCGATGCCCAAACACCAACAATGCGGTTCATAATACCACAATTCTAAAAAGTTAAAACATCAGCAAGTCTTTGATTGAAAAGAAACTACACTGCAAGGATGTGCAGTTACAAATGTCTTGTTCAGCCAGGGGAATTGTATTTCTTGTTTTTTTAGCTCTAATCTGTTGTACACAGGGCAAGCACCCTGAGGTTGTAGAGAAAAAGGGTAATTTGAGCTTTGTTAGAGTAAAGAGTGGAGTCACTGGAGCAGAGATGGAAAAAAAGGAGAAAATAGAGATGCAGACAAAGCAATATTTACTTCCTGCGTTTCCAGTATTGTCCTTTGTGAAATGTATAGTGTTGGGTCCTGAGCTAGAAAGCTGGTTTCAGAGGAGCCCATTTTACTAAAGAAATCAACCAATGCCAAAGCTGACAGAATTAATAACATTTTGCAAAGGTGATCCTTGAGTTGTTTTTTTTCCAGATGGCCAGGGATAGAGCACCGTGAATGTTAGTAGCAGTAGTGTTCTACACGGTTGGAGCTGACACACTAATAGCCACACTAATAGTTTAGTCACCTAAAGTTCCATCCAGAATATATATATATATATATATATATATATATATATATATATATATTAGTGTGTGTGTGAGAATGTATGTATGTATGTATGTCATTAAGTTGCTTACATAATCGCTACATAGATTCATTTGGGAGAAGCAGATGGATTTGCTTGATGTTATGTGCATGATTGAAAATAATGTATACCAAAAAGGTTAGTCATTAATTGCTTAAGAATCCTAATCACTGTTAAAATGCAAATGCACATTCCAGTTTATACAGATTAATTTAGCTTAAAATGAATGGGATTCTTAATTTGATTTTTAATTTGAGTAACAGGACAAAATGTTTTCCACATAAAGATAATTTTTTTATAAACATTTCAAGTTGATTATCCAACAAAGTAGCAACTAAGAGCTTTTACCCAACCCAAGTGCTTTCCTTATTATAGTCACATCACACCATCCATCTTTGTTTGAGATCACACGTCATAGTGTGATGTATTACACTTCAGATAATCCTGCCTGAGGAAACTTCATAGCAAATCTCCACATTATACATTATTGTATGATTTTATACGAGTTTGCAGACTGAGTGTTATGAGTTGCTATGAAAGCAGATTGCTAGTGACACAGGCAGGATAATGAATTGCATTCATGCTTCATTGTGAACTTAATTGTGTAAAATCATGCTTCAGTCAAATTAGCAAACTTTCCCATTTTTTACTTTTCCTACTATAGACTGGTCTTTATGCATTTTTATTGGTCTCCTCTAACTTTTTTATTATCTTTCTGATTTAGTGTCTGACAGTTCACTTAGGCTCTCTGATGAGCTATAACTTCAAACATAAAGGGCAAATATTAAGAGCCAGTATTCTCTCAGTGGCTGCAACTGAAGCAGAGTACTCCACATTGTGCTGATGGAAAGTGCCATTAAAGACGAGGCCCTCTTGTGGGAGGCTGATATTGTTTGTCATGCAGAGGGCTGCTGGTGTGGGATTTCAGCGTGGTAAAGGAGGCAGCTTGATTTCTCTGCCATGTTTCACACTGCTATTGTCTGTGTAATCAGACGCTCATGGGTTTTGATTAGGTGCTGCAGAAAGGTTGGACGGCAGAAACCGGCTGTACTTAAATCTCAATAACTGATTTCATATCTCGCAACATGCACCCCGTTTGACTAAATTAAAAACTATGCAGGACATGAAATGACATCTACTGGCATAAGAGATTTGTCAGAATTGTGTTTTTTCTTTTATCATTGTTATTTTAAATGGCATTTTCTGATTTTGAAAGCAACATTTCAGTACTGTCCAGCAGTCTTCGATCATTCCTTTTTTATATACATTTTGCCAGGAAACATGCTGTGTGGAAACATAAATGGAATGCAATATACAAGGCAAGTGGAGTCTGTACAGTTCCAATGAACTTCAAAGACAATGTAACCCTTCTCTGTTACATTAGTTAACAAACTCTGACTACCGGCTAACTATTTACTGTTAAAGTAAACTATCAGAAGGTCTAGGTACGGCAGGAGCCTGGAGGATGAGTAACCATAACAACACACACACAATCTTATAAAAGTATTATGTATTACATCTTTTAACAATGACAACAGGGCCCAAATGTACAATCTTTTAGGAAATGAAAATGAAATTAACCTGTGCTCACTTGTTATAAAATAAAAAAAACAAATAAAAACAGACCCGTGTCTTTTAGAAAATGTAGACTCTCCAACAAAACAACTGATTTACTCTTGAGTTTGGTGTATGTTTGTGAAACCTGTCCGAAGGCAGCACGTCCTACCGCACTCCAGGTGTGAAGATCAGCTTGGTTCAGTTCAAATGGAAAGTTTTCTCGAAGGGTTCTAACTAAAGGGGATCCTGTGTCTCTCTCTGGGTTCTTGTACTCTAACAAAAAAACAAGCTGTTTTACTACATTGGGTTACATCAACATTTAGCATAACTTAATTCTTCTACACAACCTGAACCCAATTAGACATGCTTTCTGGTCATTTCTTTAGTCTTAAGGAATAGTTCTCCAGGCTTCTTGAAGAACTTTCCAAAGCTCTTCTTTGAATGTTTGTTTCCTTTTGATCTGTTTATAACCACCTGTCATATTATTTCATTAGTGACCAAAATTCTGAGCTGCACCCCCACTTACAACAATTTAGGGAATATGCAGAGCTGGGCAAGAGCTCCCATCTATTTTTCATTGGTTATGGAAAATATTAGTGGAATGAACATATAGAATGCATCAAAACGTAATGCAAGGCAAGGCTCTTAGTGAACTTAGCATTTCAAATATGAAACGGCGGATACTTTTGTCATATCGGTCAATTTGTTTTTGTTGCACAAGTATTACTTTGGATTTTGAGAAGTTGCAAATAACATTTTGAAATGTTGAGTTTATGGAAATAATTCAGTCATTATTTTCAAGGCCAAAATAATTCTGAACACAAAAATATTGAAATACAAGTTAAAGTCCCTGTCTACACCCTTTGTTTAGTCATTTTAATTTTTTTCCCCTCACAGCATTTATTGTCTCTGAATTGTTTTTTTTCCCTTGACTTTCAGAAGAAGTTTGTCCCAATGTGCCACATTAAGAAATCTGTTAGGGTGGGATTTCTATGTGCTAAATTTAGCCTTGTAGCCTTGTAGTTAGATTTGGACAGCCTGAAATCGGGTCTTTTGTTCTGTTCATTTTTTCTTTCCCTCTAAAACTTTACCCTCTTATCATTTATCTTGTGGCGTCTGTGTCTTTGCAGTATCAGCTGCTAGTTTGTGGAAGTGATGGCGCCAAGCTAAATGATGGTACCTTCAGGTTCATGTTTAATGGAGGACCCCATTACACATGAAAAATGGCTCTTGTTGTGTAATGGCTGGATAAATCCAGGGCCCTGGAGCAACCACACTGAAAATACTCTGAGGAGGAATCTAGCAAGGTGATGATTTCTCAACTAAAGATGCTACATGGTTTTTTTGTGAGGAGGTTTTCTGAGGATGTGTTTGGAGGAGACTGTCGCCCTGAAGAAACCCTTTAGTCTGTCATTTGTTTTATTGGAGGAAAAGACCAATGGGATGTTTGAAAATTCCATTTACCCTGAAATAAATGGGCTTGTTATAGATTGGTCATGTTGCTGGTTTGATGTATGCAAGGATAGTATTGGCATATTGAATGATACTTTTAGGAGAAAGCGATCAATTAATGCGAGTTATCTGTTTGGACAAGTCAAGGTATTAATTCTGTGTGTGCCGTGGAGAATAAATAAGACAAAGTGAGGAAATTTATAGATTTTTGTTCTCTGGGTTTTCAAAGGAATGTACAAGATAATCAAAAGGACCAGATTTTCATGCAGTGGTAATTCTCAGATTAATGTTAAAAGTAAATAAAGCCATTTTAGTAAACCACTTCAATACATGTTTCAGGATTTCAAGTGACGCACAGAAAATCTTAAAAGCAAATTATTTAAAAAGTTTTGTTTAATAATCTATCCTCACTGTTTCAGATTCCCAATACACGTTGTTGCAAATGTGTCGCACACAAACCAAAGTTGATAAACATCAGTCGATTTTAAAAAGTATCAAGAGTTTTGTTGCCTCCACCAAAGGCTCTTGTCCATGGTAAGAACTTTTTGGTTGGAATGAGACATGTTTGTTGGAAAGAGGACACTACATCCATGCTAAAAATTGTTGTCCATTTTAAAAGGAACGTGAACCACTTTTTACAGCAAAGAAGGTTTTGTCCTGCCTTCCTCTCTCCCCGAATAGACAACAATGTGTCCATAAGCTCCACTAGCCGCCGGCCTCCAGCAGCTGACAAATGACGCTCAGAAAGCTTACCAAGTATTCAGTTTTATGAATTTATTACAGTAGCATATGCCAGGTAGCCAATCTACAGAGATGCTTTCTCATGCAGAAGTAAGGTCAAAGTGTAGCAACGCACTTTGGGCGTTGGCTTAAATTCTCACAATGTCTTGCGGTAGACATGGTGGTGGTGATATCATGGTTTAGGTCTGTTTTGGTTGCATGTAGATGAGGCTGGCTTTCTGTCATTGATTTTTTCATTATGAATTATTCCACTTACACTAAGTGAAGGAAAACGTCAGCGCATCTGTACGATATACGATTGTGCCATATTCTACAGAAACATAGTTTCTACGTGGTCTACAGAGTTTTGAGCAGCACTGTAAATTATATGCAAATTTAATGTGAATTGTATAAGCATGATGGAGTTAAGCTAGGCCTTTTATATAGCAAGATTTGCATTTCTTCAGCCACAAACTCAAAAAGGTCTCACTAAGCCCCAGAAAAAAAACCAGCCCACAGAAAACAGACAAGGAGGAAGCACTTAACACATCAGAAAGAGATCACATTTCACAAAACTCTCCTCCCCTGCTCCATACTGATCTCTAACCCTCTGTTCTCAAGTGACAATCAGACAAATTGGTCCTGAAGAAGCCCACAGGCAATAAGAGCTCACTACTGGCCCTTTAACGAAGTGATCAATGCACTCAGTGAGTTTGACCAGCCTGAGCTGGGACATGTTAAAACAGAGTCTAGTTGGCATGATAAAGCTGTGGAATAATGAAGAAGAGGGTTCAGAAGGTAAATCTTTGATGTTGAAAGGACAGCTGTATGTGAGGTTTTATCCGATCCCTCGATTTAAATGCACAGCAGCAGTAGTTTCTTTCAGATCTTGATGGAAGGGATTATCAATCACATATAGTACAATAACAGGGAAATTAGCTTAATTTGCGCCATTATATAATTAAAGCATAGCCTTTGACATTACTTTTCTGCAGCCTCCCTCTGTAGTCACCTCATGTGCTGCTGCTGCACTGATTGCCTACAACAGTTTTATAACCTGTGCCAATATTAATTGCCCCCGCTTTGCAAGTTTGATCAGTCGACCATAGTGTTATAATGGGCTTTGAAAATAAGTGACGAGAAGGGAACTGACTTGACGTTCCACAGAGGAAACCTGTAGCACAAACAAACATGTTTGCTGACTCTGTTGTGTTCCCATAATATCTGTATATCTGTTTGTGTACACAACATGCGGTGGTTTACTCCCCCTGTTAACCCAAAACTGTCATGTGGTCACTTTAAAGTGGGTCTCCCGGGGGTTGTGAGTGGGTTCATGTCACAGAGGCATTGCTGCTGCAACTTTGACTTTGACAGAACAGTGCAAAAATACTTTTACTTGGGCACAGGGAGATCATCATGATGCATCTGTCGGCCATTATCTGCACCGGAAAAGAGAGATTTTTTTGTAAGATGCAATCTGCTGCATTAGTTTATGGATGCTCACAGAAAAATGGTTTAATTAGAAATAAATCATTTCAAACAATCGATGGCATGCCGCAGATAGGTTCTCATCTTCCTCATTTGACAGAGGGGCTGAGCTGATACCATATTTATTTAACTAGATTTATGTATTGGATCAGTATAAGTGTCTCTACTGATCTCTTATTCATTGCCTCAGCGTGAGTTAACTCGTCTAACGCTGGGCCAAGCACATCAGCTTATGCATAAAAAAGACGTTCATGTCGACTATCAAGACAATTCTGTTCTTATTATTTATTTACATTTTGCTCGTCTTTATGTCTGGTTTTACACAAGCTGACTTGTAATGCATAACAGGGAAACTTTGCCTTCTCCTCTTAGCACCTACTGTTGCACGTACCGTGTGAGTGATGATTGGTGGTAACACCTGGATTGCAAAATTGTGATATGTTAACAATCTGTTCTTATCTCAGGAAAACATTGGCTTTGTTTAAACTTAAGAAAACCTTTATTAGAAAGCCAACAATGTGGTTTTAAAATTTAGTGTAAATTGGGTTTAAATAAGATGGTGTGTAAAATCAAATATAAAATACTCTAAAAAACGATAATTTAAACTTGCAAACATAAAAGTATAAAATTTTAAAGACAAAGCTGAAGAACATTGTCTATAATCTTAAGATCCTGGCCATTAAATCAAAATAAACCACAGTATAAGTAAAGGACTAAGTAAATGTATTTGCTTAGTTTCTATTGCTGGGCCTTGAAGATGTGAAACGAAGTTCATCGATTGCCTATTGACCCCAAGCCCAGATCTGGAGCACCGTTTTGACGCCAGCCTCACCAGGAAATGGGATTTTATGGCGCTTGCACAGACCGCACTTTGAATCAGACTTTTAACACTATCTGTATTGTTTAAGCAAAGGAAGGAAATTGTGCAGGAGTTGTTGTTTTGCGTTGTGGGTGTCAGCTGGTTGTTTCCTGAAAGGCACTTTAGAGCCTCTGATACCTGCCACAGCAGAGGCACTTCCAGCTGAAGGGTTGTATGCTTGCTGCAAAATATGACAAGCAGATGATCGAACTTGTGAAATTTTAATTGCCGTTGAACTGCTGTCAAACCTTGCTGCCATGTAATGCCTCTACATATTTGTTGTTTGTGGGGTTTTTTCTCTTTCTTTTTTTTACACCTGACTCCCCACACCAGATAAGGTTGCCTACAGATTGTGGTTTTTTCCCAGTATGAAATATGAGGAGACACCATTTTGGTTGTAAGCATGTCTGCTTCAGTAAATACAAAGGCTCCCTCATTAGCTCAGCTAGAAATTCTCAAAATAATTAATCCTGGAAATGAACACAGGACAGTTTCACAAGTTGCTTTATTTTGGTTACAACTGTGCACATTTTTACGCTTCAGCTGATGATCATTTGCAGAGCTTAGTGATCAAAGCAAGTATGGGTTTCAAATCAGCCAGTTTTGCCCTGAGATATTTGCGTGCAGCATACAGTAGGGTATGTTTTGTGTTGATCAATAGGTCTAAAGCCATAGAGTAATCGCTACTGTTTTGTGAGGTTAATGTAGTAATTTATCAACCAAGAATGCTGAGAACATATTGGCTTTGTAGGATTTGCTGTTAAGGTCAGTGTAAAATACATATTCTAGCCTTTGATATTAAGTTTTCAGTCACTGATATTTTTAGCTTGCCCTTTAGCCAAACTTACTTTTTTAAATGGAAAATGGGGGCTGATTTGAAAAAGGAATTCCACAGGGGCTTGGCCAATTACTGTCGGTCATTTATATGACCAATAATAATTGGTGGAAAATCCATGGTGGATAGGACATTTTATGCAAGTATGATGTGCTGTATTTAGGATTAACATGATAATTTGGATATTTAGACAACTTGTATATGTTGAGAATGATCCATCACTAAAAATACCTTATTTTCTTTTTCACTTTATGGTCAAAATATAAGTATCAGCTTGTCTAGTTGCTGGAACTCGTGACCAACAATATCTTAATGAGTCTATTAAGCATTTGTGCTGAAAATATTTATAATCAAACTGTTCTTGACACATTCATAACATTTTTATGTTGATTTAAGTTTGTGTGTGACCTGTAGCCTATTTATCATAGAAATGTTTGTTTTTATTTTCTGCACAGCATCAACATCCTTAAAGACGTCAGCTACATGGAGAAAAAATGTTTTCACTTGAGTGAAATTTTCAGTTGGTTATTGGTAATTCTCAGTTTCAGGACTGTAAAATGATGATAGTTAAGTTGAACAAGTTGTTGCAACCTTATGCTGAAGCTCCCTTGCTAATAGCTTAAACTATTTTGCATTAATTAATGTTTAAATGATGACAATGTTAATACTACACAGCAAACATGCATGTTCTTTCTTGTTATTGTGTGATATCAAAGTTAATGTAAAACGTATTTGCCTGTGCTGAAAGTTTCGGGTATACTAAATGAAGGTCTTGAACCAGCACTTGTCTGAGTTTACAGGATTTTTTGAATGGTACAACACCATCTTAATATAATTTTCATTGAACTGATAATCCCCAAAACAAGTTGGTAGCTGAGCTTGATTCAAACTTAGGTGTTTCCTTTTTTCAGGAAATTACAGGTCAAACAACTTGGTCAAACGTGTGATTGAAAGAATATTTTCAGCCCAAATTTAACCAGCTGGCTGTGCTGTATTTGACATCATAAATCAAACAGCATGAGAACAACTGAGTCTGATTGGGCCATAAGTTTTGAATGCAGTGTGATTGACAGACAGACTCATCACAGATCGTCATGCACGGCTAGTGGACAACAATAACGGTGTTTGCTACAAATGAATGCATCACTGTTTTTACTTGCCCGCTCAGACAGCTGCATGAGACGTTCCACTTGTCCAAACAGAGTTTAGTTGCTCTGGACAAGTGGGAAGCTTTTTATATCAAGCACTGTATCCAAGCTACATGACGTTTTGGGTGTGGCCTACTGCGAAGGGCAATGTCAGATGTTTTACAGATCAAGATTAATGGATTAACCAGAAAAAAAACTGTTGAATGAATCACTCAATAAAAAAATCAATAGCTGTCTTAAAGGGGATTTTCTCTCCAAACACTTTAATTTCGTCACTATCAAGATTCCTGAGACAACTGTCTTTCAGTCATGTCCAAATGTCTACTCTTCTAAATACTGAAATGTGGTTTCTTCTCTTCATAACCTAGTTGGGTGCCTTTGAAATGATCCTGAGCTATAAGCTAAGGTTGCCGTGAAGACTCAGGGACTGATGTGTGTCCTTCACCAGATAAATGACACAGCATTGCAGCCTCTAAATACATTTAAGGAGCTCAATTTCACCATTTCTTTCCTCCCCAGAGCACAGACAAATCTGAGCTCTAGGCAGAAAACTCACCGTGTGTGTGTGTGTGTGTGTGTGTGTGTGTGTGTGTGTGTGTGTGTGTGTGTGTGTGTATGTGTGTGTGTGTGTGT
>JBBBVU010000005.1:8112010-8159633 GCA_037177055.1 Atherinosoma microstoma
CCCTTATTTTCCCTCTTCTGAGAACAGCTCCTTATGAGTGGGCGGGCTGTTCAGGGAGCCGAGCAGCTGATGGCTCCACCCATCACGCCGCCACGCGCACCGTTCCCGGAGTGATTGACAGCTTGTGCTTCCTAGGCCAAACAGCCCATAATAGTCTAGTCGAGAGTAAACAAACAAAATTATATGCACCCAAGTTGTGAAAACAGTCCTCCTTAAAATGATGGGCGCATACATACGAAACTTTGGGAAGTCTTGCAGGTAAATATCCATCAAAACTGACACACGGCTAAGGCTTGGAACTGGCATTCTGATATTAGACATTGATGGACCTGATGTTTATGGAAATGTTTATAACAGAGGCCTCATCCAGCTATGAAGTAACAAAGGCACATAGACAACCAGGAGTGTCTGAGGAAACTAATGCTGTGGGCTGGGACATATTAACCATATAAAAAGTTAGGTGACTGCTATATTTTGATTATCACCACTTAATCCTGTCCTAAGACAGTGTTTCCTGACAGAATAGAACTGAAAGAACAGAAGAAGTTATTGTACAGTCTTTTCAGCCATGACAGTGATAAAACTAGGGACTTTGTCCCACGGAAAATGGGCACTGGTGTTTAAAAGAGTAAGTTATGATCTAATGTTAAAAATAATGGCCAAAATAATGATCTTAGTCATTTTAGACAGAGTTGAAATTTACAGGATACATCTAGGTATTTTTTTTATTCTCCAAATATTTTCTCATATAACCTCTGCCATGAACTTCCCTTTGCCTCTTTCTTTGTCTCTTCCTATATAGAGTGCATTATGAGTGGCTAGTACCATCTATTAATACTACATAATTTACCTGCGGTCACTAATTTTCCAGTGTTTAATTAAAATCGACAGGAAAAAAGAAAAAGCTGAGCTTTTCTTAGAAAATGTTAGCTGACATTCACGTCTCATAGCTAGGCTGCAGTTGCTCTGCAAGTAAGACAGAGGTGAAGGATGAGAAGCAACTCAACCTCAAAACCTTAAAGAGGGCAGTATAACTGTTTCTGCTCCCCTTCAGAGAAGGTAAAGTAGTAAAAACATTCCAAATGTAGCAAATATAGCTGGAACTGATATGGATCTCCTTACATGGTCATTTTTTGTAGGTTACAGGAATACTTTTTGCTTCTTTACAGCACGTTACTTAGATTCCAGAATGCTACACATCTATTTCTTCAAAATGGATGCATGTTGCTTTAATCTAATAAAGGCAACACACAACTTCAAATTAGCACCTCACACAGCCCCACTTTTTCTTTTTTCTTTTTTAAAAAGAGGAAAAAAACCCCATCAACTTGGCCTTCTAATATTAAACAAGCCACCTGTTTGGTCATAACCCAGGGCCACCTCTGTGCAGCTCAACCAGTCTGATTCATCGCTCTCATCATGCTTCAACTGCTGTTCACAAGCTTCCTGTTGCTATGGCTCAAGTACATTTCTATTTTCTTTTACACACAGTTCAAAAGACAGTGGGGGCAACTACACCTATGGCTAACCAGTCTGTGTATGAGTCATGAAGAGCTGCAGACTAACAGGATGTCTTTTAATGAAGTGCTGTATATGGTATCAGCATAATGGAGGGCAAGGGTGAAAAAAAAGTGAAGAAAGGCTACGTTAAGAGGAGAGAGGAGGGGGGAAAAAAGCCACGAAGACCACCACTGAGGATAATTGGCAGCCATCAGAACCAAGTAAGAGATCTGCGGGGGCAGAGTTTTTTGGTCAAGTAACAAGATGTTTTCAGGATGTGCTGAAAGTTTGTCTTTGCAGTTTAGTGACAAGTCTTCTTTCTGAAACCTCAAAGTAAACCAGCTTGTTTTTAGATTGTGAAGTGGTATGGCATAAAACTCTGAGAGCTTGTATGTGTAGATGATTTTCCCAAGAGATTATAGAGATATTAGATCTTCTTATTCACTGTACTGTCTCATTTAATGAAAAGTCATTACTGCTCCAACATAATTAGGCTACTGCTTGAAAAGCCATGCACAGCTGATTTGGACTGATCTTCAGTATTGGGCCACAACTCGAGGGCTTATGCTAAGTAGCTATGCTTCCATGGTTTCGACTGTGGAACAAAGATTTACTTAATCTAACTGAGATATTTAAATGTGCAGATGCATAAACATGGAACTATGGAATGCACTCATGGTGGTTAGTGGTTTCCTGCAGATGCTCCAGGTTACTGACTAAGTATGGGTGTGCAGGGTTTCTTTCTCTTTTTGTTTACCTTAGTATCCTGTCCAAGGTGTACCCTAACTTTTATCTTATGATGGCTGGGACAAGCTCCACCCCCCCAATGCAGAATAGTATACAGGAAGTGTTGGGGAAAAAAATGGATGGATGGATAGATATTCATATGCATGTGCATTAGCAGCTAATCTGACACAGCAAGGGGGCAGTAGTTGACATTCTCTGTCTGCTATTGGCAGTGTGTGCACATTTTATCTTATTAGGGTAACGTTGTGACCAGAAAATAAAAGTAATTGGTCAGTAACACAAACTGGTGACATTCAACAGAGTGCTGCAGCCTAAAGAGGAGAGATAACAAAACTATATCAATATCTGACAAAATAGAAAATTGACAGCCTTTGCAAATGATTGAGGGTATTTCTTTATCAACTTTAGATGACTTATTATAACAGGATTTGTTTTATATATGCAATTATGGATTGTCAGTTATTAAAAGTGGTTTCTGTAAGATAAAGCATAGTTTACATTTATGCACTGAGTTTGAGTTTGCCAGATAAGATTCCCTTATCTGTAGCTGTGTGCCACTTTCTAATATTGTCAATCCAGCTATCCATGCTGCTGTCCATGTCGGCAGGCGGTAGCAGATACAAGCTCATTAGTACTCACTGACACAGTAGTGGCAGCGTAACACACAAAACGGCCACCGGATTCATCTTTAGGTAGAGGAAATTATATACTTCTTCATCAAACTTTTAAACTACAGAAAAAAATTCCCAACTTGGTGTTTAAGTGTGAAATAAGCTTTAGTTCACAAGTTAATGTCTCAATGTGAAAAAACAGCCTCCATATTTGCCTCGTAGAGGTAAGCTTGTAGCACCTAAACCTATAGGGAGAACAATCTATTTACTTTATTCAGGCTTTTGTACAGCTCTCTGAGAATAGCAGGATCCTTAAGGTGCATTTGAACCTTCTCTGACCTCAGTGAAACAGAAATTGTCCAACACAGGGCACATAGCAGGTACAGTCTATGTGCAGTGTTTAATGGGATCATATAGTTTGAATCGATAACTAAACTCACGCTGCTGAAATGTGTAAGCAAAAAACTGTAGCTTACTTAAAGCAAAGGAGATAGTATTACAATGCAGGTGTCATGTTAGTGATTGCACCTGTTGCTGCTCAGACTCCTTTAAGAAAACCCAGTAATAGATAAAATAGGATGCTTATTTGACCATAAGGAGCCCGACTTTCCGAATGTTTGTGTTATTTCACCTTTTCTCTGCAGTTTACATCTAAGTAAAGTCTCCAAAGCCTGCCTCAACTCTAAGCCATGGTTGACAGATGCTGTTGAATGTTGTTTCAGTGTGACCTTACTCTCTGCTGCACCGAGACCTCCTGCTGCTATCAGACAAAGTGCATGCTGCTGACAGGAAGCAGGTTAATGGAGTGGGTGCAAATTGGTGCTTGATTGCAGTGGTTGGTTGTTCTGTTTCTGAATCGGATTGCCGTCACACAGTTCATGCCTTGAATTGTGCGTGGGTGGCATCAGGAGCGGAAGTATTTTTCCTTTCAATCTTTCTCTTTTGATGTGAAATATCAGGCTAGTGTCTGCCATTTTTAACCCAGCCCACGGGGTCGGATGGAAATGGGGAGGATGTGGACCTCAACATTATTCTGACCTGTAGACCCTCTCTGCGACCTAAAGGATCTTTCCAAAAATCTGCTAAATAAGCATGTGTAGGATCAGCTCTGGAAGGCGGTTCCCTGTGTGGTTGCATGGGAAAAAACTTCAGTAGTCAGTAGCTGCCACACTAAATCTGTATGCCATCAGGATTAAATCTGATACTGTGTTTTTTGTTTTTGGTGTTTCATGTTAGCTATTTACACAACTAACTGCATTTACGCTGGAAGGACTTTATTGTTTTTTAAAATGAACTTAAAATATGATTTAATATCATAATGTTTTAATTGCAATTTTCAGCTTGTGATTTCAGGGCATATTTTCACTGCAGTGGGTGGATTCAAATTGACCACAGGAGTTCTCCTGCTCTGTCATTAATCTGTTTATAAAATGGCTTGTCAGCATAAGCTGGAAAGAAGCCCACTGGTGATTGCCTGTACATAATCTAAATATTTACACCAGTAACTCCTCAGCTCCTTATACGCTCAGTGTCTCGGACATAGTATGATTTCTCCTCACGTTCACAGCACGAGATTTGGTTTTAAAAGCAGCTACTGAGGAAAAATGGTTATCTGCAGCATGAGCTCTCTCGCTTTCTACCAGTTTCTCCCTCCCCTTGAGAGGATAGATGTGTTAAAGAGCTGGAGAACCGCTCTCCGCAGCATGTTACTGGCTTTTTCTCCAAGCGCTCAATTAATCTAGATGCTCAACTGGTACAAAGTAGCTTTTCCAGAGCAGAAATCAGCCGGCAGGCTCCCACTTCAGAGTGGGAAAACAGAAGGGGGGGGGGCTGCAGAGTGTGCGTGTCAAAATTCAAAACTCAACAGAGGCACGCATGTTTCACTCCCACTCCTATCGCTCGATGTACAACCCACCTAACAAAAGTGGATATATAAAGGAGAAGTTTGGACCGAAGACTTGGTTTTTCATGTAATGCTCCCAGCATCTCTGTGTCTTTTTTTCTTCTTCTTCTTTCTCCATTTTCACTCTCAAGCCACCCGAGTGTGGGAGTGAAAGTGTGTGAAATCTAGCAGGACTTCCAGATCACTAAGCGAGAAAGTCTGGAGGGCATCATGGGAGCTTTAATGGTCATCTTTTCTCTTCAGACAAAACAAAGACGCAAGACGACAGGTAGGCATGATGGGAAGAGGAACATATAGTTTAATATGATACATTTGCCTCAGAAAATAAGCTAAAGTAGTAACCAATGATGAAAGGTGATTGACTTTATGCTGTATTTCAGCTAGATCCTTTTTTATGTTTTGGTTTTTGAGAATCTTTTATATAATTCTCTGTGCGCATGACAAAGTTGAGCATCCATAAAGTTCTCCATTAATCTTGTTTTTTCCATATCTGCATTTCTGTTGCCACATCAGCAGTCCATGAAATTGACTTGAAATCAGCTACGTTTTGGTAAACATGTCAGGCTGAACTCCACAAACTTGCTTGACTTTTTCCATTTGCTTTTCCCAATATTGATTTCACAGTGACAGTATACACACACACAGCATGCTAGATCCACTCTGTGCCAGCACAGTCGTACAAGCTTATGTTACATCTCTGTCTCCCTGCAGTAATGTTCCAATCAATGCCACCACCACAGCTTGTCACCGTAACAAAATACAAGGAAGTCCACGCGTTATTAAAGAACAATGAAATATTAAGTGGGCAGCCAGCAGACAATAACTGTCATAGGTTATATTTAGTGGCATAGTGGGAGAGAGAGAGACACTTAAAGTCCAGCAAGTCATATTTCACTCGGGTATTGTTAGATAGCTTGAAAGCAAAATGAATGAGGGAGTCTTTGTAACTCTCTTAAGCAATAGATCATAGAGCAGGCAGTTTTGTGCAAGGTAAGCTTATTTCATAGAGACCTAGAAAGGAGAACATGGGATACAGATACAGTCTTGCAGTAGACTTCATGCATATGATTTTCTGTAGTGCTATGGTTAAGTGCAGGGGGACTATCTATCTACACAGAATAGCTGTGGAGCCAACACCACAGATTAGCCATTTCAGATAAATTGATCATTGTTGGCCCAGGAACTGTTTTAACTTCCTTAATGTTGCTGAACATTGCACTATCACTGCCAGTTCATTATGCTGAGAGTTGTACAATTTAGATATTAAAAGGAAGCTTTTCAGTCTTGGCTTGTGATGCTCAGTTTCATCTGTTAAAATCAGTTGTTGCTAACTGGAGGCATTCTGAAACAAACTAAGGCTAAGACTGGATACACAGATTTGTGGTATTGGGGCTTATCTCCCTATATCTTGACAGCATCTTGTGAGTGTGATGAATGCTGTAATATTTTCAGATTGTTTAGGTGAATAGTAAATTGAAATTTCATCAGAGTGAAGGCAGAAAAGCCAGTTTGAACACCACAGCGGATGTGGAGGACTGTCTTACTTCAACATGAGTTGGATCCAAACACTGTCTAAAGTCTCTTCTGCACCGAGCCGACAACAGGCTGTCGAGCGTGTTTGGAGTATCAGTGAACGGCTGTTTCTTACATTTTCGGTGTGGTTCCCTCCATCATTATCAGACTCTCATGGCCTCTTTTCTTTTTTTTTCCTTTATCTTTTATTTTGTATGCTGATTTGACTTTTATACTTGGTATCCTGTCTGCACAGGCAAACTGTCTTCTTTCACATGTGCAGATTTTATATTCTGGGTGACAGTTGGATGTCACCCAGAATGGATTGAATGAAAATGTATTAAGTGTTCAATATTGAGACAGAAACACAAAGGTGGCCACTGTAAATTCTAACAATCCTTCCTTCCTAACATTGTCATGTATTGATTTGAGGTGTGCATTATGAGAAAAGGATGCAATAAGTGTGATATATAGAAATGAGATTAAAAAGATAAGCAGCACACAGCCCTACTGGAAAAGAAAACATTACTATTTTAAAACTAAAATTTTGCATCGCAAGTAGTTGAATGAGTCACCGAATAAATTACTTATGGACAGTCCACATGAGGATTAACACTGTGTGGAAAACACTACAGTGTGACATCATCACTCCGGTCTGAAATGTAATATTTTATAAGACTTGTGCTGAGATACAACAGTTTACTGCTGCGTCACATGAAATATGCATGAATAAGCGTGCACTGTGTTGAATACAAGCGGGCAATAAAAATAAGACATTTAGAAAGAGTATGGAAACAAAATGGGGCTAAAGCTCATGATGTGTGCTTGTGTCTGAATTCCCAGAATTATATAACAGAAGTTTGCATGTATATTGTGACATTTGGAGAAAAGCCATGAGTTGTAAATAGTTTCTATAATATAAGTAAATTTTTCCACATCTACAAAATAAAATGGGGTCACAATGTGTGGTTGTAAATTGTGAGATTGCCAACATATGCCTAGGGCATTGTTCACATTGTTACATGTTAGGAATTGCAAGCTATCAGTACTAAAGAATATGAGCTGTAAGCATGTAGATTTTTGTAATTGTGTAACCATGTGCAATATCTTATAGTATCTAGACCAAACCATGCACATTAACCCTAACCTCAACTGCGTGCTTTAACTCCCACCCCAGACCATTTGGGAGTAAGAACACAGAAAGTAAAGTATCCTGAGTTAGAAGTGCTGTATAATTACAACAGATGTGAAAATGCCTATAGATTTAGACCTTACACTTCTTTCTTAGAGTTTTTGCCAAATGAACTCTAGTAAGGAGAATGCATGGAGACAATGGAAGTCAATTTGTTAAAGACTCTTACCTGAAGCTGCATCTTTGTAGGAGACGATAGTACCCGTTTTTTTTTTTTTTTTATCTTCGTTTGTACTGATCTGATGACAGAATATAACCAAAAAAAAACAAACACCATTATTTGTTTTGCAGATCCAGGCCAAAATTGTTTTTTGTTTTAAAATGGTTAATTTTTTTCTCAAATCATGTCACATAATGACTCATACCATGCAGTTTTTTCTTTCTTTTTGTATGAGGAGAAATTACAAAACACTGGCTGTCTGAAAGACCATAGTGCTACTCCACCACCCACTCAAATGCTTTCAATTCGTTTTCATAGCTGCATTTATTCTACATGACAAGAGATGATGGTGCAATAAGTACCCATTGAAACAGGGACCTTTTTAAACTAATCTGGCCTGGCTTTGAATTTGTACATTGTACTAAACGTCCGGAAGGAAAAAAAGATGTACTAGTGTTATTGTGGTGGTATGATGGATTTGTCCTTCTATCATTTCCATGTCTTGCCTGTTTGTGTTGTTGAAAGCTGTTATGAGTAGAGCTTGTGTAGGAGTGAGATAGGTACACTCAGCTGCTCATATACAGAAAATCATTAACTATTGCATGAGTCAAGCTGCCACACTGAAATTTATTCTTCAGTCAGATGTAGTTGCCTGTTTTTTTTTTTTTTTTTTTTTTAAACAACACCAACAAGTCCAAACCAAGCTGAGAGTTTTGTTTACTTGTGCTAATTTTGTGACATTGACGCAAAGGGTGATGGGAATGTCCAGGTTGCTTCTCGTTACTGGCCCCCTCTCCTTTCAGGCCTTCTGGTGTTTACAGAACTGAGTGGAGACTTTGGCCGACCACAGCGAGAGCAGCTGTCATTTTGGGGGTAGCCACAACACAGATCATCATGTTCCCTCACTTCCTCTTCTGATCAAGTGAAAAATGAGTCCATTCCTTTTAGAATGCAACCATTCAGTATATAAAACTGGCTCTGTTGTTTGTGTTTTTTAGCAATTGCGGGGCAAAATGACCACAAAGAAATCAATTTAAACTTTGTGTTTTAAGTCCAGCTACATTCTTGAAAAAGCTTTAATTGGAGTTATTTGAATTCTGCTTTTCATCCTCGGTCTTAAAAAGACCTATAGTGACTGTACTCATAGTCCATGAGTCAAAAGCAATTAGTTACTAACCAACCGTATGCCAAAGGCATTCTGCATTGATCTCCTTAATTTTCTTCGAACCCATCTGTCACATGCAACACTTTTCACAGAACTACTCTGAAGTGTTTGGTGGATGATGTCACAGTGTGACAGAGATTTGAGAGAATGTTTAGTATGCACTTGGCTATGGCTCGTCTCACTGCAGGTACAACTCTCTTGATCCAGATCACAGTACAATGGACCAACCAATGAGATGAGCCCTTTAGAATCTGGTAGATGCCCAGTGGTTATTAATATACAGGACACGGTAAGCTGCTGAAGGAAGGTAGTCAAAGAAACCAACTTACTTTTCTTCTTTTCAGATATAAGGCTTACATTGCATTTGAACGACATGTAGAAAAAGTCAGACTCCCACTGGGGGAAGGGGGAGGGAGGAGGGGATTTCAGTCGATTTTGTCCCTACAACAGTTGGAAAACATCATTGATTTTATTAAGCCACATAGTGTTAGAGACATCAGACATTATCTGATATGCAAATGAACAAAGACTGCTTTTGCATGAGGAAATGAGGAAGAGTCACCTATGCAACTCCCAGCTCCATTTTGATTTACTTTTTCTTTTATCAGCAACATGTAATCTCAGCCTTTTTTCAAAGTGACTATATCATTACACTTGGTTTTTCTGTCCTCTAAATTAGCATTTAAATTGAAAAGTGAAGCCACATCAGTTGGCTTTGGGCTTGTTTTGGGTTTCTGCCATGGTATGGCAATCGGTGCAGCAGCTTGTGTAATGAAATTAATCAATCCATTCCCACAGGGCAGGTCGACCAGTATTAAGAGGGTTCACTTGGAATTGGAGTAATGATTATAGCGTCCAGCCTGGAGAAGCTTTGCAGGTGCAGAGAAGTTGGCTGAGCAGCATACAGATAGGAATGTGACTTACTCTGGATCGTTATTGTGCAGATTTCAGGGAAACACCATAAAATGACACCAAAAATTGTCTAATTATTTATTTTAATCTCCTCAACAATGTGAAACAATTTGATCCGCCTTCAATTAAAGCAGCCTCGCTACATTAAAAATGTTATATGCATTTATATTTTCATAATTATTGCTATATTATTGATTTTTTTTTTCCTATTAAAGGTGTAATCAAGTGAATCCCGTGTGACCTTGTGTAGTTAAATTAGCTCAACCACTTAGAAAAACCAAGACTTAGTGCTTTAAGGAGTAAATTCCTAATCATGTTGAGTAAATTTATTGGGTAAAAATAGGTTAAGTGATTACTGTATGACATCTTTATTTTACTTCCATTCTACTAAGAAAATGTCCATGTAAATTATCTTAATCATCTTAATTATTATCGTAAGTATTAGAGCCTTATTTCATCTAAAATAATTGCATGTACCATTTATTATTGTCCTGAAGCAAATATCTTGGATTGTAATTTTCCAGCAAATTCAGTATTCAAAGTAAACCTGAATCCTTCTAACAGCTGGGTAAAAAAAAAAGTATGTAAAAAATGAAAAAACATGCACAAATGAAGCACGTTTTGTTGAAAATGATGATAGAAATATAACTTTCTGAGATTTCTTTTTCTTCAGAGAAATTTCTTCCAGGCAAAGGTTAAAGTTAAATGTCAACTTTAACCTTAACATTTAAGAACGTATTTTAAGCTATTCTGAAGTATTGTTTTAGCCATTTTTGTGTTAGTAACTGAAGCTAAATATAAGCACCATTAATAAGTAATGGGTATGTTTCCCACTATTCATAGTTATTGCACAAGCTGCATCAGAAGAGACAGCATCTTTAATCATGATCACCTTCATTTCCTCGCAGGTGATATTACACCATTCTGGCATAAGTGAATCAATCAGTAAATTTACAATCAATCAATCATGCTTTATTTATACACAGTGGGGAAAGTAAGTATTAATACACCTCCGATTTCGCAAGTTTTCTCGCATACAAAGAATGGAGAGATCGGTAATTTTCAGTGTAGGTACACAACTGTAAAGAACAGAATCTAAAAAGAAAGTCCCAAAATCTACATTGTATGATTATTACATAATTGTATTTTATGCAATAAAATAAGTATTTTGTCAGCTACCAACCAGTGAGAATTGTGGCTTTCATAGAAGCCATACCATCCTCCACTCGTTGCCTGTATTAATTGCACTTGTTTGAAATTGTAACCAGTATAAAAGACACCTTTCCACACACTCAAGCAATCTGACTTCAACCTCTCCACCATGGGCAAGACCAAAGAAGTGTCTAAGGACACCAGAAACAAAATTGTAGACCTACACATGGCTGGGATGGGCTACAGGACAATAGATGAGTAGCTTGGTGAGAACGCAATAACTGTTGGTGCAATTATTAGAAAATAGAAGAAGCTCAAGATGACTGTCAATCTCTCTCGGACTGGGGCTCCATGCAAGATCTCACCTTGTGAAATATCAACGATCATGAGAGAGATGAAGGATCAGCCTAGAAGTAACTACACGAGAGGACCTGGTCAACGACCTGAAGAGAGCTGGGACCACAGTCTCAATGGATACACCGTCATGGATTAATATCCTGCAGTGCGTCCAAGGTCCCCCTGCTCAAGCCAGCAAATGTCCAGGTCTTCCTCAAGTTTGCCTATGACCATCTGGAGGATCCAGAAGAGGCATGGGAGAAGACCCATGTGGTCAGATGAGAACTTTTTAGTGTGAACTCCACTGACTGTGTTTGGAGGAAGAAAAGGGATGAGTACAATCTCAAGAACACCATGCCAACTGTGAAGCATGGGGTTGGAAACATCATGCTGTGGGGCTGCTTTTCTGCAAAGGAGGCAGGTAGCTGCAATGTATTGAGGGGAGGATGGATGGTGCCATGTATTGCGATATTTGGGGCAACAACCTCCTTCCCTCAGTAAGAGCATTGAAGATGGGTTGTGGCTGCGTCTTCCAGCATGACGCCAAAACACACAGCCAGGGCAACTAAGGAGTGACTCCGTAAGAAGCATTTCCAGCTCCTGGAGTGGCCTAGCCAGTCTCCGGACCTGAACCCATTGGAAAATCTTTGGAGGGAGCCAAAACTTAATGTTGCCTAGTGACAGCCCCTAAACCTGAAAAATCTGGTAAAGATCTGCATGGAAGAGTCGGCCAAAATCGCTGCTACAGCGTGTGCAAACCTCCTGAAGAACTACCTCTGGTCCTCTGGAATTCCAAACAAAGGTTTCTGTACCAAATATTAAGTTCTGATTTATATTGTATCATTTATATTGTATTTCATGCAATGGAACGCTAATTAATTATTCAAAAATCATATGAGTTTCTGAAATTTCTTTTATTCTGTCTCTCACACTTGACGTGTATGATGAAAAATACAAACCTCGCCATTCTTTGTTAGAGGGAAAACTTTAAAAATCAGCAGTGTATCAAATATTTATTTCCCCATTGTAGTCCCTTACAGTGGAGACGTCAATAGAGAAATAAATGCTCTATTTAAAAAGTGTTATTTTAAGAGATCATTATTTACTCTAAAAGCTAAGTCAGTTTTCTAGCTGTGCTTATTAGAGAATAATCATCTGAAGATAAAAATAAATAAAAGTTGAGCTGCTCCTAAGGACGAGACTTCAATAATTTAATTGCTAAAAGAAAAGGAAAAAGACAGAGGGATGAGGTTTCTGATGCCTGAACTGTATTGATTTCATTTGTATTAAATAGAAAAATCAAATAAACTGGCAATTAGGCCAAAAAACACTCATTAATTTAGATAGCATTCCAGCTAACCATTGTAAAACCCAAGGTTAAAAACAGTGATAATTTCTCACTTTTCTGTTTTATTATTTTCTTATGGGTCAAGTCATGATCCAGATATGGACATTTTAATTGCTAATGCGGTAAAACTTTGGAATTTAAATTACATTTTTGTGTCCCTACAATACTTCATCTTAAGGTAATTTTTCAGTTATTTTTTATTTAATTCATCTTATTTTTGTCTCCTTGTAAGCCATCTGGTGGTGGATAAATAAGTTGCATTTAATATAACAATAAAGCAAAGACAAAAAAGTAGTGTATTAACCACTTAATGTTTGTCTGTCACTGAATGTATGACAGACTGAATCTTCTATCGTGAAAACCTCCTTTTCTTTAAACCTTGCCCAGCAATTCCATTTTTTTTAGTGTTCCTAAATTGTGTTTTTATAAAATCTCTACTGTCTAGCTTGTTGTGTAATAAGTTACAATGCTAATTATATTCCATTACTCTTTGAGTAGTAGTTAGATAATAGTAATCTAATGTAAAGTTTCAAGCCAGTTTTTTATTTTATGGGGAAATTAAATTTTCAGTAAAACTGGTAGATTCTTATTTTTTCCACTTGATGGCAGCATATCCAAACAAACAAGTTTCTTGCAGTAAGTCAACAGAGGAAAAAAAAAGTCAATTAATGAATGATGACATGAAACAGTGGTGTCGGCTGATTAAATTCTTTAAAATAGTTAAGAGGCCGGCAGATACAGGCACTCTGTCTCATCAATAGTTCTGCTTGGTCAGTTGTACAAAAACGGATTAAATCCTGCTAAACACAAATAACTCCATTTCAACCAAGCAAAAAAGCAAATTTGGCAAATCATATAGTAATGTGAGTCATATCTCATTGATCATTTCAGTGCTTATCTCAGGCATGCTTCAAGTAATATTGCTCTGTACAGAGTAAAGAGACAATGTCCCCTGTCTGAGAAAATGTTTTTGGACCATAAATTTGACTTCAGACTCGGCGTACGACAATCTGTTACTCTGAATTTAACAAGATCCAGATCACATTAGCTTGAAATTACCCATTTTGTCTGAAGGTTACAGGCCACTGAAGTCTGCTTGTGTAATTTTTCCTAACAAATGGAAGCCATCCATTTGTTTTAACGGCCTGTTGAAGGACTTGTGCTGTGCTTCCAGATGGGAATTCAATTGTAACTTAATTTAGCGTGAGAAAACACTTTCTTCCTTCAGTTGTGTTTTTGTTAACAGAATGATGTACCTGACTCCAGGTCAGTTGCAATAACTTCAATTTGAAGCAGCCTAAACTCAAGAAGATGGACTGAGATCTTCTGCATGGGGTTGTGCAAAACCAGAAAATTTGAGTTACTTCCGCTTTAAAGAAGGTTTGCACTTTAACTTGCACCTTAACTTTCTCTCACTGAAACAGCATAAGTCATTCAAAAACTTGAAGGAAAAAATAATGTAACGAATTGTTCTTGGGGCATTGTCCTTATGATGAAATCAGGTAGGACAATCTGTAGAGTTTTAGCCAAATGTATTAAAAGGGCATGGTTGGCCATATCTAAACCCATAATTTAATGGCTCAACTTCTACTACAGCTGTCAGAAATCCGATAAATTCTTTTGTAGCTTCTTAGGAAGATGCAATAGTAGACAAAGATAGGCTTTCATTCTGTTATTTAAGATTGAGCTGGGTTATTTAGTTTTTAAGTAAATAGGCTGCAACAAAGGACGCAATGAACTCCTTTTTAAGTAGTAGACTGTAATGAGCTATGATTCGATAGATATTTGGTCTCCTATTAAGTGTTTACAGCAGTAAGGTGATGCACTTAGAATGAGTAGAAAAACCACCCCCGGTCATAATTTCAAAGGAACATGAATCCCTAGATCTTGGTTTAAAGGAGTTTCTTACATTTAAGAAACATCAAGCTTTAAGTTATTGTCAGTGCAGTCAAATTAATTCTTGATCTAGCAGTCTCATAGGAATGAAAAAGACAAAAAAAAGCTTTTAATGCTTTTAAATATGAATATACATGATTATTTGTGGGTTTAGATTGTCTTTATATTATTGCAATCTTTCTCATAGTCATCCTAGTTCCCAGTGGCTATGACTCACCACCAATCTGAACTGAAACACTTCTCAGGTGATACTGCAGCAGTTTTGTGCGTTCCCAGGTGCTGCAGACGTTTCTTGACATCTAAAGTACAGTCTGTGTTCCATCTAGCACACTACAATGCTACACAGTGGCAATTACCTTCATCAATCACACACTGATTGATACAGCACAGTTTGTGCTGATGAAATGCACAAGCGTTGATTATTTTCATCACCATTAGCAAAGGGCCTTGATTATTCCCTGTGCAAAGTTCTGGGGTGATTGGTGAACAGATGGTGGGAAGTGGAGGCAGTATTTTTGAGATTAGGTCGTGTTCTGATATTAGTGTTGAATGGAACATTTTGAAAAAAAGCTGTAACATTTCATGTAAAACCAGATTAAAAATGGAGAACATCCATGTTGATGGAAGTTGCTCCCCCCCATCTCTAAATTTCTATTCAGTGAGACTTCTATTACACATTTTCACCTTTACAACCTCAATTCTCGAGGAGCTTCCTACACAGTTTCCTGTCCTTTCATGTCACCTGACAGCACACACACAAACACTCTCAGAGCTTGATGGCTATATTTAGCATTTTCTGAGCTTCCACAAACAAAAAAAAATTAAAAAAATGAGATGCCCAATAGCATGCACAGCAAAGATGCTGTTTCCATGGTAAAACTGCCTCTTACCATTTTCTTTTGAGCTGATGGTTTATGAAGATGATCACTCCATCTTTCAGAAGCTGTTATCTCCCACTTGATTGTCCCATTTTCTAATTAAGATTACACAAATTGTCCTGCAAGAATTATCTTCCTCTGTTTTCTGCATGATCGAGAGGGAGATACTGGTTTTGCTTCATGGCTCATTTTAAAAATTGATAAAAGCCATATGCTTCTTTCATCAGCTTTTGACAGCAAGATGCCATATAAATGATGTGACTATATTAAAGACGTATTCACATTATACACTTAGGAAATATCTGATTTGTTGAATTTTTGAATTTGATAACTGAATGAGGGCTACCTGATCACGTTAGGATGTATATGAACTAAAATTCTGCCTCTGAGAGAATAAGGAAACGGTAGATAAATTCCTCCCATCATCTCCTGCAGCAACCTGCTGCTGACTGCTCATAACCTCAGTCTTTTCCTCTCCACCGCCTTGTCATTCTGTCTGACCTCCTCCTCTTCATTTCTCCCTTCATGTTTTGTGCTTCATCTAAAGTCCAGGTGATGATGAGGTTCCACATGTATGGCTTATTTTTTGAGCTGACATTTTACATTAATCAGTAACATGTATCAGGTTTTGGAAAGAGTGGGTGGGATAAACTGGAAATATTTGTATTAACTTCAGACAGCTTCAAAAGTGTTCTTTATCAGTTTATTTCTATGTTTGTTTTGAAAACAGTTGCTGAACAGTAATGTGAGTAAAATTATGCAAAACACAGCTTTCCTTATTGCCAGTTTGAAAACAATCTATAATTTGCCAGCACAACATGTAATTTCACACATTTTTTTTTTTTACACCACTTAATTTTCATCTAAGTAGAGGTGACCAATGAAGAAAAAATATGAAAGAGAAAATAAAACTGTACAGAAAGGCACTTGAAAATTTCATTGAATTTAACAAAATAATAAATAGATTACTGCATTTTCAAAAAAGCAAAAGTAAATGTGTGAGTTGAGTCTGGAAATTTCTTTGTGTGGTCATGAAATGCATGGCTATTTCCTGTACAAACACCTTGCTAAAGGTGTATGACTCAAGAGAAGACACACTCCCAATTTGAAAAGAATAATTTAGTAACCTTATCTGAGTTATAGCAAGACATCTCTGGTTTAACAGACATCTTTGGACAGGAGCTACAATCACATGAATGTCACTTATCCTGATATTTTCTCAGCACTTATCTGAGTTATAGAAAACAATGAAAAAAACTATATACATTTAAAAAAAAAAAGGGTGTTACACTGGTGAACCACATGGTGGCGCAAGAATTATTGACAGAGGACTACTATCATTCAGATTCATCTTCTCTTTCATCCTTCTGCCCATCGTCTATTTTGGTCACCATGATCAGATTCCTCCCTCCTTACCCTTTTCTTTCTCCCCTCACACCCCCTTGTCATTCATCCTTGCCACTCATCCCCCCCTCCCTCCTTCCTTTCTCTTCCACTCACCTCTTTTCCCCCTCCTTCCCTCCCTGTCTGACTTGTGCCGGTCTCTAATCAGAGCTACAGATACAGGGCTCTTGAGTGGATTTAATGGCCTGCTAACAGTGAAACACACTGAGCTGTGTGTCGTCGGCCATGGGCAGCCAGTGACCCGCGCGACATGTTGACTATGAACTTGGAGGGACTGGAAATGATTGCCGTGCTGGTAGTTGTTGTCCTGTTTGTTAAGGTGCTGGAGCAGTTTGGTTTGTTAGAAGCTGGCTATGACGGTAAGGAAACTGTAAACTCTCTATTAGTTCGGATTGGTGGCCAACCACTTGTTGCTGACTGGGTTTTTAAAAGCCTGAGTGTGGTTTGTGGGAACAGCTGATCTTTTATATCTGAAGCATTTAGCTTTGGGGGTTATCATTTGACAGTTTAGTTTTATTATGTTGCAGGAACCCATTAGGGACAATTTCCATTTTCTGTCTTTTTCTGATTTAAATATAACCCATTAATGTCACTCCTTTAGTGCATTTCCTGTTTATCTCATGATATAAACTGTAAGTGAACATTGAAAGGGTGTATTTGGCAAAGCCTCTAGTTAAATACAACAAGCAAGTCTGATTTTGGCTCTTTGGTCTGTGATTCATCAGTTGTCTTTTATAGTATTCAATAGTTCAGACTTCAATATGTCATCAAAGTCAAGTTTATACCCACATGGCGTTGATATGTTGCATCTCTGAGTCACCTGACTTTGCTGCTAATTGTCTCAACAGTTCAGATGACTCATGTGCTGCACATGAAGCCAGATATTACAATTAAATAGCCTGCTTTGTAATTGTTTTTGTGGTATCAGTACTCTTTGTACGTTGACAATTCAGCTCCACCTGATGTTGCTTATTAAATTAAAATGAAACTAGATTGTGGCTGTTTATCCAAATCAAAGTGAGACAGCAGAGGACTGCATGTAATTTTGCAGCAGTTAGAACCTTTAGAAAGTGGAACACAGAAAAGTGCCACAATTGCAGTATCCTTAGTTTAAATGAAGGTGGTTTAATCTAAATTAAAGTGGTTATATGCTTTTGATTTTAAAGAAGAAAAAATGACAAAGTTTTGCCACTCTTTATAGTTGCAGGGATTTGCTTGTGGTTGCAGATTGACTGCACTAGCTAAGGAAGATGTATTTGCTTCATTTTGAATTTTCTTAATAGCATTCTTGCTTCAGTATAGCTTAGGGAAAAATGAGTGAAGCAATGCCCTTTGGAGGTTTGTCAAGGTGCCATAATCAAACTCACTCACCAAAGTGTGAGTCTAATTTTCACTAGTTGTTTCTCTGGCTTTGAAGACCACAAGTTAGTTATAAGCTCTGCCTTCCGAACAAGCTGCCAAGCTGTTTGCCTTATGGCGGCAAAAGCCACACAAATATCCTCCAACCAGTCAGAATAAAAGAAGTTGCTGTTAATGTTTTCATTTAACTTTAGCTTGTATCAAAGAAACCCAAGAGGACATTGTTAAAGGAAGAAGGGAAAAGAGAGTGTGACAGAGCAGAAGATAAGGCAAGGGTCAACATCAGACTGACTTTTACTGGCTGGACAGAGCTCAGAGAGGAGACGAGATGCAAAATGAATGGTGAATTTGCCTTTTGTTAAGAGGCCCCACAGTGCAAAAATCTGACAAAGTTCAGTTGTTGGGCTTTAAAGGTAACACAACAATCCTAAACTAAGTTTTTTGGGGGTTCACGTCTAGTTCAGACCTTCCTGTTTTTCTTTTCGGTTTGTTTGTTTTCTCTGTAGATCAGTTTTGCACCCAGATTCTTTAACTACAGAGGTAAGCTGATGTGATATTCGTGGAATGTAGTTTTTCAGTGTTTTGCTAAAATAAACAGGCTGTTCTCTGAATCTGGATGGACTTGTGTGTTTTTCCAAAACCTTTATTTATCATTCAGCAGTAACAGTGCCTTCACAGATGTGCAAATTACAATTGTAATATGTACATAAATCAATTCTTTCATATTTTACAGCCGACAGAAAAATCTATTACTTTACATTCTTAAGCAGTCACAGTTACATAAAATGTCCTCATTCCACATGTACTTTTCATTAAGTTATTATAGTTTTTAAATAAATGTGCACATCACTTATGCATCTATCCTGCTTTTTTTTTTTTTTCTTTTTTTTTTGGGACATGCATATCACTGACCTTTTACTTTCATGCAAATTTAAGTGCTTTAGCCAAAGATAAGACGGGGGGGCTGACTTTTCATCCATTGTTACCTGGAACAGACATCTGATAATCCTCGCTATGGCATTTGTTTTAATTATGTAGACAATATGATCGGTTTGTGGCCTGTGAAGGGCAACACATATCATTGCTAAACATAGTCTTGAGTCATTTCTCGCTACAGTCACATTAGTTAATTGATAGACGTAGATCATTGCAGCAGAGGCAACAGGAAGATAATCCTAAGCTTCTTACACTGTTAGTAATTGGTCTCTGCTTCTCTTTGATTGCAATACCATGACATCAGCAGTCAATACACCTTTCCCACCAAGGGATGAACGATGCATTACTACCATTTTTAGCCATGATCAAAGTTATTCCCACAATTTTTTCACATTTAACCAGACATTGGGATTTCTGGAGAATTTGCAGTGAGATTGCTGGTCATTGTCTCTTGCTAACTATTTAAAAGTTTAAACCAAATCTATGTGTGTAAAATGAGAGAAGTTTTCAACTCAGGAAATGTCCACTAGCTGTGATGGTAGGTTAGATTAAATTACCCTTTAATTATCAGGAATATGCAGGATTTTGAATGCCCAAGTAAGAGTAAGGATAACTTCTTTTTTTTTTTTTTTTTTACTTAAACTGAAACTGTTTTACACTTAATTGTTCAGTTATAAAAGGAGATATTTTCAGAGACTAACTCAATACAGCATAAGTTAGAACAGAAACTTATAGGTTTGGTTATCAGTGGTATTTAATCTCACTTGATGACTTTTAGGTAAAAATAGATCGTCAACACAGCCTGATGCAAAGGGTTCCTTTCATTCTCTGAGCTTCTCTTTAGTGGTGTGACATTGAGTGACAGTGGTGTGCCACCAGTGCATTGGGATGTGACAGCTGACAAGGGCTGCAAATTATCCATCTGGAGGTGTGGCTTTTATCAACTGTGACTTTGAAAAAATGAGGCAGATAAATGGTCAAAGCCACACTGATGTGTGCATTATCACTTCTACTATGCCCTCTTTGATGCAGCTTCTCTTTGTGTGTTGGGTGGAACTTGTTTGTGTTATATTTAGTAGAATACCCTACTTCATGCCATGTCACCATCTTCTTTGTCTCTCTCTTGAGTCAAGCCATCTGGATCCTATCCTGTATGTTATTTTCTGATGTGTATCACTCCTGCTTTAGGGAACAGGTCAGATATTCGGTGTCCACTCATGCATTGTGAGGTACAACTTTATAACATTAATCTGTGTTCAAAGCTTTTTCTTAAACATGTAAACGCTGTGATGGCTGAACAAAACATAAGGTGCAGTGACGTTCACATTTTAGATTGGAACCCAATTGATGATGGATTAAGATTGCGTTCTGTGAGCATATTGGTCGGTCACTGTCGGAAAACTTATACCAGTATGAAGGGAACTGATATCAGGATTTCAACTTAAGTTAAAAAAAGTAAAGAAAATAAACATGAATTCATATTATTTCCCATTTATTTTTCCTTTTTGGAGTCATGTTTGTAAACTGTTAACTTTATACTTGTAGCTTGTGTAAAACAGTTTCATAAAATGAGTTCTGAAAGAGTTCACAATTGAACAAATAGAAGAATCAAAAACAGTGCTATTGCAAATGTTTCAAATAAGAGTCGTATTCCTACAGCTAAACACGGTGTTTTGGATCATGATTTGTGACTTTTTTTGCAATATCTGGGCCTGGAGTTCTTGTTTTTGCTCCTGCACTGATGAATTCTGAATTATATCAGAAACATTCAAAGGATAATATCAAACTGTCATTTTGTGAAGTTAATCTAGAGAGAAAGGGATTTGACTTCAGCCCGAAGCCGAAAATATTTGCTAAAGCTGATGTTTCAAAACAGACAATTTTTGAAAGACTTAACTGAACAGAAATGTTGTGAGTACTTGAAGTGAGACGTTGATGTGAAGAAATCCACCAACATATGGTGCTAGAGCTGAAGCTCATGTTGCTGAATATGCCTTTAGGACTTTTGTAAAATATGATGATGTTTTAGGACATGAGGAACAGACATTTCCAAAGGGTTTGCAAACTTTTAGCACAACTTTGGATACCCCAAAACACTTAGTTTGGAATATCTGTGCTAGAGACTCTGCAGCAGAGTGTCCATTACAAAGAAAAGGAAAGAAAAAATGGCACAAACTGGATGCATGTCACAGCTGATGCTTGTTGATGGAAATGAATGCATATAGATGCATGAAGAATTTCTTGGCCAAAACATCAGCAGCTAATCAATGCATTTACACGATAACATGCACAATAGCATCACACATGAAATATACAAATGTACAACATAATATACACAAATGAAAGCTTATAAAACTACCACATGCCTCCTTTAGCTTTTTACATATTTCTGCAAATAACTGTCCAGGATGTATAAACAAATCAAGTGTTTCAATGTTGCTGGTTACCGGCAGAATTATGAAGTAGAATTTTTTTTATTTTTCTTAAAGGTTTTTGGCACCTCGGCTTTCTGTTTAGCTATATATTTACAAGACTGAAGCTTTGCAGACACTCACTTCTAGACGTGCTCATCAGTTAGCAGATGTGCCAGCAGAGGGTAGCAAAGCAGTATCAGCTTAGAGGCTCAGCCAGGATCATCTACTGAATTCAAATCGGTCATAAAGCAGTCTTTTATAAATAAATCAGAATAATTATCAGAACTCTGGAAATAATATCTCCCACTTTAATAAACATTAGATTCAGTTTGTCATATAACTGGTTCAGTTGTGTAATACATCTGGCAGTTAAGCGTTTTAATCTGTAATGTAGAGCTCTTTACCAACAAACAAATTCATAAATCTCCTCAGTTAAAATGCAGTGTCCTGCTCATGAGAAATTAGATCTAGGTCCAAAACAAATATTGTCTTCTAAACACATTAGAATAATATTTTTATGCTCTTTAAGTTTTAAATTGCAAAGCTAAAAATGCAGTCATTCGAAACAGATTTGATGGCTGCAACAGCAAATAAGGCCTCAGTTTTTGTCCTTTTTAGAATGGACATATAGAGTTCCAGTCAAAAGTTTGGAACCACCTAGCCATTAAATTTGAATGGGTAGTGCGTCCAAACTTTTGACTGGTACTGTAAACTAAACTATAGGCAAAGTTTAAACCCGTACTTTTATTGCTCACTGTCTTTTATTTTGATTGATATAGAACATAATAATGAAAAGTATTTCCTGACAATGTCATCGCAGCACTAATATGGCATCATGCTGAAAAGGTAAATGTTGCATCCAATCTGAATGGGATAAACTGATCCTGGTCAATATGTATAAAATTCCTTACATGTTTGAAAAGATTACGTCACAGGTTAGAGATCTGAACCCTTCCATTACACAGAAGGTTAGATCTGATTTAGAACAAGCTTAAAATGATATGGATAATGTGACAACTATATTCACCTCAGCGATCAGTAATGTTTCAGTGTAGAAAATGAAGAGATAACAGGAAAGCAGTTTGAAAGAGAAAGTTAATCAACTTGACAAAATGAGTAATGGCACTGCTCTTTAATGAAATATGTCACAAATCTTCCTCATTTAATATTTATACTGAAATTTCTACTCATAGCTGAGGTAATGTGCTCTTTATTGCTTTCCTCTTACTTTTAAACACCTATTCAGTGGAAGAGTAATCTGCAATTTATTGTAATATTTGATACTAGCCAGAAGTCTCAAACAGGTATTGAAGGGATATTGTTGTCTTTTATGTTTTCCATTAAATTTCACACTGTTCACGTTGTTTCTATCAGTATTAGCTTTGCTCTGTCGTTAATCACAGCATTAAAGGAGCTCCAGTGACTAACTCGCAGGAAACAGAATGACTGATGCTGTAATTTGTTTGTTTCTGCGGGCACATCCGTAGAAGAGGCTGAAACAGAGCTGTTAAGCTGGATGTGGAGAAGCAGCCTTGTTGATTTGTGAAGCCTGGGCAGTCAGTGTTATTTCAGCTGCCTGCTATTACATAAGCGGAGGTCATGTATTCGGCAGCATTGGTTTGTCTGTATGTCTGTTAGGAACACAACTCAAAAGGTTGTGAATGGGTTTTTGATGAAATTTTCAGGAAATCTCAGAGAATAAGGAGCAATTGATCCGGTGATCCGGATCACCACCTGGATCCAGATTTTTTTTTTTTTTTTAAAGGATTCTTTACTATTGGGATATAGGGATAATTTTGCCATTAGAGCTTCTAGCTCAAAAGTAATGCCCAAAATCATGGGCACATTTTTTTTTTTTTTTTACAATGGCTTGGTGGAGGTCTGCGCTCTCCGAGTGCTTCTAGTTTTAGAAATGTGTCAGCAGGAGAGTTCTACACAGAAAATGTTACCTGAAGTTACCTCTTTCTACCTTACAATGAAAAACTTCCTCCAGGTTTTTCTTTTTAAGTTTTCTTCAATTAGACACATTTAGTTGAGTGTCACTTTTAGCAAGAATAGACTACAATACATGCAGTACCTAAAAGATTACATTTGTACATGTTTAATGAAATCATAACACATTTTCTGGATTATTAAATGTCTGGGTCCAACAAGTCAACTAACAAGCAGATGCAGGTTTTTAAATGAAGCAACATACATTGTGCTCTTTACACTTTTGGACAAAATCTGTTGTGCAGAGTTGGACAAATGTCAAAAGGAAAGCCAAGAGTAGATTAAACAGCCCTGTTGTATGTGTTTCCAACATTATGAACAGATTAATTTTGCATATAAACGCTTTTCAGGAGGATGTTAAGTGTCATTTTTACAGATATCAACATGCATTTATAATCAGTTATCTAAGCCAGCATGGGTACAGGCTTTGCCTCCAGGTAATACTAAAGTCCCATAATATTTGTAGATGCCACGTTTGATTATATTAGACTATGATATTCACTCTCAATTGAAACAAGTTTTATGAATCATGGCTTTGACAAGGTGTTCAGACTTTTTGATAAAGACTAAGAATGTGCTCATGGAGTTGCAGTCTAACTGAATGTGTATGGAGTTTAGTGTCCTTCAAGTCTCCATATTTGTTGAAATCTTCACATAAGTTTGCCACTTCCCAACATAACTCAATGCCAGCCAACATGTCACACAAAAATATGGAGCTGTTTATTACTGCAAGCTCTGGCGTTCTCTGTGTAACTGTCAAACTACTGCTAAACTGCTCCTAAGGATAATGATTGTTTCTTCTATCCATCTCTGTTTACTATGCATTTCCTCTGAATTTCAGGAAATTGTTTGGTAATGAATAAAGCTTCCTCTGCTACAGAGTTTAATACATTCAAAGTGAGCATATTGGAATTATATTACATCGCTTGTAGAATATTTATTTTCTGTGTTTTTTCCTTTACGGTCATTAAAAGTTAACTTTATTTTACTTTCCGCTTTTGCGTCTGTGTTATCTGATCTACATCACAGATCTGTGAACCAAATAACATCAATAAATGATTTCCTTCCATTTAATACTGTGATGGTTAGGAATGTCTCCACACAATTAACTAGAAATGAGGCAGTATTCAATACCAGCATATTTAATAGTGGAAGATTAATAATATCTCATCCAAAGATTGCCCCAGGAGTCCCACTATGCTTAAAGTATTAAGTGATTATTTCACAGCAGAATTTTGTCATTACTTTTTTTCTTTCTTTCTTTTTTTAAAAGGTAAAGGGTAAATTATTCTTATTTCCTGATTAAAAAAATAAGAATGTAATAAAATTAAGTTCTTGCTCAAGGACGTGTTACAGTCTAGATTTAATTTTAGATACGATCATCAAGAAAAATTATTGCTATTTGTAAGAAAAAGCTGATTGGTCTTGCCTTCCATGACAGGTTATTGTCAAGTTTCTTCCTCTCCATCTTATGGATGAAAAGAAAAATATGGCTTTCTGTTAACTAGGGACAGTTTAATGTGTGTCCAAGGCAGATGTTAGCTGACAAAAAAGGAAGTTAAGGAGCCCTTAGATTAGAGATTAGCCTTTGATTTGATTTTTAACCTGTTTTAGAGCAATACATCTGTTTCAGCTTATCAACTTCATACTGCAAACATGTTATAGAAAACTATCAGGCAAAGTATAAAGGGCTTAACAATCTAAATCCAGTTCAGATATGCATTCATGTTTTTATTTTTGGTCCAAACATTATTAGCTCAGTTGTAGAATTGAAATTTCAGTGCTTCATATTGTACGTGCAGCCTAGAAATAATCAAAACATTGAATATTTTGTGTGTTTTGAAAGATCACCAGGAGTTCTTGAATAATTTTTAACCACAGATCTGAATTTTATAATGCTATAATGATGATGAAAGAAAACCCCTGCTGTTTCAAACTAAGCTTATATCATTTTATACCCACTATTACATTTTTCTGATTAAGAACCAGTTGTATTGATTTCCTCTCGGCATCTTTTCCTTGCTGCTGAACTGTGCTCAACATATTTCATCTCTGGACAGTGGCTCCAGCCATCCTGTTCTCTGTCTGCCATTTTATTTCACCCTTGTCTTCTCTCTTTTAACTGTCCTCGCTAATGCATGTTTTCCATTGACTTTTGCACTTGAAGGTAAAGCATGACTGGCACCTTGTTTCTTAAGGATAGTGCTCCATAAATCTGATGACAGGCTGGCTGTGCAAAGAAAACCCATGTCCTGCTCTCTGCCTCGACATGTCGTCCATGCTGATAGCCATGCCGGAGCTATCTGGCTAAGATAGGAGAAAAGCAGGTCAATGTTATCTGCTCTAGCACACTGCCCCGAGCTTTGTGTTACTGTCCAGTTGATAATGTCATCGGCTTTTCTTTTTACACTAGAACTAATCATCTAGAATGATACAAATCTGGTGGACCTGCTGTAGAGAGAGGGCTGCCATTTCTTGTGAAGATGAATGGCTTTTCAGGGACTTATGACCTTTAACTGAACTTGTGGCTGATGTCCTGTACTTTGCTTGCATTATTCTCCATTATGGTTCCTCTAGTTTGAGCTTTCAGGCATGGAACCAGAAATTGGTCAAGTTGCTCCTGCTCGGAAGTTGCTAAACAAATATATCCCAAACCTAGAGCAAAATAGTTAGCTTTTACTCATATAGCTGTCAATGTGACAATTACTGATTTCTTCATGTGCTCCTCATTTGGTGCAATGGCAAGGATGGAACTATCATGTGTTAATGTAACCATTATCTCCTGGGTCATATTCCATAATTTCCTGAAGCCCAAAGCCTCATTTCCTTTTCAAGGAAAATTATAAAAAATTAGCGATCTAAGATTAGTTTTCTGTTGCTTGATTAATGTGTTAATTATTGCCTTTTTTTATTCATTTGACATAAAAGTTGGGGGGCAAAAAATAAGATGAGGCATTTCATGGTTTAATTTTAAGTCAAAATGCAACACACAAGACCAGTTTTGATGAAAAAAAATAACTAACTTGTATAACTCGAGCTAATGCAAAGTACCATATGTCCAAATGGACAAACAAAAACACAAGAAGCACGACAATGTTTACAAGATTCAATATAAGGGGCCTGTAACAACATAGAACAAGAAGTAAATGGATATATTTGAACTTGGGTAATTTTAGATTACAGTTAAACAGTTGAGATACGCACGTCAAAACTTTCTGTACTTCAATTGTTTCGGCATTGAAGTTAAAAGGTTGAAAACTTCAGATTTCCATCAAGACACGTGTCTACAGGCAGTTGTCGTAGTCCAGAAATAAGTTGTCAATAACAAGAGTTACTCCACGGTTGATTGCCCATGCTGCTTCACTGAGGGTTGCCTCGGTTCATGGCTCATAATTGCCTTCCCCTTCAGAGGTACCACTCGAGTAAATATGACAAGCTCATTTTAATGTGCTTTAGAAAACACAAGGCAAACTCTAATGTTGCTTTGCATGCCTGAGCAAACCCCAGCAGGTGTCACCTAATTATATCCCCCACTTGTACTTTAAGCTGATGTGTAAACAGTGGGACGTTCTCATCTTCGCCTCCTTGCCCACCTACAGGCGGCTGTCAGTGTGATTGATGACGGTTACACCAACGCTGCTTCCACCTTTTACAGATCCTCACGGTGTGCTTGGGGGGGGGGGTGACACTTGTCCAATCCTTAATGGAAAATTTCTTCTCGGTGTTTGTTTGGTATACACATGTAGTGTGTTGAGGAAAAGTAATGAAGCTCCTGAGGTGTGCACCAGTGGACGTGTGATGTTGGATTTGTTTTTATTGCTCTGTGGTTTACTTATTGGGAAACCCTTGAAGCATCCCTGCAATTTATTAAATTATGAAGAGGAAACATATTAAACTTTTTTCTATGTAAAATATGCTTTTTCAGTTGTTCTGTTTTGTTTAGTTTTTTATTGTTAGTCAGTGTGGCCGATTCATTGAGCTGTACTTTAAGCAGTGTGTTTCTGGCAGGGGATGTGGCAGCAATAAATGAGAAAAAATATATAATCCCTTCCAAGATCAATGTCTGTCAGTCTACTGAGACAGACAGACAAAAAGGCTGCAGGTTTGTCACTTGGATCATTCCTGTCTATCACAAAGATAAGGGATTTGGACTCAGACATAGCAATGTGCTAGACTTGAGTGCTGCTTGACATTTCTAGCTTGAAGATGCTATCCTACAGAGGTTATTTAGGCTACACAAGTTTTTGTGAAGCCCTCCAATCCCATGATGATGATCCAAACTTGCGACATTATTATGTTGTCGGCTACAAACACCACTGAATTGTCAGCTGTTTTGCTCCTCCACAGAAGTTCTTCAGAGACTTTGTTCCCTCCGATAGATCTTTGTTCTAAACCGTGAACTTTCCACAGCCTCCATTTCCTTTTCCAATTCAGATTGAAAATGATTTTCTTTTATCTTGTGAAGTGAATTATCCCTGTATGATCCCTAACCTCTTGCTTTCTGAAGGCCCCTGAACTGGATCCAGTAGTTTTTGTTAATAAAATGGAAAAAAAGAAAAAGAAATCCAAGATATGTGATGACACATTCACAAAACAATAACAACAGGCTCATTCTGACCGAACTGACCCAATCTCTGGCTGTTTTTCTGGTGGAAACTGAAAAAGTGTTTGTGGCTAAAGAGGTAACATGGAATTTTTAGGTGTACTATCAGCGCTTACCTCCTGAAACAATCTTGGGTGAAGCATTTGTGTTGCAGAGATTGAATGTGTTCCACTCATTGAGCATATTATGGGGGTATATGTATTGACAGAATCATGACTTTACATGGATACTTGCTGTCCCATACTGTGTGTCCACATAAATCTACACACATCTAATGAAAACAACTTAAATAGGTTTTGTTATTTTTGTGTTTCTGTGTTGGATGTTACAATTTGTGAATAATTCCTTCTTATTTTACTAACTATTAATTGATGTGAATTTGAAAAATAAAGCTGAGCCCTGGCATTTTTTTCTTAAAGGGGGGCACTTTTAGGAAAGTGAAGCCTATGCTAACCATAGGCTTTGAAGTGGCTTTAAATGTGACGATGTCTTCACTGATGGAGCGGGACTATTGCTATGAGCTGGATGTTGTTACCCCAGAAACAGTGCAGCATCCAACAGTTGGGTCAGCTGGTATTTCATACTTTGTAACTGAGTTAAGGTTTTTTCCTTTTGATTGTTTTGTTTTCCTTCATTTTATCAAAGATTTTACTTTGACTACAATTACATTCAAAGTGTTTTAGACTTTGAGAGGAAACCTGGAGATTAAATACTTTGATCCAGGTATTTCTTTCCTAGAAACCATTAAGAGCAGTTCAACCTGTAGTAACTTCCTTTTGGCTGCAAATATATGCTGTTTGCACAACATTTACTGTCGAGATTTGAAAAATAATCTCTTCAAGTTCTCATTTATACATCATGCAGAGGAAAATGCTACTTCTTTGGAATTGTGTTCCTTGTCACGTGAATAAATGAAGTCAAATGATCTTTTGTTTATTTGCATCAAATGTAGAGAAAAAAAAATCTCCTTAATGTTTTACTGTGTAACCTGTTTGTCATTCAGAGCTGCATTAGCTGTGTAAATGGACTTATTACTAAACCTTCCTCAAAACCTTTTAACATATTTGATTTAATAGACAATGCACACCTAAATACATAAACAAATTGAGCTTATATGTGTTCTAAATCACTAACAATACAATATGCATGGTAAATTATTCATAATAAAGAAAAAAAACTAATTTACATCTCTTCTTTTCCTCTCAGAGCAGCAGTAGATGACTGGGTATAAATAAATGTGTGTTTTTTCCATTACTGGGTCATCTATCACAGAGCAATTGAGTAAGCGGTGAGTTACGGCTCCTTTCACAGTGCCAAAATAATATCCTGCAGTGATGATTGCAATTAAGGTGGCTTTGTGCATTTACATCAGTGATGTGCTGCTCATTTTACTGTAGATGGAGGCAAAGCCTGGGAAACACTGCAGTCAGAAGTTGTGTTTACAACTTCAAATAGCTACTATTTTCTTTTCCACATAGAACTCGGTTGAAATTCAGAGAGAGGGGGGGGGGGGGGGGGGGTAATAGGAATTAATAGAGAAATGATTGCTTAAAGATCGATTAAAATGACCAGTGACACTCTACACAGGGCCAGTAGATGGTGGTGTCTTCACTCATTTGCTCCTGACACTAACTCCAACCTCTCTCACAGACTTACTGGGTTTTCTTCCTTAGTCCAGTATGTTTCACCATCTGATTTGAGCTGTATGAAAACAAGACATTTCATCAAATTAAGTCAATACTTGGCTTTCAATAACAATCAACCTACTGCTGTGTGCAAACATATTAAATCTCCCCATTCTATATCCTGGCCTTTATACTCAGCCAAAGGGCAAATGTGTGATTGTTTTAATTTTTGTCTCCATTAAATTATACATCATATTTCCTCTGGTTTTAAATGTGAATGCACTGATGCATTCTCCTTTAATTCTTTATCAGCCTTATTTAAATGGATTTTGAAATGTCACATTACCATGTGAGCTAGCTTTTTTTTTTATCCATAAAAGGTTTTGTATCTGTTTAATTAAGGTAAAAACTGTTTTTAGTTAGGCATGGTTCCAGCTGCCTGATGCACTCCTTAATTCACCCTGCAAGGACCACTTCACAACAGTGTGATATAACTGGTTTGGTTAAGGATATTAGGAAGTATTGATGAGATTATGGAAAGAGTTGAGGGTTCCCTGATTGGCTCATGTGATGCATCAGATAGTTGAAGGCTTGAAGGAGATTTAGGATGGGAGATCTGTCTCAGGATGACCCAAGCTAACTAAGAACCCCTTCAGATGGTGCCTGAAAAAAAAAAAGAGGGATGATAAGAGGTAAAGATGGGGATTGGGAGGAGGAAGGGTGAATGAATAAGGGAGCGGGGGGGTGATAGAGGAGGTGTGGATGGAGGAATAGATAAGGGAGACTGGTAGAGTCGAGAGAAGGAGAGTATGCTCACCAGGTTATTGGAGTGCTTGATCCCAAGTTAACAGGTTATCTTAATTTGAATTAAATTTTATGCTTTTATCCGCTAATCTATCGCAGTCCTCCCCGAGTGACACTATTTATTAGATCTCATAACGTTACTATACAGTTCATACCAAACTTTGCTCCCTTTCACTTTTTTTATTTACATTTCAGAGTTTTTCCAGTTATTATGTGCATATAAAGCTCCAGAGCAGTTTTGCATTTTCTAGCACCGCACCTCGCTCTGCCTCTCTCCTCTCCCCTCCCTTCTCACTCCCTCACTCATATTCACTCCCTCTCATCTTCCCTCCCTTTACTTTGCAGAGAGAGGCAGTCTGTGAGCCTGAAAGAGCAGAAGCAAGCCACAAACTGTCAGAGGAGAGCAGAATTTGCTCTCTGCTTCTACGCAGCTGCCTCATGCCTACTCATTTAAGAGGAGAGGAAAGAAAAGGCACAAGGAAGCATTGAGTTCAACATGTGTGGACTTTTCTTCCCTTTGAACCATCTATTCTAAATTCTTACTTTGGGAGGGCTTAAGTTAATGACTTTGGACTTCTAACAAAAGTGAGGACAGTTGTTTGATTTTTCTTTTTCTTCTTTTATTACTTTTTTTTTTTAAACTTGTCCCATCTCAGCTGTACCCAGACTGGATTTAGGGAGTGAGCGAACTGTAGGCGGGTGCCGGGAGTCACCCGGCCGCTGTTTGCAGGCCAGCATAGCGCTGGAGTGGGTGCAGGGGAACTGGAGCGTGGGGCCAGGTGGGAGTGCCGGTCCTGGTCCTGGCGGCGGTCCAGAAGGGGAGGAGGCCGGATCAGGGTCCGGGTTTGGATCGGGGTATGGTGGCTCCGAGAGGGCAGAGGGTGGAGAAATGCTGAGCGCCATCTGGGAGACAGAGGGGCTGCAGACGGTGGGCATTGTGGTGCTGGTGTTCGCTTCCATCAAACTGCTGCACCTTCTGGGGCTCATCAGCTTCTCAGAGGGTAAGACACGGTCGGAGAAAATGCAGGAGAGGGAGGCAAACTTTCAGAGAAAGGACACAGCTGCAATAGGGAGGGGAAGCTTGTTGATTTGTCATGATGCAAAAGCAAATATTTAGTCATTTCTTCTTGTTTTCCAGTGTTTACTCCCTTGACTCATAGGGTTGCTCTTAAAATTCAATTTGGAAAAGAAGTGTTTTTGTTTCATTAGAAAACTGAAAATTGGACAGAAAAACAGTTTACAAGAGCTTGACTCGAGAGAGAAAGTTATTCTTTTTTCTCTGGAAAGATCCAGATACGAGGCATGCAAGTGTTAATTATTTGGACCTCAGAAAAGAGGGACTATACTTTTGACATTGCATGTTACGCTTGCTTCTATGTGTATCTCAAAACACAATTGGATATCTGGGAACACAATTTCTTTTCATGTACAGTATATCCACTTAAGCATAAGCTCAAAGGAAACCGATTGCAGTGTACCAAGTATGGTCACTCTAAAGTTCTTAAAGCACAGATTGTGTCAGCCCCTTTGTAAACTGTTTAGTTAAGACCTTCTACAGTTGTCTCATTAGATACAGTCAAGCAGCACAGTAAGCAGTTTAAACACAAAATCAGCCCATCCATCAGACAACTGTTTAGGAAACGCACCGTATTTTTTCTAATTAGACTAATCAATCAAAGTTGTGTCAGCTGTATGCATATTTATAGAGACACTTTGTAAACAGACATGATGGTGTGTGATGTAATAGTGTGTAACAGAAAAAAAGAAAAGGTTTCGTGACCTGGAAGAGGTGTTTTGATGGAGAACAGAATGTGGCTGTGTTATTTCAGAGGCACATGGGAGCAGTGTTTCCATTCAGGGGGGGAACAGTGAACCTTATGCTGAGCACAAGCGTTTACATGCTCCACTAAACAGTTACGAGCTGCTTTCCCTTCACATTTCTAAACGCAGCAGACATGATATTGATTATTTGACATGGTGAGATGATGCAGGCGGCAGAGTCTTCATACATTTCTGGTTCTGTTTGGCTGTTGATGCGATCTGTTTTTCCACAAACGTGTCTCAGAATCTAATTACATACAGAATTTCTGCTGCCTGAACTTTTGGAAGCTGACAAGCAGTCAATACAGATACTGATGCATGCATGTATGTTTGCAGTTATCGGGAGATGAAAAGAAGTGTGAAAAAGAAAGGGATTAGAAGAAGAAGGGATTGAAAATGAGGCTGAAATGATTTTCCACGTTGAGGTAGATAGTTTTTGAACCTTAAGAATCCCGTAGAGCAGATTTTTAGGGTGGCAGGAAGAAATCAGAAGCACATACAGTTTTGCACAAAATTATTCATACCCTTCCATTACAAAAGGAGAAAATACAGCTGTCACTGAAATAAGCTGAAATTGACTAAAGTAAAATAAATAAAGTAAAATAATAAAAATTTAATGAAAATCATGACCTTGTTTCTGAATTGTGGTTCAATAGAAATATTTTTAAAAAACAAGCAAAAAATTTGAGAAACTAATATACGTTACGTCACTGATAAGTTAATATTTTGTTGAGCAATCCTTTGAGTCAATCACTGCAATCAGGTGTTTTCTGTAACTCTCAATCAGACTTCTACACCTGTTTTTGGCCCACTGCTCATCAGCAAAGTGCTCTCATTTGTCCAGAACCATTTTGTTTGTTTGTTTTTTAATACATTTTTCAACTCAATTAAATTAAAAAAACAATATTGTATTTCACTAAATTATAATTTAACACATTTTTATCTATTATTTCTTTTTTCCAGTCTCCAGTTATTTGAGTGACTATTGTACATTTTGCCTTTTCTTTAATGGAAGGGTATGAATAATTCTGTGCAAGACTGTAGATCATCAAAACTAAACAAACTGAGCACAGTTTAAAAAGTTTGTTTATAGGCTATTACAACAGTTTAGATTGGGCCTCTTTACATTTCTGGTTCTAGCAAGAGTTAATCATTAATACATGGAAAATAACTGTAGTTATCTATTAGCTTTATATATATTCGAGCTTGTTCAATGATTGCTGTTGTAATTTATAAATAAAGTTGGTTTGGCTAATATTTTCGCCGAGCCAGCTGTTCAAAGTTCCTAACTTTTTTTTATGGTTAAGTACATTGAAAGACAAATTCAAGTTTATTCAACGTAAATATGAACATTTGAGATTTGTATGTGTCTATCTTTTTTATATGAAATGAGTTGACTAAATCAGTGTTCCAGTATACAGTTGTCTGCAAAGTTATTCATACCTTTCCATTAAAGAAAGAAAAAAATCAGCTGTCAATGAAATAAGCTGAAACTGACAAAACTAATAGTGAATAAAAATTTTGTGAAAATCATGACATTGTTTTTGAATTGAGGTTCAATAAAAATATATTTAAAATAATATCAAAAAATATGAGAAATGAATATACGTTGCGTCACTCATAAGCTAATATTTTGTTGAGCGATCATTTGAGGCGATCAATGCAATCAGGTGTTTTCTGTAACTCTGTCAGACTTCTGCACCTGTTGACAGGTATTTTGTCCCTCTCATTGGTCTAGGACCGTATTGTTTGTTCTTTTGTTATTTTTTCAAATCAATTCAGTTAAAAAACAATGTTGTTTTTCATTAAATCATAATTTAGCAAATTTATATTTAATATTAGTTTTTTAAGTCTCCAGTTATTTGAATTACTATGAAGAATTTTGCCTTTTCTTTAATGGAAGGGTATGAAGAATTTTGCAGACAACTGTATGATGGAAGCATTAATACAGCAGCAAACTACAACTTGCTATGTGAAGAAATAACCTTAAATTGATGTCCTTATACCAGCCTGTCTTACTTTATTATGTGACTCTAATTTTATGAGGCATATGGTCTTTGTTTTAAAAGTCACTCCGGCTGCATGTTTTTTCATGCTCATGTCTCTGTCAAAGCAGGCAAAGCTCTGGATTTTCTTTAATAGAGTAACACACCTCTTCTGGGTAATGTGAATCTTGACAAAGTGATATCACAGATATAGAGATCTTTGAGCTGTTTAAAGAGCTTTAATTCTGTTTTGGGTTGTGGTTGTTTGTTTTAGAGTTCAGAATGAAATCATATCCTTCAGTCAAGGTGAAAAAGAGGCCCATAGCCCCTCCTAGCCATTTTTACATGCGTTCCAGTTGTGAGCAGACCTGCATTACATGTTTGAATGGAATAAATCGTTTTGACATGTGCAGAACTGTACCACTGTCTGACTTTATGGACACAGCAGTAGAAGAAGAAACAGTGATTTCGATGTAAACAAACACAACTGCGTGTGTGTTGCCATCTTACTGATTTCAGTTTCTCACCGTCAGTGATTTTAATTTTTTCATTTTTTTTTAAAACCTAAAATTATTCATTTGTATCACATACCAATCAGTTCTGTTTGGTTTCACCCTGTCTTTCTCTACATGTAACATGTAGCAATGTGAGCCGTAATGTGCGGGATTAAAGCACACTGACATATGGCCGACGTAACAGGCATGCGTAGTAAGGATAATTTCTACCCGACATTCGGAATATGTGTTTTCATGCTCACTGATCGTAACAACAATCAGTGTAACCCCCTCCTCTCGATCAGAAGAGGGATTGGATCAGAATCTTCCAATTTGTATGTTCACATGAAGCATTTTTATTCCGATTAGGTCAGGGGTGTCCAAACTTTTTGCAAAGAGGACCAGATTTGGTGAATCAAAATTTGTGAGGGCCGACCCTTCAGCTTGACAGTTTTGAACCAGTTACCTAAAACAATTTTATAACATTTTTATTGAAAATGGTATAGTTTTCTTTTCAGAACACAAATAAATCTAAACAAGTTTTTTTTTTTACCTAAATCACTATCTTTTATATTTAAGAGACCACATAAGATTATTAAAGAGAATGTCTGAAAACATTTTTGAGAAGATTTAACATATCTAGGTTAATTTGAAACATTACATATTATTCACTAATAAATCCTCCTAGTAAACTTCTAAATTCAGAGCATGTGAAAAGGAAAATAACAAACAGTTGTATTATTCAGAAGTACAAAAGAAATCCTTGTATCACTCCTTTGGCTTTTTAATTAAATGTCAAAAATGGAGAATATGCTTTTTGATTTTAAATCAGATGTCGAAAAGTAAAAAGTCAGTAATGGAAAAACGGGCTGTCAGACTAAATTAGATAAAAAATTTTAATGTGCCAGGTTTATGAGACCTGGTTTGATTGTCAATTAAAAAACAAAGAAACCAATAATACATGGATTGGAAAGACGTGTTGCATATTGAAACCTTTGGTTTTGATTGTCACGAAAAATCATTTCACTGAGATTTTAGAATTTTCTTCAGCTCAGAAAACTGAAAAATAACTTGCCTGCACTAATGTGAAGGCATGGCAAGTTTATTTGTATAGCACATTTCATGTACAGGACAATTCAAGGTGCTTTACATATAAACATCAGAAACATTACAGCGGGGTGCAGAAAGCATTAAGAAGAATTAAAAATTTGAAGTCGATTCTTTGACAAACGGGCAGCCAGTGTAAAGATAGGGTGATACTGAAATCTGGACTTCAGCATGTTGGCCAGGTCTGGTTTTGATGTAAGATGGGGTGCAGGTCAAAGTGCAGCCAAAAGTCTACTGCTGTCTCCTGGTGAAATATAAAATGGCGTTTTTGTACATGCATATTTTATACTTTTGTCAACAGTGCTGGCGGACATTGCTTTTATGACATAGGCTGTGGGCCGGTGGAAATTTGAATTTGGGCCACTTTTGGCCTCTGGGCCGGACTTTGGACAAGCCTGTATTAGATTTTTAATCTTAATGCTTGTGTCCGTATCAACATGGCTGTTAACGGTATTTACACTGAAATAAGGTCTTAGGTTAATAACTCTTAAATCTCTAACATATCACTGCTTGTTGTATGCTTTTGTTGGTCTATAGTCTTGGTCTGTACATTTGTCTGTTCTCATTTGCAAGGCTATTCTTGGTCTGCTTTCTGCTGATTTACACACCTACATTTTTCAAAAAGCCCAGGAAGTTATTCTCTTTGTACTCAGGATTTATTCCTAATGACTGTTCCCAGAGGCTGCACTAAACAAGGGAAGGGGTTATTTAATTATACTGCTCTCATTGCATGGAATCAACTTAAAATGGCTTAAAACTGGAAATAAAGCTCATCTTGATGAATACATTTAAAGCAGTTTTATGTGACAGAGGCCCTAAAATTGTTTTTGAGTTTCTTATTTTCAATGAAACCTCCATGGACATGGTTTCATTGAAAGTGCACGCTCTGCTTAACATGCATACTGTGAGACATGTTCACAGCTGGGAGCTGCCCAATACGAACACGTCCCTCTGCTCTTGGCCACCTGAGCAACTCCACTGGGGCATCAGGGGGATAAAGGTCTTACTTTAAAAGTCTCTGTGGGATAAATGTTTAGGGAGTTTCTCAGCTGGGCTGCAGATATAAACTGGCAACACTCCAGTCACAGGAGAGAGTGTAAGCAGATAGCATTGCCTGGATTGGTTTTACACTGTTCCACTATTTTACTGTACAGCGTCAGCTGGCAGCTAAGAGTACGCTTTGTAAAAATCAAATCATAGCAGACACGCACATTGTCGCAGAGTCGCATCAAACCTACATGGATTTCACCCTGATCATTTCTACTGCTCAGATTATGAGGACTTCAAACCTGGAAAAAATAGTTTATGAACAGCCTTTTACTGTCACATTCTCACTGTCGTATTATCACATTTCTACTGCACCGATTACGAGAACCTCAGACCTGGGGGGGTGGGGGAGTTAATGAACAGCCTTTCACTGTCACATTTTAAAGAAATGGAACAAGACTCTTGCATCAGACTTTGTACGGTCACCAGAGCATTCTACCATTACTATGAAAGGCTGGCAAGCACTTGTGGTCTAATTAGGAATCTGGCTGAATTGATGTGAGCTTGTATTCTTTTTGTCCCAAGTCCAGTGTTGAAATGTCACTACAGCTAGATTGTTGCTCAAATGTAACCGAACCTGCAAATAGATGAAGTGGTGGAAATTTAAGTAGTGTTATGTTGTTTCTAATAGTATCTAAAAGTATCTAATTTGTCTTCACACATCCAAAATGTATTCAGTTGGATGCACTGTTATATAAGAGAGTCGAAGTTTAACTTCTTTTTCTCCCTTCACATTCACACATATCTGTCTTTTTTTATGTGTAAATTTTTACATTTGCTGCGCTTTATTGCAGACTGCTGAGCAAATCCTCCAAGGTGCAGGCTAATCATCCTGCCAGCCACTGATAGATTATTGTCTGGTTTAGCTGTACACAGCAACAAACCCAATCATAATCCCAATAACCCCACTCTCACACACATTCACAAGTAGATTAAAACCCAAACAAGGATGGAATACCGTGTCATTTTAGATCCGTCGTCTGCCATTATTGGGTGGCGCCACAGAGTGTCTTCACACTGATATTCATCTAACACGGTTCTCCTGTCTGCCCTTGGTAGGAATTTATGACCTGGCAGCAGAGAGAGAGAGTCGGTGTCTGTGCTGACCCGAAACTGCCTTTTCTCACTTGTTGGGAAGTGGTGTGGTATTTACCATATTGGACAGTTCATGACTGTGTTGGGTCAACTGGTCTGTCCACGAGTAACAGAGATGAGGCACAAATTATATTTGGATGTGATGTGGGGACAACTTTAGTTGAATGTTATTACCTAAAGCAGGGGTGTCCAAAGTTGGTCCTCAAGGGCCACTGTCCTGCAGGTTTTGAATGTTTAGTGCTGCAGCACACCTGAACCAGATTAATGGGTCAACATGCATGGGCAGAACTTGTCTTTTCCAGAATTATAGCAGGCAGAATGATGGTCTGGCTGCTGTGTTGTGCTGAACATGTACATCTGGTTCCAACTTTTTTTTTTTTTTTTTTTTTTTCGGACAAAACGTAGGATGGCATTTTAATGACATGGGAATATACCAAGCAGGCAGCTACATGATTATGAACATTTGTTATGACTCTTACACATAGCGCCTTTGTTGCCTCAAGCAAGCTATCAGGTGAGTGTAAAGGTTTGTTGTTGTTGTAAAGTAAAAAAATCTGATGTGTAACAATTCAAGAAAAAGCCTAATCTTGATCCCATAATACTTACGAACATGACTTCTAAGACTATTTGGTATCATGATTGTTCTCTTAGAGTGGTCTTGCATGCTAGTTTCCTTCATTTGTTGTGTGTTTGCAATGTAGCTTGATTTTTTTAAAAGGTAGTAATGATGTGGAAATGTAGAACATTTTCAACATTTTTGACACGTCATTGAAACTTCAGTCTTACAGCAGCTGTTATACATTTCTCTAAAGATTTATGCAACCAGTCTCTTTTACTAAAACATGCTCCATTTTAATTTAGAAACAGATTTATTATGTTTTACATGCACAGCTCGTTGTCATCCAGCACTGAAACCGTGTTGAACCTTGTTGAAATGTTTGGTAGAAATTTTCTGATAGAAAATTATGAATGACCTTTGTGCTGTTCTTTGGTGGCATTTAAGGTGATCCAGGAGATATGACATGAATGTCATGATAATCACGTCATCTGGTGAAGATGGCTACACAGTTGGTCAGGCAGTTACTATGTTTTAGAAACTAAGATTAACTGTGTTTGGTCAGAGTCTTCATGTTCTATATAATGTATAATGTAGGCAGCCAGCGAAGGATTAAAAAATCTGGCCGATATAAGACACTGAAAATATGTTTTTCATTTAGTTAAGTGCAGTGTCTACATTTCTCATTCGCACAAATTATTTCATGGGCATAATGGCAACTGTGCTGCTTCTTTATGGGATTGTTTTCTTTTGAGTCACAAATCAGTTATCCAAGTTGAGTCAGCAAAAGTGTTTCCCATCTTTTTCAATAATTCAATTGATGGCATTTATAATCTGTTCAGTAAATTAAACAGCCGATGTCCATTGTGGAAATAAATCTTACTCATACCGCCATTTATAAGATTAGAAAAAATATGTTAACGATGACTTGTGTACAGGTACAGTAGTGGAGTTTAGTTGCTTCTCTATAACCTGTAATTGTTCATCCACTTACCAGTCCATTTAAAGAACTATTAGCAGGCTAAATTACCCCTTGGCTATTTTTCCATGCGGCCTATTTAAAGCAGGGACTTAATTGACTTGACCTTTGCCTGAGCATCCTAACTATGGGTCCCTCTAGTGCCTTTAGAGGCGAGAAAGACACAGTAATAGAGCTAATTGAAGGGAAGAAGACCCAGCATGTCAGTTTAAGTCAGGAAAGCAAGGACAAGTAATCAGTTGTGATGAAAACATCATAGACAATAAATTCTGATGGGAAAGGCATGGCAGATGCTTGTGAGCTGAGGATATGATGTGGATGATGCATCTGTGGAAGAGGGATTGGAAGGCAGATCATTTTCTTAATCAAATGACTTTTGCTTAACACTTGTAGTGCAGGGATGTGGTATCATGAACACCATCTTTAAAGCACTGAGTCCTCTGATGTTATTAAAGATGAATAACTTTCTTGTTTTTTTGGGACTCATTAAGTCTTAAGTCAGAGCTCACACAGCAGTGTTTGCAGATTGTTAGGATCTTATTAATGGAGAATTGTGCATAGTTGCTTTCAAGGTGTTGTTAAAAAGGAAAGAAATAAATGAAGTCTTTTATAAACTTTCAACCATCTATGGACCTTTGAAGCTGCACTTTTTTTTTCTTCTTTCAATCAAGGCTACATGACCTGATGCTTTAATTAGCCTGCAAAATGAATAATCATGCTGCCACATGAATACAGCTACAATATTTTCCATAATTAAAGCAAGGACATAGGTTCCTCATGCATAATACAGTGATTCTTTTGCCAACCTTATTCCTGAACATGAATATATGCTTGTTTTTTGATGGGCTGGTGGAAGAAGCTTTACTGTTCCCCTCTTCTTTGTCTACTTTGAAGACATTTTCTTCTAAAAAGAGGAGAGTGGAAATTGCCATCGGTAATCAACAGTCATTTACTTTTCTTTTCTTTTTTTTAACTCAAAAGATGATCATTATGAACAAGTACTGGGTATAAAAAAGGCCATTGTAATGACATAGGCTGGTGCTGCAGACCATAAATCATGTTGTTCCCTTACTGGCAAGCGCCTTTTCTTCACAATATAGCAACAATTTAAAAGCCTTACTGTCATATATATATATATATATAATAATGGGTAATTAGCTGTCCAGGCCATAAAGTTTCACTTCTGGTGTTTTTCTTTGTTGAGTTTTTCCACACAGACACTTTTCTAGCACTTTCTGTCATTTTCTTTCTTTTAGTTGGAATTAAATGTGAACTCTAAAGGTTGTTTTTAGGTTCTCAGACTTTTTTTTATGTGAAACATAACCACTGTCCTATCTTGCCTAAAAGAATCCATGAATACAGTTTTCTGAGTGACGGCTGGAGTCACTGTGATTTTCCTGTCCACAGCTGAAAGATGACTCATTTGGAACTGAGTCATGAGGACTCTCCTCTTCTAGTGCCCTTTTTTCCCCTTCATGAAAGCTCCAAACTGTGGAACTGGAGTGTGATAAAACTTCCTCTTCCTCCCTTGTCCCATCTAAAATCGTAAAAATTATTTCCCTTCCATCGCTGCAGTCAGGCTTTCTTTGAGACTGACTGAAGCACTTCCAAGTGACAAATGATTGCAATTAAAATAATACTTTTCTTCACCCCAGATTCCAATAAATGTCTCCACTATGTGATAGTGTATCATTACAACCAGTATGGGAGTTCGCGCTGCCTCATAAAGAACCTCGGCATGTAGTCCCCAGACCACTGGTCAGTTCGTTCACACTGTGTACAAATCAGAGTACTACTTTTTTTATTTAATGTCCATCTTAAGCCTCAAAATCTTATTTTTTTGTAGCCTCTGTTCTCTTAAACTGATAGAAACTGTTCTTGGTGCATAAAGAAACCAGCAAATTGATCAGAGGACGCATGGGTATTTCCATGGCAGACACCAGTTTTTAGAGGGCAGCCAATGGCCAGCTCATTGTCTTTTTGCATGCATGTTATTCATTGGCTGGCACTAGCTAGATAATTTTGATAATTTTTGTTTTATTTTGGGACAAAATTGGTTTCCCTGATATAAAGTCTCCCACTGTGGCTCTCATGTTTAAAAAAAAAAAAAAAGCAAACAAGATGCACAAAGCCAGATGCACTTTGTAATTTCTGCTCTCTGCAGCACCTGTTGACCTGCAGCGATATACATGTGATTATTTGTTTTATATCATGTTTCTCTCTAACAAGACTCCATTTAACAATGAAGTATGTATGTTTTATTGACAAGGAAAGCCACACAGTCTGGTTTGGTTTTCCAACAGCTGTCATAGTTCTCAGCAACAACTGACAATTTGAGCTGAAGTTTGCCAGTCAATACCATTGATCTGTGATATCAATACAGGTGATTTGACACAAGGGGGAGTGTCACATGTTTCACAGTTCTTTGATTGTCTGCTTCCACTGAAACAACGCTGTGCTGGAAATAGATGAGCCTGCCTGTTAATGTTTTAAGTTCAGATTGCAAAAATCGATCTGAATAATCGACTGATCAATTAGTTGATCTACCTCTAAACACGATTGCACAGTGGAAAGTGAGAGCTTCTGTTTCTTGCGCTGCTCTGCCTTCTATCTGGCAAGAGTCTGTCTATTGGATTCTCTGCCTTTGGTCTCATCAGTGACAGTATGGCATAAAAAATGATGTTATATCCATAGAAAAGTATTTGTATCTAAGAAAACAGATTTAAAATGCGAAACTGTTTTTCTGGGCTGCTGCAAAGGAACATGCTATTTGCGGTCTCATTTATGTCCTCAATTGGGTTTGGTTTTAAGACCAAACAAACACTGACCTTGCCTTCCCATCATTCATATCTCTAAGTCAATTCCATTGCCGTCTTTTCTGCCTGCCACAAGAAACTAGAGGCTGTTTTATTAAATTACAACAATGGCATTTTGTTTTACCTTCCTGCAGTCTCAGAGCTTTGTATTTACACCCACCAAATGGGAACAAATGGCAGATCTGTATCTGCCTCCTACATCATCCGTCTGTTTTAGCTGATGTAAAATGAAGCTTTCTCATGACACAGTGGGGAATGTGTTTGAATTACTTTCCTCATATCACCTTGTAGATCTAATAGTTGCAAGTCAGAATTCTAATGTCCCCTGTTAGCCCCTTTGGTGTTCTGGATGTCTGTTGTCATTTGTTTTGGAGCATTAGAAAACATTTGCTGCTGCAACAGGGAATAAATTACAATAGTGGAGAGGCAAAGTCAGTCACTGCAAAGGTGCCTGATGTTTTATCTTGTGTGTGCAGGCAGATCTGGAGAAGCCAGCACTTCACACACTGTAGAACTTTCTATAACCTTTTCACATTTGCCTTAGTTCAAATATAGGATAGCCTATTTTATATATACAGACAGCCTCGATACTAGTCTCGTACACATGACATCAACAGTTTATTTTAATATGAATGCATGTAAAATCTCCATTTTCCAACCAATTCCAAACTACATTACCTGTGAAAATAGAAGTTTAAGTGAGCAAGTAAAGCTAAAGCATCCCAGTGAAGCACAATAGCAGTCTTCCTATGGAATTATAAAGTCTTGGTATATGAAGTGCCTTACACTCATATTATCTCCACCGCCTTTAACTGGGCTCAAAGTGTAAGCAAATTCTATGTAATGGAGCTTGTGGGGGTGCCCCGCTGCTTGAGCAACTCCTGATGTGCGGCTCATTTATGTCTTTTTGTCTTTATCTGTGGACTTTTTGTGAGTGTTTAAAAACGCAAAGCGAGATAACAATGTCAACTCTTCCCAGATCTTGCAATCTGGGAAATCCTGATTTTCTTCGTAATCCCTGCATTTGGATGTTGGAAAACATGGGGGAATGTGGACACAACTCACTCAGGACGGTGTCTGCACGCTGGGAACTGATCGAGCTTAAGCCAGCTAGTGTCAATGTGGACCAAAGATCTACTTCGCCTCCTCGCTGAGATCCCCCAGCAAGTGCATCCAAGAGCGAGGGGTGGAAGATACCTGCCTGACACTGCTGGGCAAAAACATGGACCACCCTCACTCATGCTCCATTTACTTATGGATTTTTTTTTCTGCCTTCAACACAGTCAAGATAAGCACCTTGATCAGCCACCTCACTCAACTACAGATTAATCCAATACCAATAAACTGGATCAGAGACTTCCTACAAGACAGACCTCAGCATGTTACAGTGAACAGAAGATCATCACACAACATGGTATTAAACAGGGGGGTTCCTCAGGGATATGTTTTATCTCCCGTCCTGTTCTCCATCTACACAAACAACATAACCTGCTGCATGGACAATATGACATTCCTGAAATATGGCGTTGAGGTGGACAGAGCATTGTCCTTTTCTGACCACAGCAGCAGCATTTCCAAAAAGGCTCAACAGCGCCTCTTCCGGCTGAGAAAGCTAAAGACTTTTATTAGGGGCAGAAATGTTTTAACAGTTGTTTACAAATCGCTCATAGTCAGTCTTGACCTACAACATCTCATCCTGGTACACCTTTCTCTCTGTTAAAGATAAAGCAAACCTGTGGAAAGTCATCAAACATGCTACTAAATTAACAGGAACTTCTCAGACGTCATTGACAGATCTCCACACACATGCAATCGAACGTAAAGCCAACACCATTGTGAAAGACTCCTCACACCCACTCCACAGCTCATTTCAGCTCCTTCCATCTGGCTGCTTTTAGAAGGTACCATTAGCAAGAACAAACATAGTAAAAGAATTGTTTATTCCAACTGCGATCAACATTTTAAATATGCCTCGACACTGGTTTTTCTTAGTTTATTGGTATATCATTCTGTGAACTGCTTTGCAATGGCCAATAAAGTTTTTATAAGTTTAAGTCGTGTAAATATGACCTAATTTCAGTCTCATTTTTAATCATTTCATTCTTTGATTTTATTATTTTGCTGGAGACAACTTGAGCCTGTAGCGCTAGTGTAGCGTCACACCAGCAGGTCGATTTGATATCACCTTTTTTTTTTTGAAGTCTGCCAGTTATGCAGACACAAGCTGCCAGATGCCGCTCATCCTCTCTCCTCTTCCTCTATCTTTCTGGGTGTAATTTCAGTTAATTGCTATCTGCCAAGTCTGTCACATTTGTCCTTGTGTTGCTTAAAAACAACTTGCAGCCTTGGGACTAAAACCCTGAAATGAATAGTGAGCTTAAACGTAGCCTCCAATCCTCCAGCTCTCGGTGATTTAGCCAGATTTAATTGGGCCAAAAGTCTTTGCCTTTGCATTTGTGCAACTGACCGTATGACTATATGACCTTCTTTAAATGTTCCATGTGCAGACTTTTACTAATACGGAGCTGGCATTTAGTGAGATGGAGTCGTCTAAACTAAAAATCGAAAAGAAAAAGGTTTTGACAAACCTTCATTAGCATAAATATCATGAAATCCAATATTCTGTTATTTTATGGCCATCAATTAAATCTTTTGAATTTTACTTCTAACCATTGGTTGTTAGTGTGATTGCTCGGAAGATATATCGGCAAAAGAATGTAGTGTTGCAGATGACTATACTGCATTCTTGAAAAAGAAATAGACCCTCTAAATTCATCACTAAATGAAATCAAAAACATTATCTTGTCCTTAAAAGGTCTTTAAAATAAAGTACATAAAACCTCAAATGAACAACAACACATGGCATTTTACTGTTATTTATTTACAAAAAGTAAGCCAAGATGTAGAAGCAATGAAAAACTAAATGCTCAGACTCAGTTGCTTGTCGAACCACTTCAAGCAAAAATCTGAAGTGATTATTTTCTGTGTGACTCAGACTCTTGTCCCACTTTTCCTTTCAACATCGCCGCAGTTCATTGAAGTTTGCAGGCATTTGTTTATGTACAGCTCTTTTAAAGTCCCGCCACAGCATTTGTTTGTCAGGTTGAGGTCTGGACTCTTACTGGTTCTTTTCAATTCCTTGATTCTTTTCTTTTTCAGACATTTTGCTGTAGATTTGCTGCTGTGTTTGGCATCATTGTCATGTTGCATGACCCAGATTCAGCAAACAACCAGATGGCCTCATATTTGACTCAAAAAATACTTTGGTACACAGAGGAGTTTATGGTCATCTCAATGACTGCAAGGTGCCTGGGTCCCGTGGCTGCAAAACAAGGACTGTTAAAGATTAATTTCAGTTGACAAAACTGTTAACATTTTATTCTTTTGTGAATTCTCCATTTGTGAAAGGCTCCCTGCATCTTACTATCTTCTGAATTGCCACAAAACCTGCAGCAGTAGCTCAGTTTGGGAACTTGATCTACTTCTATAAAATAGGTTTGCACAGCTCAGATTTCCATAGAAATTCTAAAATTGCTTTTTTTTCACTCATTTCCAGCTTATAATTTTCAGAAAATGTCGTGTTTGCTCTGGAAATTTATTTCAATGTAAAAATGTTTGTTTGCTAATTTCTCAGCACAAATTGAACAAACAGGTAAACCAGCATTGTTGGCAATAAATCAACCCATGCAGAATTGCACTTTTATTTTCTTCTACAGCCACTGTAGAATGGTTGAAGAGCTACATGCGGCTCCGCAGGTTGCAGACCCCTGGTCCAGGATGTAACTATTTGGTGTTTTGCATTTCTTTTCTCAACATTGGACAATATGATCTTGTGGTGAGCTTGTTCGGATGTCCAGTCTTGGGAAAATTGTACTGCTGCTTTGAATGTATTCCACTTGCGAATTATCGTTCTCACTGTAGAATAATGGACAGCAGATTGTTTAGAAATGGTCTTAAAACAGTTCCCAGATTGGTCAGCAAAGGTTGGTTTTCTAGGGTCATTGCTGATATCTTTCCTCCTTGGCATTTTGTTAAGACATCTGGATGTTCCTGAGTAGCAAACAGCAAAATCTTGTGTTTAAAGAGGTGGTCACACATACCAAGGATCAGTTAATCACGTTAATTTATTTAGTCACACTTGGCTGCTGCTTCCCGTCTTAATACTTATGAAAGGAGTACAGATGTACTTAGTTTTTCACATACTGCTCCTGCATCTTGAGTTAGTGGTTGTGAAATAATAACATGCTGTAATTTGTCATGTGTTGTTCACTTAAGGATGTACTTTCTTTTTCTAATAGTTTTAAATTAGATGATGTTGTGTTAAGGTTGTAATATGTATGATTTGTTTGTCTCTGCAGAAGCCATGACATTGCAGTGCTTTTTACTTTAGATACTGATGAAACGGGCAGCTTTATGGTTTTGACTTTGATGCCATCTGTTTGGAGGTCTGCAGGAGACAGATTAAGGTGTTAAGAGATTAACACTTGGGAAATACTGACTTTAATACCAGGTGTGAGAACTGTAAACGTCAAAATATTCTTGGCAGCACAAAATAAATGAGCTCTGTCAAATCGTCTTAATGTCATTACCTCCGCCAAAGCAGAGGTCATGTTTTCGGCAGCGTTGTCTGTATGTTGGCAAAATAACTCAAAAAGTTATAGTTGGATTTTTATGAAGTTTTCAGGAAATCAGGAAAGTGATTTGATTTTGGGAGTGATCCGGATCACCGCCTGGATCCAGGAATTGTTTAAAGGATTCTTTACTGTAGGGAGATGGGGGATAATTTTGCCATTAGAGCTTCTAACTAAAAACATAACGTCCAAAATACTTGGCAAAATTTTTTTATTACAATGGTTTGTCAGAGGTCTCCGTTCTCTGAGTGCTTTGTTGTCCATGTTCTCATTAATCACCATATGATAAGCAAAGAAAACTCTTTATAACATATTAGATTGAGAAAGTTCAGAATTTTCAAAGTGCTATTAAAACTTGCTTATTATGCAAGTAAGGGTTTCTATACATTTCTATAACCTTGTTGAAGACTTGACCCCAAGAATACAACCTTAAAATACCCCAATAAATGATGGTTTTAATAACTTGATGCAACTTATACATAATTTTGATGCCTTTGTTGGTATCATGCATCACAGAATCACTGCAACAGTGAATCACTACCTTATTGATTAAGTCATTCTGGTCTAGGCCCCTCCCTGGGCCGCCACCTTAACGTGGTGGAGGGGTTTGCGTGTCCCGTCAAGGGACCAGACTAAGCGCGGC
>JBBBVU010000005.1:8159733-8178850 GCA_037177055.1 Atherinosoma microstoma
GTCTGGGCTTCCCTGCTCAAGCTGCTGCCCCCGCGACCCGACCCCGGATAAGCGGAAGAGGACGGTACGGTACGGTATTCTGGTCTAGAGACCAGTTTATACAAAGACTATTAAGATGCCGATAGACAAGACTGAAGCAATGGTGTCCTCTGGCAGATAAAGATCCTGAAAAAACATCCAATAATTAAAAGTAAATAAATTCTTTTGAATAGTGACGCCTAATCTAACATTCAGTTAAAGGCACTAGGGGCAGGATGAAGAAATGAGACTCACTAGTGACGCCACGGGCGCGGTGGGTAACTGCAGCCACCAGCTAAGCCGGCACGGGAGCGCGCACAAACTCTTCAGACTGTCCATAATCACTGCACTGCACTGCACTGTATATTCAGCTGGCTGCCCGGCCTCTAGCTATATTTTTGTTCGGATTCACAAAATGCCGCTGATAAATTCTTTTTCCTCTTAGTGCCACTTTTTAGTGGGCTTTCAGTGGTGCTGGGTCGTTTGCTGGCTGTGGAAGAATCCATTTCTACCCCAAACAGTAGTTGAATAAACCGTGACTATCTTCCCCCTGTATCAAAGCTGTCGAGGATACGCATGCAGCGTCAATTGACGTCACATCCGTAGGACTGCGCGGAAAATTCAGGCCCCAAATTGCAGCGCATTATGCTGCACACAGCCTGTTCAAGGCAATGGAAAGATACATGGGTGGGCTCGTTCTTTTTGGTTTTTAACGCTTCATCACCATTAGCATTAAAAAACTGGACATGCATGTGTATTTTTTTACAAATCCTGCCCCTAGTTCCTTTTAATGTCTAATGCATTTTTTTCAATCGTGATCACTCATTTATATTTACATATTTTGTCCTTAAATGGAATTGGACAAAGCACGGCCCTGTGAACTTGATGCCTTCAGATTGCTGGTGGGGTTTTTTTTTTTCTGTTATGTTGCCAAGACACAAACACACTATATTAGGAGTGAACTTGGGTTGAGACCAGATCAGTTTTTAAGCTAAAGTAGGATAACATTGGGAGCTTATCAATAGCTTCCCTCACAGTGGTTGATTTGGTTAATGTGACGAAGTCTGATTTATTAATAGTTTCTTTTGACAGTTAAAGATGTTGCCATCAGTCACTCGCAAGTCCCAATAAAACATAAGAGGCTAGTATCAAAGCATCTTTGATTTAGTGTCTCTGTTCACCCGTGTGGTGTTTTGTCATGCAACCAGTATTCATGGGTCTGGCAGACCTGCTGTATTTTTTAGTTTCTTATTCAAAAAATCTAAACATTTTATGTTAAAATACTCAATAGATCTTTATTTCATCCCAATTACAAGCAATATAAACAGCATATATGCTTAATATTTGCCCGTTACCTTTGTTACATCACATTAATGTATTTAAGTGCTGCTCGTTTTTCTTTTAAGAATTTTATTTTTAGAAATTAATGAATTATAATTTCAGATGTGAGTAAAAAGAAAATTCCTAACTTTTATATTTTATTTCTTTTAACTTTATCACAAACCCACCTGAAAACATTGCCTTTTCATACCACCCAATACAACACACGAGGGGTACTGTTTTACTCCGTTTTCCATGTACTTCTTGCACTTGATGCATATTGTATTTTACTTTCCATCTTTGTTCCACAAATGTTCCCCTTTTGACCCAAAAGCTCCAGCAAGGACAAGAACCGTATAGCAGGTATGTAGATGAGTTTAGTTAATGCTATGTCAGCTTTCTCCAAAAACATGCCCGCCTTCTAAATTAGTACAACCCAGAATAGTTTTCTGAATGGAATTTGGCAGAAAAGCTCAAAAGATGTGACGTCCTGCACATGAGTAACTGCCATGAGCAACACTGGCAGCCATGTGGGGTGGCTCATTTCTTGGGCAAGAAGACTTTTCAATTTCACCATTTTTGACAAATTCTTTGATTTGCTATGTGCTAATTGGCTTGTTCTGGTCCTGGGGCTGGCTGCTTATGTGTTGGTCATGTGACTTGTCTTGGTTTTCGAAGTAGCTGATGCTTAATGTGAACCTCTTCACCAAAGTCAGACCGTCCGACTGATATATGTGGTCCTCACATTGTGAAATCTCTGAAAGCTCCACTCTTCAAAAATAAGTTGCTAGGAGCACAGAGCAAAGAACTGGCCATCGCGATCAGTTGTGATAAGGAACCATGTTGGCAAAGCTATATTTACTGTGTATGGTCATCAGAAATGTTTACTGATATTATTTATCTTTTGACAAAAAATTAAAGGAAGTCCCACAGACCCTAGACCCCATATAAGTGTTAGGACATTTATTTTTTTAATTTTTTTTTACTGTTTCATGAAAGTATAAATGGGGAACTGAGTCAAAGAGAAGATTTGATGGGTTTCTTAGCTCTCAAACTTTTTCTGATTATAGACACCATACAGTTAAAATGAACTGGACTCATAAACTGAACTCGACTACAAATTTAACTTTATACACTCATAATCCGATTACAAAGACCCATCATTTTCATAGTGTTAGCACGGTAGCTTGTTGTGTTAGCATTTTGCCTGATTGCGGTATTGTGATGTCAGTTTTGGTGGGTGCCACCAAGAGTGAGTGTTAAAACATAAATAGATTACTGACACAAAGGCAAAGTTAGCCATTAACTTTAACCCTGAACCACTTCTTCTTCATGTTGAGAAATCATCAGACTACTACTGTTCGCTTCACAGGCCTGCATCTTTACTGCTGCTGCCTCTCATAACATTATCTAACTGTAACTGTCGGAAGATAAGGTGTATTCCCAACTGGCCTACTTTTCTGAGCATAGCCTTTGTGGCGCCACAGTGACATACAAAAAACAAGGAGCTATTATACCTTGAAAAGCACTGAAACTTTTTTGGGTAAGGCTTATGATGCTAGATAACATGCAAATCTTTAAGTGCAGGGTCTAATCAATGCTGATATTAAAGTAATTACGGTCATGCATATTAAAGACACCTTTCCCCACTCAAGGTTCATTTGATTTTTTAAATTTCACAGAAGGGCTGTTACACTGTATTAAATTTATGTCCCATGTGGTTTTCCAGACCATCCTATGCTTGTGTACAGCTCTAAAAATACATATACCCTCCTGCCACATCACAGAAAGCCCAACTCAGCAACACTGTTGATCTAACTGTACACTTCAGCATAAACTGACTCAAGATTTATTGATTTTAAGCAGCCATGTGTGGTGATCTGAAAATATTTTAATGCATCCTTTATGTATTTTTATTAATCATTTATCAGCTGCTTCTTTTTTTTCAGTTGATTTAAAGCTCGTGAGGCGCTACCTTCCAGCCTAACATTACATTTTAGATAAAGAAAACCTTATTTATGGACCTCAGAGGATGACGAAGTAGAGCCATGATTGATCCAGACTCAATATGACAATTGATGGTTTAACATTCATTTTTTGAGCTTAAAGACTTTTGTGGCTTTGTTGGCTTATTGAAGAAGATACTATGTGGTAGATCATTTTCTGGATAGCCCAAAAGGCTAGTTACACTGTTTCCCATGGTAATTAGATTTTGCTGAGAGATTTTCTTTGTTCAAGACCCTCACAGGACTCTGTCTCATTTTCTTCTATTGCTGCAGGGCAAAATAGTTACAGCAGCTTTGTTATGCAGAGGTGGCTGTGAATTACATTTCTGATGAGCTGTACACTGAACTAAAGCCTCCAATTATAGCAGCTGTCACTCAAGAAGTTGCTACGGTCATTGTTATTTTTTTTCTTATAAAGAAGGCAAAAGTACAACATGGCAATAAGTGCATGCACATAACAACAATACGGTGAAATTAAGCATGTTTGGAGTGTACAGAATGTGCTTACTCATGCACTTGATTCTTCAGGACAACAGGACCCCTTTATGGCATTTAATAAATGGATGGATGTGTTGCAGTGGCAGCAAAATGCTAAACTCTTTGAAGAGGGGCACCTGGGCAGAACGCGGGCAGCTCTCTGCATTAGCTCACACAGTCTGTCAGATCCATTTTATCACAAAAAAGAAAAAGGGCAAACATTTAGCAGACAGCCATGGCTGCACGCATGCTCTTTTCCTGCCTGATTAAGCATCGTGTCACTCAAATTCTGCTTTATTCCATTTTACAAATCTGTTTTTATTGCCTCCTTATTGGCTCAGCTCTTCACCGACAGCCATGCTTTGAGTTGCATTAGAAGTGTTACGTTGTCCCCACCACATCGTCCTTGAGCTCCAAGGTAGAAAGGATGTCTCTCTGTAGAGCGGTAATGCTTCCAAATAAAGCCAATCTGCTGTCAGGGCCGATATATCTTAGTAACAAAAGAAACATCTGTCTGGTTCAGTCTCAGTGAGGGCACTCAGACATATCCTCTCCACAAAGGTAGGAAGGGACTAGGTAAGGAGGTAACAAGGACAGATGATAGTTTCATCCTCTAAATCTGAAACTTATTGTGTTATTATAGAGGGCAATATTAGACGGCCCTCGGAAGGAAAAGGATCAACAGTCTCTTTCAGAGCTGAGAAGCTACTTTGTTGTTTTCCACACCGTCTTGGTTTGCCAATAACCCAATGTGTACACTGTAGCAAAAAGATGTATACGTAGTGTAGTGTCGATGATTTAATCAAAAGAAAGGAAAAGCAAAAGATTTCTAAATTTATTTGACCAAAACAGCCCGTTTAAGCTATCATTTTTCTCTTGCCCAACAGTTTTGCTCTTTGGGCTCAGATTTATGACACAATTTTCACTGCCTCTATTCTATGATGTAATTGTTCCTGCTACATCCCTTTATAGCCCAGGTTTAGAGAGGCCTCCCACAATCCCATCAACTCTCCTGACATTTGGTTGACCGGTGCTAAACATACCATGAGCGTCACCTCTTGTTACCTGTAAGTGTGACATTGTGATTAATCGCTGCATGATTGACAAATGGTTCGCAGCACCCAGGCACTCATCTTAACACAGGCTGCTGCCATCAAACTCACAGTAAATCTTTCAGAATAGCCCCCAAGTGGGAAGAGAAATGGGCTGGTGCACTTTAAGGACAGGGTGTGGACTTATTACTGAATGACTTTCATACTCAGAATGCTGCCACAAATTATTCAAGAATGTTTTTGTGAACTGTGGTCATCAATTGACACCCACTCATGTAAACGTTTCATGTACCCAAGGTCCTTTTGTTCTTTTCAAGCATGCTTCCTTTGTTGTGAAAAATGAGGGGAGCTGATCAGATATTAGCATACCCCTTTACAGTGATTTACAGGCTCCATGTTATAATCAAAGCCTTTTTGTTCTACTGTAGCCTACCAACAATGCGTTGGCAACCTCTATACCATATTTGGGCGTCATGAACTTGTTCAATAAATAAGGCAGTGGTTATTTATCTGTCTAGAAGTAAAATTAATCTTTTAATTAAATACAAAACTTCACTAAGCTTACAGCTCTGCAGAACAGCTTCTATGGCTGTGATATACTGTCATGTCTCCCAAAAAAAAAGAAAAAAAAGCCTGGCCTTTTTATCTTTGCCAAACTCAAGAGGTCATCTTTCATCTCTTTTTCAAACTGCCTTCTGCAAGCTACTGTGTTGTCCTGAAGAACCAAAGAGAGAGCCTTCTGAACTCAAATGGACCCTTACCCTTTGCACGTCCAGTTTCCAGAATGTACCGAGGCTGTTGCCTGGGTAACCACAAGACCCGATGCTGTATTTCCCAGGTTACCCTCAGATTGTCCACAAGCGCGGGGTGAGAGCTCGACTCATGAGGCTCTTACCATGCTCCACAGGCAGAAAGTCATCCTCAAGTAATCAAAGCAAGTGGCTCCTTCTCTCAGTCTGTCTCTGATGTTGTCATTTTCTGAGATTTCCTTTTTTCTCTCAGTGGCTTTGTATCCTTGCTCAGCTTCACACATGGTTGTTTGAGTTGCATTTAAGTTACAAAAGTAACTTTCTGAAATCTTTAACTGTAGAAGATAAAAGAGGAATGCTTGTTGAATGTGTGAAATGATGTGAAATACATGGATTTGTGTTTATTTGATCAATCTTTTAACATTTCAAGAATATATTTTAAATCATTATTCTATGTTGAGCACACAAACATGTTTTTAAACTAGAATGATGAATAGAATATAAGATTAAGCAGCTGTTTTGTTTGCTTTCTAGTATGTATACATCTCAACATCACATGAATGAACAGCACTTGCTCCGTAGCAGGAGGCTAAATGTGGTTGGCTGGACAATGTGGCCTTTTAGCTGTAGGGTGCAATAAAACCCTTGATGCTAATGAGGCACTTAGATGGTGTGTCACACTTCAGGTATATTGGAGTCAAATACGGTGCTGCGATGACAGCGTAGTTAGTGACAGTGCCCAGACAGTGTCTGCCATCATTATGGGCCCATTAAAACATTCCACATGGTTCGGCTGCGCTCCCTCCCACAAGAACTTGTGATGTTGGCTCACAAAAAATTACTAATTACTTGCGGTGACATTTGTTGAGGAAAATAAATGGGATTTTTGTTTTTGTTTTGTGAAAGACCATATAATAAAACTGATATAATAAGGTAGAGCAGGACTTTGGTACTGATTTGTTTCAGTTCATTTCATAAAGTGTTGGCCTTGAGAACAAACGTCTGTATCTGTTTGATTAGCTATCTCTGAAAATTGGAAGTGAGATGTCTTAAATCCTAGTCTCTTTAAAGCAAATATACCAGCATCTTATTACGTCTGACCTCTTTCCTTTTCCTCTCTAGACAGCGTGGAAGATGAGCTTGAACTTTCAGCAGTCCGTCATCGTCCCGAGGGCCTGGAGCAGCTTGAAGCACAGACACGGTTCTCCCGTAAGGAGCTGCAGATCCTTTACCGAGGCTTCAAGAACGTGAGTGACATGCCCACTGTGCAGCCTGAGCACCATGCATGCAGCTCTTTTTTTTTTTTTCTTAAATAAAATAAACTTGTTTATCTGGGATTAATAAACTCACATTTTCCAGTTCTAATTGCTGTAGATTCTGAGGAATTCTTTGTTGAGCATTTTGCTCTTAATGTGAAAATATCCAACTGTGCATGCACATTTTCACTGTGCTGGGGATAATTGGGTCATGCCTTGAACCAACAAGGGAGGGTTGCTAATGAACAATCCAGGTCAAAGTTCTGGATAGTAGCTCATGTAAAACCATCTGACTTCATTGACACCTGTGGTGTTAGGTGTAGGGAGATGACCCAGAATTAACTGAACCTAAATTGTCTGGCAATAAAAGAGGATAGTCCTGCAGTAGTGGAATTCCCATTGGGCTTTAGTTCCCTGTTAAACCTGCACAGTAGACTGCTTCCACTGGAGACAGGAAGATTTGAGAAGTGCACTAATGAGCCTTTTAATTTGCTCAGGACTCTGTCTGAGGTGGACAGTATTTAAATATACTCTTTTTTTCCCCATAACACAGTCTTTTATGTGTTCATTGTAAGCCATATTAGCACGTTAACTCAATGGATGGCATTGCCACATGATTGATCAATTAAACACGATTGATCTGACACAAAGCTCAGAGATTTTATTTGCTGATAACTTAACAATTCAGATTTTTTTCAGCAAAACTGTGAACTGGATTTAATAAGAACGCTGCTCCAAATATTAGTTACTTTGAATCGGGTCTTAAAACTTTTTTATTTGCCACTGCTTTTAATTAAGGTAGAGTTTTCTCTTTCCTTTTGAAAATACTTTCTTGAATATGTACTTTGACAGTGATGATAATGATGTATTTTCTGTTGATGTCTATTTGTATCATATGTACCCCAAAGTATGTATTTTGTTTTGTTTCTTTCTATCTTAGCTTGTTCTGTTTTTTGTATTTCATCTCTTTAATTCTTTTTAGTTTGTTTTAATATTTCTTCTGCACCTTGCTGTAATGCTTCCAATGTTTTATGTAAAGCACTTTGAGTTGTCTTGTACATGAAATGTACTATACAGATGAACCTGCCTTGTCTTGCCTAATGCATTCCCTCATTGGTCCCTGCACTGGGGCCCCTGTTTGGTAAATGAAGAAATTGCCAAATTGCCAAAAAGTCTTGTTTCTTCAGACTTCAGTCAACCAATCCAATAATTGACACAAACAAAAGTCAGTAATAGAATAAGCTGTTTGGCATTGGCCCATTTTTCCATGGGCTCAACCCACATACTCTACTCTGCTGCTCATCCAACAAATGCATTTTCCTTACAGATATAGCTCCATTTAGAAGGAAAATAAACGGGCTTTCCACAGACATAAGATTTATTGTCAAGAAGAATTGTTACAACAAAGAAATAATCCACTAAACACAAATTTCCCTACTTATTGTATTAAGTTTATTTTGTGTTTGCCTAGTTTGGGACAGTAAAAGATCTGTATGTTAACATGCTAATGAAATTCACTTTAAGTTCAGTTACTCAATATTCAGTTCTTTGGTTTAGTTTGATATAGTTGGGGCAGAAGTCCAAATTGGAAAACGAAAAAGTGAAATTACACTTGCTTAATGGCTGCTGTCCGTCTGACTCCATAGTGTAACTTATTCTATAACTCCAGGGGTCAAATGGATCTTCTTTGTCTTGCCCCATGTCAGTGACATTGGCAGAGTGAAGGAGAGCTTTTTGGGGCTGAATGACTTAGAGAAGCTGGCTGGATTCCCATCCTGAGAACTTTGTCTTTTGTCCTTTGGTGTCCAGGATTTCGGAGCACATCAAATGCCTTTAATGCAACTGGAAAGACAGGTCTGTTGTCTTGACAACAGACTTTATAACACAGTCCCCTGGAGCACAGTTTTCAGAGTTGTGGATCTGGACATATGTCTAATGGGAACTGAAGCAAGACCTCTGATTCTGACCTGAACAATTTTGAGAGAGTCTGTTGTTTTATAAATCCCTTTACCCTAGGCTACAAAAAAAACCACCATATTGTCCTCACGTCTGAGTAAACCTGCAGGGCTTTCATAGTTCACTCGCCAAAGTCACTGACTGAGCAACAGATTAAGATCTTATACTTTGTATTCCAGAAGTCATGATGCCTGTGTGTGCAGCTTAATTTGATTCCCCATGTCGCTTATTGCTGCTCCGCTTCACGGGTCTTTGACTGGAATTTCATGGTTGGCCAGCTTTGCGTTTCACAGACTGTTTTTGTGATTTTCTGATCATAAACAGCCAGAGTTTCTAAGCATATAGAAGGTTTTTTTTTCTCCATATATTGATATTTATTCTAAAGGCATACACAAGTAAATCTATTTTAAAAAATCTATTTTAAACAAGTTTATCTATTTCTTAAACCCAGGTTTCATGTCGTGTAATGACCACCACATTTAGTCTGTTATTAATGTTGATAGTTGTAAATGTCCATCTGTGTAAAGTACACAAAGTTTAATTACATGATGTTTCCCTGCACTGCCACAAACAAAATGTTGGCCGTTGAGCGCTCATGCTTTGCACTGTTGCAGAATATAAACAAAGTGCTAATTAACAGAAGCTCCAGTAAACAACAAAGAAAAACTGTGTTTGTCTGTGTGTGTGTGAGATGTACAAACATTCGGATAGCTGTTTTTTGCTCTTGCGAAGGGTACATTTGGTGGAGGTTAGGGTTAGTTTTCTCAAAAAGATCTATCCAGTTTTAGATATTAGTTTGAAATTCTTTACAAAACAGGGATAAATCAAATAGTTTTTTTTTCTTGGCAAATTTTTATGGAGAAATTTGATATTATACACATTTGGCCATGAATAAGTCCCAGCCACTTCTTCAATTCTTATTTTCTTCATAGATAAGAGTGCCAGCGCTGCATTCAGTCTGCTTTCACAACACTGAAATAATGACTCATCTATTATATATTAGATATTTCATAATTAAGGGATAAATCATGTATTTTTTCCATAATCATGCTAATTAAATTATATTGTACTAATTGCATCACAGATGTCAAACTCCGGTCCTTGAGGTTTTAGATGTTTCCCTGCTTCAACACAGCCAACTGAAATGAATGGGTCTTAACAAGCCGTTTGATTTGGATCTGGTGTTGGAGCAGGGAAACAACTAAAACCTGCAGGACAGCAACCCTCCAGGTCGAGTGTTTGACATCCCCAGAATTACATTGTTTATTCACATATCTACAGGGTGATTATGTTTTGAGTTACATAATTTTCTAATGTATGAAATTGAAGTTGTAATACCTCGAGGCCAAACAATCCAGGCAGAATCAGCCGTTTAATACCACTAACTGCACCATACTTGCCTCTGCTTTGTGGCAACTCTGTGGCTCTAGTATGTGTTACTTATTTATCAAGCATAGCTGATTCAATGTAAAATGAAAAATCTTTTTTTTTTTTTAAAGAAACAAGAGATACATTTTTAGACATAGTTAAGCTATAAGGGCTTTTGAACCAGTTAAATAGTCCCAGGATCTGTCTGGTAGAAATCTTTTAAGGACTTTTTTGTTGTTGGATGTTTTCAGCTAAGTTGTCTGATCCAGCACTGCACACTTAACATCACAATGCTTTTCCACATTCTGGGAGAGCACCCGCCTCCATGTAGGAGCTAATAAAGACCCTACACATTGAGTTCTAGGAACTGTGTTCATGCACTAATCCTGCAGTGTGAGGACAAAACAGAAGAGAGTACTTTCAGCATTACTTGAGGTTTAAGGACTCCCTGAAGTCTGAAAGCGCCTCATGCTCAGTCATGTCAGTCGAACTTGATAAGACTCCACAGGTGGAGTTATAAAGTTTGAGACATATTTCAAATGTAATTAAATAGGGAAAATAAATCTGACCAGCACAAAAGATTTCGCTACTTTAAAAAAATATCTAAAGGTCCAATATATACTACTTTGTTCTTACCAGAAGGTATGATTTATCTCCTGCTGTCTGTCTGATATTTTCTGCTCAGAAACTTGTCCTGGTACTCATGCACCAACTCCCACCACCCTCAGAACAAGTAAAGTTCTAATGAGTAACAAACTTCATTCAAAGACAAAGTTAGAATTTGAGTCCCAGTTGGCCCGTTTTACTTTTGATAGGATTTGGAAGTTGTTTGAAAGGCTGCATCTTACTGAGTGTAGACTACAGCAACATCAGCTTTAGTCATTTCAAATGAAATCAACATAAAGTGTTTAAAAGGGAGAGGAAGCAGCTGCACATGTAATCAAGACATAATTTCAGTTTACTCTAATGACAATGACAAGACATAACAATCAGCCTCAGCTGACCTTCAGTGGTAATTAGGAAATGTTTGCTTGGTGATGTAATAGATTAAGTGAACATGTTGAACATCTGCACGTTAGCATCACTAAGATAAGCATGTTAGCGTTCTGATGTTTAGATTAAAACATCACCGTGTCTTGATCTCGGTTTGCCCTAAACAGCTAGACTTGCTGTTATTTTCTTCCTCCGTCTTTCAGCTTAGCCAAGCTGTTTTCTGGCTTCATAATGAACATCCAGACACGAGAGCGGTGGGAAGCATCTTATCTTTGTTTTTTAAACTGTGGGTTCAAACTAAGGATGAAGAGGTCAAGATACTGTACCCTTATTGTCCTCAATGTGTTCCCCACTTGTAAGTTTCTTTGGTTAAAAACATCTGCTAAGTAAATGCAATGTAATATTCAGTCCATGTGCTGTAATGTGTTTATAATAGTTTTCTCCATGGTGCTACATCATCCATCCACTGGTCCAACTAGTGTCTTCAGATTTTAAATCCGATCAGAGACTGCCAAACAATATAGAGACAGAGTATATGGCTGTTTAAAAAAAAAATAAAAAAAATGTACACTCTAAATTCAGTCCCACCACATTGTAGTAGTTATATGTCTGTTTGTGAGACAAAGGAACGTGTATCGGGGGACGCAGAAAACCTTGTAACATGTCCTTTGAAACACAAGAAGCCTATTTGAAACCAGACATTAGTGCTTTGCTTCAGAACAGGTGTCAAATAAAAACTTGCCGCTCTGTTTCCCAAATATAGTCACAGGAAGTAGGAAGTTCTCTAAATCTCATAACGCTCTCATACTGGGACAATGGTTGTCTCTCTCATCCAATAATCCCAGAGAAATAAAAAAGTTAGTAAACCCTGTATGTTTTTATATTTCTCCATATTTGACCTAAAATATGTTTTCACTCAACGACCCAGTCTTACCAACCTGTAAGTGGTGTATTGGTGTGTTTCTTTAAATGAATGCTCATAGCATTAACACTAAAGTTGACATCTGAGATCCAGCTCACAGACGGACATCTTTATATTTGGAGAGTTTTCTTTTCTTCAAACATAACGCTTCTCAAAATCTTCTATTTTGGTTTCATCCTTCTGGAAAAACTTTTCCAACAGCCCCATGTCTTGTTTACCATAATGTAATCTTCAGCACACTGCACTCTGGCTTTTTTTCAACAGCAACAAATTTCCCATTAAAGCCTTTTTTTTTGTGTACAAGTTACCAATCACCATACACGTCCACTGTTGGGGCCCATACAGCACAGTTACATGCAGGGAAATCATCGGCGGAGAGAAAAGGAGGAGAGAAAAGACTGTTCACATAGAGTTCAAACAAATGCATTCGTCTACATTTTCTGCTGCTTAAACATAAAATAGAGTTGCTACTCCTTCCAGTAGTAACAGTATAAGGACTATTTGGATTTGGGATCTTTGAGACCTTCCAGACTTTTGCATAACTTGTTTTTAAAAGGGTAACAATGGAAGTAAATGGCTCCATTTGTACACAATATGATTTCAGATTGGTTTAGTCCAAGGTTTTTAGAGATCATTTTGTAATCTTTTTAATCTCATGTTGATAAGCAACTAATTTATTTTTTAATAAAAGAGCACCCACTCAACTCATTAGTATCTGACTGAATGAAAGGATCTGACTCTCATTTCGCCTCCAAACAAACTACTAATCCTAGAGGTTTAACACACTTAAACTATCCTTATGTCATCTTTGATAAGTTTTCTCAGTAAATAAATAACCAAGTACATTAGTTGTCTCATTTGTTGAAGTTGGTTCTTATTAGATATTTTTGTGACATGTATATTTGATGGGTTTTTTGTTTGGAATTTTCTATATTTGTGTATTATGAACTTCTAAACAAAACCCAAAGGACTCTCATACTTTCAAAGACCATTCTAATCCACTGTATATTTACATAATCTTGGTTATATTCTGTTGGATTAGAGAAATACCCACATCATTGTGTTCACTGTCTGCTTTATCTTTGATTTCTAACTACATCTTGCAGTATGAGTATTTTCCCATATAACCCAGTTAGATATATGGCTCCTGCTTTAGAAATGACCCACACAGGTGGAGCATTACCTCCGTTTCTCAGTTCAATTTCTTATCTGAGTGCAATGCAAACTCACACCAAGAGAGCAAAATATAACCTGCAAAACTCCCTTTTTTATACCTTCCTTTATCACCACACACTGCTCTGCGCAAGGTCATCTTCAACATCTTTTTCTCTTTGAAAAGAGACAAAAGTGTTTTCTTTGAGGTGTTATATAAGTCTCTTCCAATGAATGCTACCAGACAGCCCCACGTGTGGGAGACTTTAAATGACTGTGGATAAGATCTCTGTTCAGGTGTGGATGGTTTGGAGTTGAATGTCACCAAAGTCAGCTTAAGCTTTGGCATGTCTCTAGGGGTCATGTTTTCTACCTTTTTTTATGATCTTTTGTCCCCCCAAAACAAGTCAGCTGTAAATAAGTGTAGAGATAAATGGGAATCTGAATTTCGGTTAAGCAATTTCTGATGATGTATGTAAATTAGCCCTAGGTGCTGCAAATTCGTCCTCCTCTCTTGAAATGTTTTACTCTTGCTGGAAATCACTGCTATTAAACTTCCTGCTTCCCAAATGTTGCCATGATTCTACTTGTCCACCCCCCACTGATATGACCCTCTTTCATTCAGGCTATTTTAGGACTCTAAGCAGCCTGATAACCAATCAGTTGAGCCGGTAGAGACGCAGACAGAAAATAGTTTACTTTAATTGACTCAATTAAATTAAACTGTATAATTTTTGTAGGATTGACCTTGACATTGTATCTGCAGTTAGGATGGGAATAATTACATGTTTCTTTTGTTTTTTTGTTTTTTTAACGATATGAACTTATCCATTATTTGCAGAATATTATTTTAATTTGTGGGGTTTTCTCTTTAACTGTCTGACATGCCATCAGAACAGAGCAGGTGGGAGGGTGGGGGATAGAGATATTGAAGACAAGAGCAGGGGGGTTGAAAAGTAACTTTATTGAGGAGATGTACTGTACACTAAAAAATGAATTTACTTCCTTTTCAAAGAAAGGTTTTTGGCCTGTGATTACAGTATAAAGATGAAAGTGAGAAAAAGAAGTCCTCTCTGGAAACAGTTTTCACTGAAAGTAACACTTTACCATGATTAGCTCGTCTTAAATGCTAATTCATGTCCAGTACTTTAATGAAAAACTGTGTTTTTGCCATAGATGGCAAATGACTCATGTTGCCTCATTCTGTCTTTCTAGGAATGTCCTAGCGGAGTCGTCAATGAGGAAACTTTCAAAGACATCTACTCGCAGTTTTTCCCTCAAGGAGGTCTGTGCTCGATGCTTTGCTTTTTCCACCTTCCACTTAAAACAAGGACTTCTCATCACCTCTTTTTTCCTGGACTTTCAGAAACTCTTCCTCATATTCTCAGAAACTATAAGTCCAGAGTAGTTAAAGCTGGAGACGTGTAGAAAAGTAGTTTGTTTTTAGGTTTGTTGGCTGTCATCATTATGCAACAGTTCCGCTCAAAGGACAAAGAAAGAAAACATTAGGAGGCTTTGATTTATCAGCTCAGCTAGAAGAAAGGCGCACTAGTAAACATAATTTAGCACCACAAAGGAAACAATGATAAAACTTTCTCCTCCAAGCATTTTCTCTTTCTCTCTGATCTTACGCTCAGATTCTTTGAAGTTGCACAGAGAAGCTACAAAAAGACTTTGAACGTTTTCATGTTTGCAGTATTACCGTAGAGCTTGCGTTAGCTGGACTGAAATGATCACACGAGTTTGTTTGTTTTTGGTTTCATGTTCGTCGTCTTCATAGATGCTTCGACATACGCACATTTCCTGTTCAACGCATTCGACACGGATCACAACGGCTCCGTGAGTTTTGAGGTAAGCCGAGTTACGTTATGCTGCTTCTGCCAAACATGTTGGATTTATAAGTCTGGCTAAGAATGAAATACTTGCTTATATGTTTAGGTTCCACAGTTGCTAAAGGATGAGGTCAAAAGTAAAGCTGCATCTGTCCAATAAACAGACACAAAAAGAAATCTTTTAAGTGATGAAGTTGCGCAGTCCTGAGGCATTCCTCCAGGGTATTGTATAACATGCAGCCTCAATCATTTTGACTCAGCCTATTGGAGTTTACTTGAGATACCAGCAACATTTTATTAATATTCATGAAGGACACATATTTGCTTATTAGGACAGAAAAGCTGTCATGATGCCAAACTAAAGCTCCCCCCCCCCCCGGTTTATAAGCAGTCCATTCTATACAGAAACATGTGGATCCCCGTGGGCCCACACAGAGTATGAGCTTATTATTTTGATAATGAGAATTTCATATTTATAGCATCTTGACTCTTGCTGTTTCATCACTCATCTCTAATTAATAACTGGCTTACTGTACGCTCGCAGAAATGTTGACTCATGGAAAAAAAGGTTGCATATATTTCTGAGACGTGATGTTTATACAGTCATGTTGTTTTTGGATTGTGATATTTTGTATAATTTCAAGTAAATCTTGTTTCCATGCAGGATTTTGTTATGGGCCTTTCTATCCTCCTGAGAGGCACAGTCCAGGAGAAACTCATCTGGGCTTTCAACCTTTATGATATTAATAAAGATGGATATATCACTAAAGAGGTATGTTCTAATAAGAGTAGACTTAAATATGAAAATATCTGCAGTTTTACAAAGAGAATGGAAATTTCAGCACACTGAAAGTTGAATCAGGTTCATTCTTACCACATTGTTAAGTCACATACACAAGAGCACACATTCTGGGGGACTAACATAAACCTTACTTCTGCACTTCACACCGATGTCCTTGCAAAGAAAGTATGATGCTTAATACTTTAAGAAGCCTTCAAATTCAAAATTGGACTTTTTTTTTTTACTCACTTTCACCTGAATGAGCACCCTTCCCGCACAGCCTGCTACAAAGACAGATTATGTTACAAATTAATTCTCTATAATGTCATTTTTTATCATTGGCCCTGCAGCTATGAGTCAGGGGATTGCAATGAATTTTTAAGGTAAAAAAGTGAAACCAAAGATTAAGGCAGATTTAGATTCAATATTGGCTTTAGATCAAACTAAACTAATTATAATTCATCTTGGGACTGCATGAGGATGAACAAAAAACCTAAGTGCATCATGACCGAATACCATAGATTGATCTGTAAACATTGTCATCATCTAACAGCAGCCATTACACAATGACCATCTCCCTGATGTTTAGTGAGTCATCTACATGTTCCCAGTTTGTCCTGACTGGTCTGTAATAAAGTTTAGGTGGGTGATAGGTGCCAAAGTATAACATCCATTTCCATGGCAGGATGCCGATTTTTCCTAGCAGAACTATGCACTGAAAGGAAATTAATGGATGATCAGCGTAACATCCCTTTCAGTGTGGATTATCCAAAAACCAACTGAGGAAATTACTTTTTTTCCCCTCCTGAATTAATTTCTTTAACATCCTCCCCTTTTGTTTGCCTTTATGTACTGGCTCTCTTTTGTATGTCTCAGGAGATGCTTGACATCATGAAGGCCATATATGACATGATGGGAAAGTGCACGTACCCTGTCCTCAAAGAGGAGACGCCTCGTCAGCATGTAGAAGTATTCTTTCAGGCACGTGTGTGTTTTGATATATGAAGTACAGAATGAGAGGCTTTGAAAAATCCTTCTTGGCTCGTTTTTCATCTTTTCTCCTTTCTTGTCTCCAACAGAAAATGGATAAGAATAAAGACGGAGTGGTTACCATAGATGAGTTCATTGACTGTTGCCAAAACGTAAGCTAGAGCCCCGACACATCTGCTTTCACCACTGTTGGCACAGCTTCATTGTTGTTCATTTCATTTTCTCTCTTTTTTTTATCTCCAGGATGAAAACATCATGCGATCAATGCACCTCTTTGAAAATGTTCTTTAACTTTTGGCTGACTGTGGAGGCTTTGGAAGAAAGAAGCATCTTTAGCATGGCACAGTTACTGACTTGGACTCATACTATGTACAGTGTGCTATGCAGACTTTTGACCATAGAACCGATATTGTTCATTACTGTGGGCCACAATTAGGAATAGACAGCTTGGTGAGAACACTCTGGAGTGAGTCGCCTTTGATAAAGTTTATTGGATGCAGCTAGTATGACTGAAATTAATCAAAAAAGAAAAAAAAAAATTCATTTTCACAGTGCAAAGTATTTGATTTCTGCTGTTTGACTAGATTGGAGTAAAACATTGAAAAAAAGAGACTTTAAAATAAACAGAATGGACAGTTTACTCAGCTTTTTTTTTCTTTTGCAGCCTTGTTTTATTTACTGCCATAAGTGAAATCACTGTGAGTACTTACAACATCGCAAATATTGAGTACAGAATCTGAGCTAGAGTCACGTCTGTCTGGTTTTACATTCCAGCCTCGCTCTCGGTTTCAGAGTGTTCTGACCCGACTTATCGAACCGGTCTGGTCTGTGTTTTTTGCCCTTTGAAGGAAGCATTTCGGGAAAACAAGCGTACATTGTACCGTTTTAATTGTATATAGACTATAAATACAGCATTAGATAAGAATTCTATGAGAAACTTTTCAACTTTGTTCATGTTTACTTGCCAACTAGGATGACTCAACACAAGGATTGTTATTGATGTCAAACTCGGACCATAACGTTGATGGTTTGTCTACTGAAGCACACGGGTAGCTAGGTTTACCATCTGGAGCATCATCTTAGACCACAATGTCTTTGTCATAAGAGAAATGCTACTTTCATTGTATTTAATTTCAATCTTTATGTATATTTCCTGGAAAGCAAAACATCTATCAACATGTTTTTATTTTGGTTTTAAAGCACTGTTTTAAGAGTTTTCACAAAGAGCAGCCTCAGAGATTATTTATATGGTTGTCATTGTACAAAAGATTGTCAGATGTATAATATTTAATCTAAATTCACACTCTGGTGTGATTCCAAGTCTTTAGATTTGAACATAAGATTTACTGTTTTAATAAGAATAAGCAGCAGAGTTTGGTTGATGACTTTAAGAAGAGAAAAGAGCTGTATTATGCTTATTGTTTTTAAGTTTTCTGATGCTTCTTGCTGTTTTCCCTTTTTCTGCAGGATGACATCCAGCCGCCCACACATATTCAGCATGATTGACACCTAGTGACAAAAAAAAGGCATGCTGGGTAAAAGTCTTGTTGGATTACTTAAAGAAGTGTCTGGACATTATATAACTTTGTTACTGTGTCCATCTGACCTTTCTCTGTCCTCCTCCTTTCTGTTGGTGACTTGGATTTTAGAAACAGGAAGGTTCCATCATACTAGCTGAAAAAGAAGGTACACTTAAGAAATGGTTCTTTTATGGTGGATATTTTGCCAGTTTATCATGTCAATAAAAGTGTTTTCACTCTGTCCACACATTGGCAGCCACACTCACAGACATCCAAAATCTCATTGAGGCATGTTTAATTTAGTAAAGAAACTAAGACATTTTTTCTGTGTTTTTGTGTGTGTTTTTGTTCAGAAAAGCATCAGATCAGTAATATTTTCTTTGATTTGCACTTTTGCATGTTGTGTTGACCAGTTGGATTTTAAATGCAGGCATATTATTATTAAGTAACTCCAGGGAGACTGATGTCGATATTTGTCTAAATAGCTGCTCAGGCTGAGGTTAATAACATTTCCTGGTTGTTCTTTTGTAGTAATGAATTTACTTTAGGGAGAAAAGTTAAAATATCCATCAAAAGCAGATCATGTTTTAAATCAGATATTGAGATTGTATAAAATAAGTTAACTAATGCCCCCCTATGGAGGCTGCAGGATATTACACCTATGATGATTAACATTATTTTAGAAACAAAACTGTCACTTATTAAAAAAAAAAATATATATATAT
>JBBBVU010000005.1:8178950-8190388 GCA_037177055.1 Atherinosoma microstoma
CATTTATTTAAGCCTGTTTTTTTCCCTTTTAAATGTTGGCACATTTGTAAACAGTTTATTTGTTTAACAAACAGGAGCCTCAGTAATGTGGAAGAGATAAGAAGTAACACAATGCTGGAGGATGACATCCCACTCTTTAACCAGAATGTGTCATAAGTCAAACATTGTGGTCAGATTGTGTTGAGCAGCAGAAATGTTCAATCGGGTTTAGGCCAGGTCTGCAGGTAGACAGTTTCATCCTTTCCACCATAAAAGATATGGGATTGACACTGGTTGTAGAATCTCATCTCATGATGACAAGCCTTGTTTTTCCAGTGAGAGAGCTGCTGCCCTACACCATCACATTGCCTCCAACAGAGGATGTTATCTTATTCTTACAACAATCAGTATACCATTCTCCACCTAACCAGATCAGTCAAACATGGCAAGTTTGGAGCAGACACCAACCGACTGCTGCAGCAGGGTCCATGCTCACAGGTGCTGCTAATCAGTTGCTAATCAAGCACCTGATTGTCAGCACCTGGGGTACCAGAAGCTCAAATCAAGAGTCAATAGCAGAATAAGCAGTCTGGCATTGGCAGAGAAGATGGGCGCAGCCCCCAAATGCATTTTCATTAAGAATGTGGTACCATTTAAAGTGGAAAAGAAAGAGGTTTTCCAATAGTATAAGATTTATTGCCAAGAAGCATTGTTACAACAAAGAAATAATCCACTAAACACATTTCTTTACTTTTTGAACTAAGTTTACATAATATTGTGTATGATGACCGTTTTGGTATTCATAAAAACATGTTGCTTTTCGGAATCATGACTTGAAATAAAAATGAATATAGTATTTAATTAACTTAGTGTTCATTATGGACTTTCATTTTTACTCAAACATTTGTTTCTGTACAGAGAACTCCATGTAAATGATGGCAATGAAATTCTCATTTAAAGTTGATCAGATCATGAAATGCACTTGAAACGGTAAATAACTAATGCAGTCAAAAGTTTAATTAGAGAAGTTTTTTGTTTTTTTTTAGATTGGGAATGAAACGTACATTGCACATAGACTATTCCATTAACGATCCATCTTCCCAGTTTGACTCACATCATGCTCTTTCATGTAGGAATAGTATGGTACTGAAATCACCTGAGAAGTTTGCAAACAAACCAAATAGACAGAATTGCTCCTCATGTGCGTCAATGACAAACATTTTCAACAATTACATCGATGTAAGGCAGGTGGTAATATCTTGAAAACAAGTTGTACTTTTCATGTACAAAAAACTTTATAGGCTCTACGTAGACAAAATCAAATAATTATGAGACAAATAACATGAATTATGCAGAAGCAATTATCTGTATAAAAAACAAAGTGATACAGTATGATGCTATAACTGTACAGTACTGAATGTTAAATACATACTTTCTACAAAAGACTGAATTTCATTTGTGGTAAAACGGAAAGCCCCGTTTGCATTGCAGCTGACCTGACAGATTATTTCACTGACACTTTGGTACGGTCGGATTTTACGTCTTGGGAGTTAAACTGCTCTTCAGTCAAACCCATAAAAATGTGTCATAGCAACAGACCAACTGCAGAGTGACTACTTCAAACAGGAACAAATAAGATTATTTTTTTTCCCTTTTAATGCCTTCCCATCCATTCATGTGCCCCTTATTTTTCCCATCAGGACTCCGAATTGGTCCTTGTACTGTCGACAGCTGCGTTCACTTCATTTTCTCCTCAAAACAGCAAAACAAAATGCATTCTGCATCACTGCATGTTGTGAAGACAGAAACTCGGCTATAAATGGTCAAAGAATTTGTCTTTCGGTGGGGGCATGTGTGAATCAAACACTTTGAATCACTTGTGGTGTAATAACACAGCAGATTTTCAGTCCTAGAAGCCAGTGGCTTGTTACTTTAAGTTTTTGTTATCATAATGCACTTTTCTGTGATAAAATGTCTAAACATCTGGAAGTTATTGAAGTATAGTTAATATTCTTTTAGAATTTGTTTAGAAAAAAAGGAAACATTTCAAGTTTTTAATGAGTCTCCTTATACAGTTTTTTTTTTTTTTACAAAGCCAAATTTGAAAAAAAAAAATGGTTTAACTAATTGAATCCACAGTGGATGTTGCATTGCTCATGACAGTAGGCCTAATGCCAAAATGTATTTCAGCCTCTGGCAGTGAAGTCAGTCCATCAGACTGAGTACCTAAGCGGGAAATGCTGGATGTGTTGTCCAATTTATTCCTCCACATTTACTAGAAATCTTGCCAAGTGACAAGTGGTTATTTGAGGATCATACTGTGTAGAGCAAACGATGCCAAAGGCAGCTTAGGACTCGGGATTCTCAAAAAAGCCGTCTCTGGTTCTGTCAGATGTTTTAGAGAATGCTTGTGTGGATCATCTTAAACATTCAAATCACACCTACTGAGTCTGACCCTGTTGCCTCTGCGTACAGTCCATTAGATGTTTTGTTTCTCCCGGGGCAGTTGGGAGGAGGGTATAAAGATCAAACATGTCCGGTTAAGTGAGCAGCTGCCTGATGTCTCTGTGAACGTGGCAAAGGAAGTCCATGTAGGAAGCTCCGCCGTATAAGCCTTTATCTTCCACCAGGAACTGTCGGAACAACATCTCCGGTTTGTCTCTCTGCCTGACAATCTGCAGCTGTGCGAGGTAAAAAGTTTGGAAAAGTCAGTTTTACTCCATCACAATGATTTCTATACTTTCTATATTTTTTTTTGATGCTTCATTTCAATGCATGAACTCTCAGAGGAATTAATGGAGTTACAAAAATACAGTGTCATGCAGAAGTTAGGGAATAGAATATCTGTTAATGTTATCTGAGTTAGTGGAAGAAGATTAGATTACCATAAGAGACAAACTTACAGAACATTAATATTCTAAGAAATATGACAATTTTTTTTCTGTTTATAGAAGTGTAATAATGGAAATACTCCTAAGCAAAATATTAAATGTCTTTTTTGGTAGATTTTTCTCCACTTTTTTTCCAAACAGCTAATATATCTGACATTTTTGGGCAGTCTTACATTTACTGCTGTTTTGTTGTCTATATACAAATGTTCCCCCCTTGTAGAAGTGTGTAGTGGATGTTGTAATGATTCATCCTCAGCTTTTTACAGACAAGTGTGATGGATGCTTTGAAACTGGTTCTTCAGTTTAATCCATCCTTTCCTCTAGCTGTGAAATGTTTCCCTTGCATCCGGCTCCAACACAAACCCAAATCACGATTCACCCCATGCTGAGATGTTTGTTTCAGAAATTCAGCACCTGCTCTTCTCTAAACATCTTTGCTCACTGTTGTAGAAAAATGTTACTTTAAACCTCGTCTGTCCACTAAAAATACCGTGACAAATACAGCAGGCTTGTTGAGATGTTCATGTTAGCACTCTGGCATCTTTTTAGCCGGAGCTATGCTGTGCATGATTATCTTTTTCAATATATTAGTCTTACGACAAACTGGCAGCCTGGTCAGAGTCTCTCCCAGTCTCAACCTGTGGCTGCTGATTGATGGGATTAGGAGTCATAGTTTAGATGTAGTCACCTGGACGTTTGATAATAATCATAATGAACAAGCCGCAGCTCTGACAGTTATAGTCTGAGACTTTGCTAAAGGTCATTTATGAAGTGTGAGCTCAATTCTCCAAGGCTGCCTTCAAATTGGTCATGGTAACTTTTTCATTTTATTTTCTTTATTCCAAATTAAAAATGAAAATAATACAATAATCTTGATTATATGAAACTTGAAACGAAGATAATGTTTTAAACATTTTAACTCCACTCATTTAACAATCCATATTTTACACCAATTATGGAATTAGGTTATTGGAATTATTAAATCTAGTTTGTATGTACAGTATTAACTGTAGTAAGACTGAGCCTCTATTCAGTGATGTTGCTTTATGCAGAAACACGTCAACCAATAATAACTGAGTTATTTGGGGGGGTTTTTTAAGGGATGTTTACTTTGCAGCTCCACTAGAGGGAATCAGAGATCATGAAAACTTGGTGCAGTTGTGGTACGTTCTCTTGTTACCACAACTAAAATGTTTTTCTCATACGTGACCAAAGAGGAAAAAGAAAATCCCTGTGGTTAAATGTATGATTTCAGGTGCCAGATATATTACCTTCATAGAGTTTGGCCTCTTCTCGAGAAGGTCATTTATGATGGACCGGACCTTCTTTGACAATGGGTTGTCCAGGTCTGGCAGCGTGCACTGAAAAGAGAAAAAAAAAAGCTTAAAACAACAAAACAAAGGATCAGTGACAAAGAAGCACACTACAGTATCCAATGCTGATCGGAGGATAGAAAGCAAACCTTAAAGCCGTTACATTTTCTGACGGATGAAAACTAAATTTTGTTTCTTTCCAGGGACAAGTTAAAATTTTCTCCTTTCAACTTTGAGTGATATTGACTTGTTTAAGGATTGCTTTATAGAACAGATTCATTCATTTTATACATTAAAACAGTGTAGTTCAAATGACTCACATCAAATATTTACAAGTTATGATGCACTGACAATGTATTTGCTGGAGTGCATTCAAGGCACACTAGAAACATTCAGACATTCTGTAAACAAAGTAATTCCTTCAGGCACAAAGAGACGAGCTGTCTATTTCATCTGGAGTGTGATGACATGATTTCTGACCATCTGTCCTTGCAAGTGGGCAAGAGAGGGTAGGTTGAAGATGCTCTGGATAAGCTCTGGTGGGCTTGCTTGGCCCAGCCACAGGAACATGGAGTGCCCGTTCTCCAGCAGGAACATGCCCGAGTCTGCAAGACGCTCCTCCGAGCAGCGCACGGGAGCAGGCACCACCTCACTGCTAGCATCCAAGTTGTGCTGGAAGGGAAGGTACAGTGCAGGGCTCTGTTAACTAATCCTGATTATTTCTCCCCAAACAAGTTGCTCTGTAATCCATTCACTTATTTTTGTGGACTTGAATTTAAGATGAGGAACATCCACAACGTATGTTTTGATCACTGTAATGACATAAAGGTTAACGTGCACATCGGGTGTCGGTTCTCTCCCTACCAGTGGGATTAGGCGTGGGTAGAGCAGCAGCTGTGTGTCCTCCACCCCCATGGCCATGACCGACAGCCTTTGGTGGGTTCTGTCATCTGTGGGGAGCTCTGTACTGCCCACCAGAGGACCAGTTTTCATCAGGCTATTCATGTAGACTGGGAAGACTTTCATGGCATCAGGCAGGATCAGCTACATATGGACAAACATTACTGTAAATTTCTGACGGGGGGGGGGGCTAAAGAGACCATGAACAGAATCTTGTACAACTACAGTATACATTACAAGGAGTGTATTGTATCCTACAATCAAAGCATGAAAATCAAACAAATCTTATTCCAGACGCCCTCTGCACTGACCTGGCTGGCAGCCGAGGGGCTGGCACAGTTCTTCCTGTAGCAGGCCAGCATGTGGGCCGTCTGGTGGACCAGGATCTCCCTCACATTCTTCACAGGCTGGTTCAATATGGCACGGTAAGCTGAGTGGATACAAGAAGATGTTAGTACTAAAGACAAGAGCAGGAGGGGAAAACAACAGGTTTATTATAAGCAGACAAAAGAATGTGAGGCAGGAAAACACATGCATTCGATTTGCATCTTAACTGGTCACATGTTTAAGAGCTATTCAGTTTTTTGCTTGAGAACGCATGTGTCTGCATAGGGTGAACTTCTTTAAAGTAGATTGTTGCACACTTTGTTTTCCTTCTTTTAAATAAAGAAGTTGGGGTTGGGCCCATAAGTTACAGATCATTAGTAGACCATGGAGAGAGATATGGGGTAAATTTAACAAAAGTCAGCTGATATTTGAGTATGTCAGCAGACTTTGCAGCTACACTACAATATTACCAACAATGGAATGACTGCCTTGTGATTGTCTCCGTAACATGTACCCCTTTATGTGAAAGTTATGTTAAATACAGTGTAATGAAGTCCAGTTAAAGGACAGTTCATCAATGATCTATTTTGGCAACATTGGCTGAAACTGTCACTGTATTCTGACAAAGACACATGAGACAAATTATCTGTTAAATAAGAATCCTCCATCTGTTCTGAATCCTCCAAAAAATGTTTTTTAATGAAACCAGCCTCAGCATGCAAACAGCTGAAACAGAAGTAGATATCATTTTCTTATTTCCCATCATTGACCAGATCAGTATCCAGTTTCAGCAAAGACATATCCTGTTCCGCCTCCTCATCAGTCTTAATTTTGTTGTGTTTAAAAGAAAAATACTTCGAGTTACTAGAATCTGCTTTAAATGGAAGTGAAAACTCACCTGATTTGGCAAAGAAGTTGATGAGCGAGTCGGTCTCGCAGTTCTTGTACAGCTCCGATAACTGTGAGCTGCAGTTCAGATTGAGGTTGTGGATGCGGAGTCGCCGCTGCCCGCCAATGGTGGTGTACAGCAAGGCGCACTAGGAGAGTGCAAACATGATTTTTAAACAAAACAATCCTTCGCAAACACTTTTTCTTGAAATAAACCCAAGTTTAAAAGACACACACCTGCATGAGAGCACCTGTCTCCTCGCTGAGTGTGTCATCATGCTTGAATTCCACCGTCACAGCCTTGTCACAATCCACAGCTGCCATCTCTATGTCTGTGGTGTTGTTCATGTGAACTGCACCATAGAAGTCTGTGGCTCTGAACCCTGAACGACACACAGGATCGCTTTAATGGAAATTACAGACACTACCGGATACATTATATTGTTCTAGATCTTTTCTTACCTGTGCTGGTACGAACACGCATGATGGCATCAAATCCAATGCTCTTCTGCACTTCTTTCCTCAGGTCTCTCAGGAAATGCTCCCCATCTGTCTCCATCTGTTAACCAGCAGATGGCAGTGTTGACACTGATCTCATAGCAACGACTGAGACTGAGAATGCAAATGAATGCATTGTAACACAAACAATCCTGTGTAGCCAAGTAAGGTGACTTTTTATAATCTCACTTTGGGCAAAAAATGAAGCACAGAATAAGAGGATTGTGCTGACATGTAGAGATTTATCCGTCTGAGAGACATATAGTGATTTACGTTTAATGCGTACACTGCTCTGTTGCTGTGTTTTATTGCAAGTTTAAGCTGTGTGAGTAACTGCATTGTTCTTCTTTAGTGTGTGTGTTGTACAGTTTGGAGCAACTTCACATGCTTGTTGCATCATTCCTTTGACAGTTAGACAGTTCTATATTAGACTGTGCATGCCCTGCCAAAACTCATTATGTGGAAAAAAGCTTGCTTTTAGTAGGCTACAACTGCCTTTTGCCTGTGTGTAAAAACACAGCTTCTTGTGTAATGGCTACAAGTAAAATTCCTTGTGTGTCTGCTTGCTTTGTGTTGTAAAGGCTCCGTGCAAAATGCGTTGCAGATACCTGGAAGTTGTTGTACTTGAAGACTGAGCCTCCAGTGTGTGAAGGCACATCAGCCATGGTTGCCAAGTCCAGGTACTGACTGGGGAAAAGGAAGAGATCCACACAGCAGCCCTGTGCCACACAGTCCTTAGATAGCGTCTCATAAACACCTCTCTGGGGCTGAAACAGGGTCTGTGGATAAAGAGGGACCAGATTTGGTTAAGTCAAGAGTCGCATTAAGTAGCAGCTTTTAAAAACACTTTCAGATTAGTGCAAGATTTCTGTTTTAGTTTAGTAGACTAAAAATAGCAGTTTGATACAAACCCCCCTCCCAGAATAGAAATAAAACCCATTTTATCATATCATTAAAAAAACAAACAAATGTGTTACTTTTAAGTAGATTGAGCCCAGACGTACAGTCTGTTTTCCTTCAGTCAACAACTGCCAGCACTCTATGTTCAAAGTTCAGCCCAAGCTTCACAGTCACTCACTTTCTCTTTGTCAGTGTTGACCAGCTTTTTATCGTCTCTGTTCTTCAGTTTGCCAGGAGCCTCGGCAGTGGGCATGGACGAGTGGAAGATGAAGAGTTTTCCGTTGCATTCTGCTGCCTGGAGAGAAGAAGAAAATGAAAGAAGCTAAAACTGAGGAATGTATTGTGTTCAACCTGTATTGTGTTCAAGAATATGACTCATGAGGTGTAAAATTCAAAAGCTGAAAATATTCTGATGCCATTCTATTTTCATTTTTGTTTCATTTTGCAATGAACTAAAGTAAATGCCTGTAAAATATTCAATTTCACCATGCACAGGCAAGAGCAAAAAAAAAAAAAAAAAGTAATTTCTGGCTCTTTGCTGTTGTGTAACACCACAATTGCTTCCAATTAAAAAGTTGTGTGGGACTTTTTCCTTTGCTGTGTGTTAAAACACTGATCTAGTATGACTGAACCAGACTGGGCTTTGAAGTAAACAGAAACAAATCCAGAAGAGAAAAGCAGGCATGTCTCACTACAAGCTATCAGCCTGTGGCTAACCTTAAAAGCCTCCACACCGGCCTGGATGACAGGAGCAAAGACCGTTTCACTCTCGTTGGTGTCTGCAAACATGTCAGGGATCTGATCCAGGAGGCTGGAGAGAAAAGGAGAAGGGATTATAGTTTAGTCTCAGGTGCTTACAGCTAACTGACCTGAAATGATTTCTTCTGTGTGCTGATGAAACAAAAACATGTCTTCACTGAAGCCAAGTTAATCTCTGAATCTAAATGATTTTCCCTCCACAGATATGATGATAAACATTTTTTCTCTCTTATCCTTAAAGTGCTTGATGGGCAATCCAACATTGCAAAATGTGATCAGACGTATCTTACTTGTAGATGACAGCCCTCGATTCCTGGTAGTTAACAAGGAAGCCATCAAGCAGTGGGACAAACATCTCAGCTGTGTCTGACACCACCATCATCTGCGGCTGGGCCAGAGCGCTCTTCACGTTGTAGAAATGGAGCACCTTATTGTAGGTAACGAAGCCCACTTTTATAGCCGAGTTGTCTGCACCTTCCTCCCTGGGGCCGGAGAGGGGAAAAAAACAGTCAATTCAAAAACATTAAAATTTTAATCAGTTGAAATTGTATAAAGTTGTATAAAATTTTTATAAAGCTCACAAAACTTCCTGGATTAAGGTAAAAACTGACAGCTAAACTGAATCTTTCAACATAAATAGTCTTTTAAAAGCATTCCTTGCAGACACTGCCAAGTGCAGTTTTTACATCTCTCTTCCTAAATCATTAAAACATACCAGGATACATGTACACGTGATTGAGAACAGCTACTTAAAACTGTTTAAAGAGCATCTGCAACAATGTTAATAGTATCCCATGACCACGCTATGAGCATGAGATACAGTAGTGTGCTCCATCTCATACCAGCTAATAATTTAAATGAATGTCATTAAAACATATGGTCAACATCTGGATTCATTTAAACTGGGCTCAAGCTTTATCTTGAATGAATTAAATACACATTTTGGCAAAAACTACAGAATTACATGGACCATGTAAAATATGTAGGGTGTCCAGTGGCTTTAATTTAATGCCTGTGCAAGCAAAAGTAGAGTCGAAAATATTGGAGGAGGAATTCTCTGAAGCAAGCGTGTGCTAAAGTTTTAGGTGGTGATGTCATGGATATGTTCTTACTGGCACCAACAAAGCAGAGAGAAGAGTAACCAGGTGAAATCCATCATCCTCTCCTTTGTGACTGATCACAAACTTGCTTTCAGAGTAAGTTTCCACCACAAAAACAGAGCTGACTGTACAACAAAGCTCATTTATTAGATACTGGCAGCATACACTGATATATTTTCTGTTTTGGGCAGCTTTGGCACCTTCCCTCATAGAAACCTCACCTTCTGCAAAACTTTTAAGCAATAACATTCAGCTGATGTGAACAAATGGTTGGCTTGATCTTTAGAATATGAGAGAAGTCTTCTTTTGCATTTTAAACAGATTGTATATCATGTTAATTTATTTAGACAGCAACATCGATGGAAAAGTTGCATTATAATAGAAGATACATATTTTTTATAACATTGCTTCCTTTTTATTATTTATATCACATATACCTGGGCAGCTTCTCCAGCAGAGTCTTCAGCTCATCACATATCATTTTGACCAGGCCACTTTTGATGTTGTTATAAGACACATCGATCATAAAGATGAAGGCAGGAGGATTGGGAATCTTGTTGTTCTGTGTGAGGGAAAAGACAGTTTTATTATCTCCTGGCAGAGACAAAATTATTCATTTTACAATAAAATAGATAAAAATGGAGTCCGATGGAGGTATGTAATCTTGAATACAAAGCACTAGCAATGCAACATGTGAGGGGATTGTCTGTAACTGTTTTGTTTCCACAGTTACAATCCATGACCAGACACTCACATTTGAGGGCTTTTGTTTATTAACCGGCCTGTAGAGATTGTTTATAAGTGTTCATAAACAGAGCAAAAGTAGGCCAGTGGAGTGAAAAACGCTTTCATAACTAACTTTGACCCTCTGTCACTACATGAGGACACAGCTGATCTGCATCACTGTCTCTTTTCACAGAGCTGAAGACTTTTCTGTCTTGCAGCTCATGCTGAATAATGCAGACTGCCTTCTCAGATATTCCTTGTAAAAATCAGGACAGGAGGGCTCTAAATAGAAATATAAACATCTGTAGGATCCACCAATCCACAAACTTTTAATCTATTCATCAAGTCTGCCATAAGCAAGGAAACAATCGCTAAATTTAAGAGCTTGTCTCCATTAATCTGATCAATCTAAATCTCCGTTTCTCTATAATGTCTGCTTGATAACAGTTGACAGATGTGGACGGGTTTTGTTTTTGTGTACCTTGCAGTAATCCAGAGTGGCTGCAAACTCATACGATCCCAGGGATAGTTCAGGCCTCTCATAGAAATCCACCCTTCGGCCCATGTGATCAAGGTGTTGGAAGTAGAAGACAGGCACTAGAATGGGACAGTTAAAACATATTTCCATCTCGGGCTAAACAAGGTAGATATTTTCTACTAGTATCTTATTTTCAGGATCACAGCATTTTTTATGCATCTTATTATACCCTCATTGATGCAGTTGCAGAAACCGCACTGGAAGCGACGACCGCCATCCATGAACTGCATGTAGGGACACATGTAGGCCTTGCATCGATTGCAGCGGACTGGGCCCGTCTCACCATGATTCACAACATACAGAGGAGTCTGCACAAGGACATTGATAAAGAAGGTATAAGTCAAGTTGTTAAAAACTATTTTGCAAAAGTAAAGTACCATGACTTTAACGACTACCGTTTAAGAACTTATAGCACTTTTTGACATAATACACTATTTTATCATGGATTATTTTCATTTGCAGAGAGATTTAAGTGTCTATACTCCTAGTGATGCCTCTCATGTCTACAATCTGACTGCATTTGAACTTCACTCACTTATATGATCCATCAGTTCTCTTATGAGAGGTTCCATGACACCCAAAGAACACAGAATGAGCTACAAAAAATATGTCAAAATAT
>JBBBVU010000005.1:8213248-8225854 GCA_037177055.1 Atherinosoma microstoma
CTCCAAGTCAGCCATCTTGGACTCAGCCTCAGGAGCAAGCACAAGGCCAAATACATGGTCAGTCACCCTGGGCCCAGTCTCAAGAACAGCCACAGATTCAGCCACCATGGGCTCAGTCTCAAGAACAGCCACAGTCTCAGCCACAGGTTCAGCCACCGTGGGCCCAGCCTCAAGAGCAACCACAGTCTCAGCCACAGATTCAGCCATCATGGGCCCAATCCCAAGAGCAACCACAGGCTCAAGCAGAGGTTCAGCCACCATGGGCCCAACCCCAAGAGCAACCACAGGCTCAAGCACAGGTTCAGCCACCATGGGCACAACCTCAAGAGCAACCACAGTCTCAGCCACAGATTAAGCCATCATGGGCCCAATCCCAGGAGCAACCACAGGCTCAAGCACAGGTTCAGCCACCCTGGGCGCAATCAAATGAACAGCAACATCTACAGCAAATACAGCCAACATGGGGTCAGTCCCAAGAACCAATGCAGCCACAATCACAGAACAAATGGACACAGCAATCACAAGTGGATTCCCAACAGCAACCACCATGGGTGCAACAACCTCAGAAAAAATCCCAAGTACAACCTTCTTGGATTCAACAGGGTCATCCAGAAGCACAGCCACAACCACCATGGGCTCAGCAACCCCAGCATCAGGCTGCACAACAATCATGGTCACAGTCCCAGGCACCAGGTCAACCTCAACCGCCTTGGGTCTCAGCTCAGCCTCAGCAACAACCTACTGCAAATGCGTGGGCCCCCCCACAAACTCAAGCCCAAGCTCAACCACCCTGGCCTCCTGCTGCACAACCGCAACCACAAGTACAGCCTCAAGCTAATTTGAATCCTTGGGCACCAGTGCCTGTCCAGGCTCAGTCCCAACCTTCATGGCCTCAGCCCCCTCAAGAGCCTGGTCAGCACCACATCAGCTCTTGGCCCCAGGAGCAAAATCAGGCCCAACATCAGCCACCTTGGGCTCAATCAGTTCCTTCCCAGCCTACACCACAGGCAAACTGGCAACAGCCCACTTCAAACACTCCACCACAAGCACAAATTAATACATGGTCTCCAGCTCAGGTACAGCCTCAGACACCTGTCAGTGCTTGGACACCTCAGTCACAGCAAACACCTGCAAATGTTTCCACATCTGCAGTCAACACCCATCCGGGTCCTAAACTTTGGCAGCCACAACAAACTGTACCACAAAACCAGATCCCTCCTCCTCCACCACGGCGAATGCACTCTTTTACTGTTGGTCAAAGAGATTCATCACCTATCAACCCGATGGCCACTGTCTTAAATCCTAAATCCTCCCCAGGTCCAGCTTTTGAGATGCCAATAGTCAGAGGGAAAGGAGCTGACATGTTTGCCAAGAGGCAGTCTCGTATGGAGAAGTTTGTTGTGGACTCTGAGACAGTGGAGGCAAACAAGGCAAGCCGGTCAACATCGCCAGTTGCTTCCTTACCGAATGAATGGAAATATACTCCTAATGTACGTGCTCCACCTTCACGGGCATATAATCCTATTCAGTCTCCATCTTATCCCCCAGCAGCATCAAAGCAGCCTGTTCCAAGTAGTCCTTCAATCAAAGCAAAGAAAAAAGACCAAGAGAAACCAAAGCCAGCCCCCAAGCCTCTCAATGTTATAGATGTCATGAAGCATCAACCTTATCAACTAGATTCCTCCCTCTTTATCTTTGGCCCAGGAGCAGAAGCTGTCAAGCCCCCTGCACCAAAGCCCAGCTGTTCACCACCTAATCCGCCCACTGATAACCAACCAATTAGTTATGAACAAATGGCCCCTGTCCAGCAAACTGGACCTTTTGGTGCCCCATATCCCCAGCAAGCCTATGGGATGCCTATGCAGCCTGTAATGCATGACGGCCACTATCAGCAAACTCAAGCTAATGTTTATCCTTATCAACAGCCTCCAGGTGGTCCATACCAGCAGGAATATAACCAACAGTATCATCAACCTGCCCCACCGGCTTATCATCCCCAAACCCCTCAGCCTATAAACCCCCCCTACCAACAGGCAATACAGGCTGCTTACCAGCCGGCCAACAGTCCTCCTTACTTGGCAACTCCCTCTGTACCTTATGAGCCTCGGCCTATCAGTAGCTACATCGCTCCTAGTTTCCCTGTGGCTGCTAGGCCTGAATCTACATCTGGTAGTAGCTCTGTAGCTGCTCCAAAACCAAAGTTTACAGCTAATAAGAGCTCGGCTCAGGTGTGGAAACCTGCTGCAGCTGAAAAAGAGTGATTCTCATAGAATCATGGCAGGCTTGTTGCCTACTGAGATTAATGGGTTTGTGCTCTTGCAGTACACTGGCAAGTGGAAAGTTTGAGCACATACTGTAAACTTGCCTTTGTAATGACAATCTTAACCCCATCCACTCTGGTCATAGAGTATGCCATAGAGCAGAGCTTGAAGGTTGGCAAGGTTTGAGAATTGAAAGGCAGCACTAAGAATATAAGTATAAGAGTTGGATGTTAAGTTATATCCAAAGAGTCAAATGACTGTTTTTGTATAGATAAATGTCAAAAAGTTATTATTTACGTAAAACATGATGCAATATTGATGCAATCTTATGTAAATGAAAAAGAGTGACATTATAAGAATGTAGGGGAGCATTATGGTCAGCGTGAAATGAAAGAAAAGTTTAGAGAAAAAGAGAAATCAGAGTGAATGGTAAAAGATAGTGAAAGATGGTTAAAGTTTATTTCTGTAAACAAGGAAATGCTAAATGTTCCTCATTTTATTATAAACAAATTAGAACATGTAAAGGGAGGTGAGTGTGAGAGAAGGGTGGGGTGAAATGATACGGCTAAATTTGCAACGTCAGGGATGTTGAGTAGAGACATTATGTAACAACTCTGGAGTTTGAGACAATTTTTTGATAAAATAACAGCAACCTTCTTTGTTATAATGAGCAAAGGCTTGCTTAAAAATAAAACGTTTGATTATGAATTAAATTTTTTTTTCTGTGGTTTTCTCCAGTGTCTTTTCAATAGCACCTACTTAAGTGGGTTAGTTTTATTTTAGGCTTTCCACCAGCTGTTGCATCATGTTAAATACTATATTTAAACTGCCTCATGAGAGGTCCAGTTCTGAGATCCACAGAGCAGGCTTGGATTACAACTTAAGCCAGTAAAAGTTACTATCCTTCAGACCTTTTGTAGTTTTTTTTCATGCATCTTAATGCATTGTTTTATATACAAAAGCGCATCATAAATGATACACAGAATGCTTGAAAGAATAAGTACAGAGGGAATGTTACAAATGTATTTTTGGTACAGGACTGCTTTTTCCCCCCTTCATATTCTTTTCTGTTTCCTTTTTCTTGCTGTGTTTTTTTTCCCTGTATGATTCACTATAGTGCCAATAAACTGTCTTTTATCCTTGTTTGAGTTCCTTTGTTTTCTCCTTGGAGCACTTTTGTGGTTTCTTCTATTTCTTATATCTTTTCTGTTCATTTTGCAGAATTTCACCGCTTCTCAACCTGTACTATAAATACAGTTGTTATTTTATCAAACAAACAAACAAACAAACAAACAAACAAACAAAAAACTCATTCAGTTTTAATCAATTTAGCAAAATACAATTTATACCAGAAGATCTGCTTGATAGTGTCAGCCACTGTGTCATCATCCCAGTAACTTCTTTTTTTAAGAGTTAAGATGAATGCTTGAGAAGCACATTGCTGCAGAATAACTTCCTGATGATGCATTTCTGAAGGGCAATTTTTAGACAGGGGAGTTCACTGTGATCTCATTGGGTAATTCTGGAGGTCAAGTGAGTTGGCCACTGATGAAATGTATCTGCATGTTGTGTCATGCCATCACAGCTGTGCGTAGCTTAGAACCCAAATTCAGCTAAGTCACAAAAAACTGAATCAAAAAATACAGTAAAAGTGTCAGCCTTACATGTCCCTGAAAGACAGTTTTACATTTCAGTTTGTACATTTCAGTGTCATTTCAGTAATTGAAAGCAGGTTAAAACTACTCAAATTTGTTAACCTAACACTGTACCATACCTTATGTTGTATCATGCTTCTAATCAGATTCAAACAGGGCAGATGCTACACCTAAAAGTACCTCATTTAACTATTGAATGTACCCTAGTATACACTGGGTACCATTAAGAAAAAACAACAACCTTGGCCTTGTAGTAAAATCTGTATGAATAGGATAACTTTGCAACATTTCTGAGTATTTTACCACCTGCCTCAAATCAAAGTCTCGGTATGGATAGTCATATGCTCTGCTTTTATAGATACAGTATGTTAAAATCAGCCGAATAGGAAATGTGCAAATTTATAGTAATATAGGCAATAATATGACCAGATTGTGTACCTGACAGTATACATCTGTCTCCAGAAGATGGCAGCACTGTTCTTTCTGCAAGTCTGCTGTCCTCAACAAATGCACTGTAATGTACAGTGAGAGACTATGAATGACACAGCGAGTTTTTCACTTCCATATAATCCTTAGCTATATGGATATATTAAGGGGAGACTTACGCAGTTGCCATTACATTCTTTTTGTCTGGTAAAGCAGATTCAATGAAAACCGGCTGAATGTGGCTTGTTCATGCATTCTCATGAGCCCGAGATTTTGAGACAGAAGAGTGCATTCTGCTCTGTTTGGATCATTATGAAAGTGGGTTAAAGAGGCTTACTATGCTATGATGACTAAGTCTACAATAGATTTGATGATAACAAGTTTCATAAGCTTTTGGAGTTCATTTGTTTTACTGGCTACAACTAATCTTAAAATTTCTAAACATATTTATGTATAAAGATTAAAACAGAACACTTCTAACCATGAAATACAACTCTTAAAAGAAGTATGTTTACAATGAGCTACTCAGTTTTCCTTATTTTCTAAGCTGTTTGCAAGTCAGCCAAACAAAAATGAGCCCTTACTAAAATAAACATGTCTGGATCCTTCTTTACAGGCAGTTGGCAGGATCTACTCCCTTTCCCCACCAGCCAGGGTTCCATCCACAGGCCAGAAATCAGCTTCGGCTTCTTCCTCTCCCAAGCCTCCAACCTCAACTCCCCCGGTAAGGCAGACATCCTGGCTGGAAAAAGGCTTCAAACCCATCACCCCCTGGGAGGCTGCCTCCCGGCATCCCCTGGGCTTGGTAGAAGAGGCCTTTGCTTTTCAGAACCTCCAGCAATCTCTTGCTTCAAATGTTTGCTTGGCAGCGCAGCGTAAAATGCTGCCCGAGCTGCCAGGGGAGTGGAAAGCCAGGGTTTCTTACCAAGCCCCACAGAAAACAGGCAGCCAGACTTGGAGCCAAAGCCGAAGTCAGAGTCAAGCTCCTCTTCCATCATTTGTGTCCCCAACAAGGAGCCCCATCTCCTTTCCAGTGAGAAGTCAGCCAGGTTATAGGTCTCTGCCAAGGCAATGGCAGCCTCAGAAGTATGGGGTAGAAGCAAACCCGAGGCCCTCAATGTCTTCGTCTGAGTGTGACAAGCTTGTGCAACAGCAAACTTACAAGTCTGTGTACACCAGCAACACCTGGAGTTGGAGGCGGTAGGGCACTGCTTAGCCTGTGTGTTAAAGAATAAAATCTATTATTCTGAGATGGCATAATACATTCATGTACAGTTAGAACATTTCCTGTCATTAATCAACATTTAAAAATTAAAGTATGTAAAGATAGCAAGCTAAAATGTGACTAGACACATGGAAAGATGGCTAAAGGTCTTCTGCTTTTGGACATTCTGAAAACAGCATTGTACTATTTTGCTGTCATACCTTTAGTACAAAAGTTTCTAGATAAAATAATTTACTTTGCATGCAATAGTCACTTAAGAAAAGAAGTTAAGAATTCGAACAATTAATGTAAAAGTTTTAAATTACGTGAATACTAGTTTGTGCAGAATGCATTTGGTGGGTCTTTGCTGTAGTTCATCAGGGGAAAAAATAAGTATGTTGTTCGGAATGGATATGAGTATGAATGGACATCCATGGGGGATATCGTCTTTATCCCATAATAGAAGTATATCTAGGGTAACTGTCTCTACTACTGACCTGTAGAAGAAAACCTGAAAAGAAAATCAATGAAAAACTTTTTAAGGGTCTAACTCCTAAATTCAGCACATAGTTCTCAGTCTTTCAACATTTGTTAGTAGCAAATATCTGAATTTGCTTCATTTAGACTTTAAAAAATGTTTTTTTCCTAATATACATTTTTATGAACCACCCAGGATTGTGAGAGAAGACACAGGGATGTGAAGTAGGGCATAACTGTCATATAGTAAAGTACAAGGTAAGATTGTTTTGTTGTTGCTTTAGAGCTTGTGGATTTGCAGTTTATCCTGGTTTCATTTTTCTCCAGTAGATATTACGCATCTGGCAAGCTGGTTCTTGGAGTGATTGCACTTTTTTTTCTCTCTCTCATTTTGTTTGGTGTTCAGTCCATAAAGCATGAGGACAGGATTTGTGATGATTTCCAAACAGGATATCATTATAACATCAGAATGCAATTAGTGCTGCATTAGAAATGAGGCTTAAAACTTGTGGAAAGGTTTGCACTATATCAGAGCATGTTGCAGGCAGACATGTTATGTAATGTCTAATAGGTTAGATTAATTTGATTACTTATCATTTGCATTTTAATTAGTGAAGTAACATGAGCCACTGATGATGAAAGAGGGGAGATGGCAGATTCTTCAGTTGTCTAACATTTTGCATCCATAGGATATGAGAAAGAAAAACATGCACTACTCAGAGGGAGAATTAAGTTCAAGTTGGTCGTGAAAGATAAGTGGTAAACATAAACAAATCCTACAGAAATGATTATTTTGGTGCATGAAAGGTTTACCAGGAGTGAAAGTGCTGCATACAGTATGTAAAAGGTTTCTGGGTTTTATTTGGTTTGGGTTTTTGCGATACAGTGTAATCCCCTCCAAAAACTAAAGCTAGGTTGTTTTTTTGTCCACAAAGTGTATAATGTCTTAATGTGATTCTCACCAAGCAACCTCACAAACATAAATAAAATTCACCTCACTTTATAGTGTTGCATATAAACTGGTTCAAAAAGTCCTGTCATGCTGTAGCACATCTGTTCTGCTTCCATTTAAAACACAAATTATGCTCATAATACAACATATAGAAGAACTTTCTGTTCTAAAACTGTTCAGAAGTAGTTTCACCATAAGCATTTAACTAAAGAAACTACAGTAAACAGCACAGCATCTCATCCCACTCTTTATGTTCTCTACTTTGCTCTGGGCCATTTGTTGCTTGCTGTACCATCCCATGAAGCTTTTCGTATGATGTGCTGTCTTGAATAGTCACTCCATGTACAGCACATAGGGTTGGGAGGGGGCCTGTTCCCATGGTGACCACCAGTTACATAATAACAGTGGGTACTACCTACTGTAGCTGTACCATTAGAGAATGAGAGATAAGAGGGAGACTATTAACAGAAATTATTTCCCTACCAGTTCAGATTTGGAAAAAACAATTTGAGTGCAATGAGAGCAAGAACCATAAAGAGCAGCACGCACAGCTTTCAAAATATCTCATTCTGGGTGTATAGTTGCTGGTGCAGTTTTCCATTTACCATGCACTGTAGTGCTTCAATGATCATACTATAACCTGCTCTGTGCTGCTAACACAACCTCACCACTTTTTTTGTTTCTTAAGAAATGTATAAAGCAAATTAACTTTAATAAGGTTAATTAAATCTTAGTGAATGTAATTTAAAGTGACTGAACCATATTAATCCATCCTATATCACATGATGACATTTAAAACAAATAGAATCTGACTGGTTTGCAGCCCCTGAAGGGGATATAATCCCACTGAATTTATTTAGCCTTGGCTGTGCAGCTCTCAAGTGCTTATGAGAATGACTGCAGCTGAAACAGCTTTATTCTTTATGTTAAATCACTGCCACTTGTTTGTAATGTGTGTTATTCTCTCTACACCTTTCAATGCATGTTTATTAGAAAAGCTGCAAGGTGAGAACTCACTTTTGCCCTTTGGGTAAGTCGGTGAGACGATGTAAAATCTATACCAACAATTAGTTGCGTCCGAGAAAGCACATTTGTCTCCACCACCTCTACACAGGCAAAAAACATGTCTTTCTAAATCGGCACAAGTTTTTACTTCTGCAAGTTAGAATGACTTCTTTGAGATTTCATCTTAACAAACTTTCCACTTAACCTTCAATAATTGCAATTGAACCCGCTAAACTACAAGTCCTCCTGATGTGAAGTCAGCGCAAACCATCTTGAGCGACTGGCCAAGAGCGAGCTGGAAGGTGAAGTGAGCAGTAGTAGCGGTGTTCTAAATTTAGTTGGCTCTCCACTTATGAACTAAATACCAATGACAACAGACAAACTGACACCCACCCACCTACTCACTCACTCAGTAACACAGTCAGGTCAGGCCTAAGCCCCCTCTGCCCACCCTCCTCACAACAAGCTCCAGTATCGGGGAGCACGAGCACCCACACAGATCGCACTTCCAGTCTGGCCCTCCTGCCTCTCAACTTTCTGACTTCCTACCCTGAGGAGACAGGCACAAGTTAAGACTACCCCCTGAGGGTCCTTCAGGACAGGTAAGCATCACTCGGGCCTCTCCACAGGTGTGCTGTCTAGCTCTAATGACACTTGTACTTTGAATCAAGCTTGGTCCTCACTACCACCCGCAGTGATTCCTGCTGCATTTTCACATCAGCCACGTAGCTTTCTCTCTATTGTAGTTTTTCTTACTAATCTTTTAGGCTCTTTGATGTTTGTATCTTTTTATGACACCCTAATTAAAGTCAATTATTTTTTTGTTTGATACACTGAAATAAAAACGAATGTAATCCTGAGAGCAACATTATCTTTTATCTGATAATAATAACCGCTGTTTTCCAAACTATTTGCATGGAGAATCAACTTCAGCTTTTGCCATGAGATACTTCTTTGTTCCATTGCGAAACTTTCTGGAAATGTTTTGGATTGGAATGAAACACTTGTGTTGTGTTCCCTGACACCTCGGTGTAAACTATCCACTGGACTGTTTTATCCTCAGTCTCACATGTTTGCTGTGACAGCACCCCATTCTCTATCTGTGTCCTTTCAGCTCAGTTGGGCAATTTAAAACATATTGATTCCCAGACCCCTGACACAGCTGGCTGCCATGTCTGAAGAGCATGTGCTTGGCGTTTAACAGCTCAAGGTTATTTAAAGGGATGTGCTAACTTTGCCCTTTTCACTGCCCCAATAAATTCTATCTGCTATGGTGGGTCTTTGTGCGTGTGGTGGATGCTTGATGTTGGCCAATCGATGGTCTAAATGCAGTTGTATTGCTATGCTTTTGTCTTTGGTTATTCATCTGAACAGCTTGTAGTGATGTGCACTCTCTCCTGTGACTTTTTGCCTCACCCTGAACTCCCAGGGGCAGCCATGTCGCAGTTTTCCACCATGACGACCAGGGAAAGGAAAATGCAGGCGGCAGCAATCTGCAGGGAGGTTCAAGCCCAGGAAGGTACCCAGCAGCATCATGTCCTCTTCACTTCACAACCTAAAAGCTTTTCTTGTTCTGTCTTTCCTTTACTTCTGTTTAATGCTTTCCACTCTTCTCACCCATCTACATTCTGTTGTACATGACCAAAGACATGCATTTAACCCCTTAGTTTACAAGACACATTAAGATTTCAGGGATGTTCGAAAAAAAAATTTACATATCAACTTGCCTTGTCCTACACAGAGGCACAAAGCCCACCATTTTCCAGTGAAGCAGTTGCCAACCCCTCCTCCCGACCCTGACTATAAATAAGTAAATGTGTACTTTTATAGGCCAAAGTAACTAATCCCTTTGTCGTTGTCCTTTGAACACGCTATTTCAGGGCGAGGACAACTGTGTAGCTCAGGGATAGGGAGGGTTTGAAGGCTACTGACAGCTGAAAGATATTCTGGCAAATTATGCACCTCATACTTGGATATAGGCTTATGACATCTCTATGATCAGCATGCAGTAGCTAGCATGAGAAGCAAACCACAAAACAAGCGCCGGGCATGAGTTGATTTGGAGGCAAGATATTTCCTCGTTCATCATAGTGGCAGGAACGCAACATCAGCAATCCATGTAGAGGGGTGGCTTTTCCTGCAGCAGGCCCTTTTTTTTTATTTAGTGTGAATATAATTCATATTCAGCAAGGTTTGATAGGTGGGAGTATAGCAATTAGGAAAATAGATTTGTCTGTCAGAAGTCTGATCACTGTACTGAATAGACATAGGACCTTTAGTCTTTTGTCTTGTCTCCTTCTTTCCAGATTCACAGATTGATCTCGGGAAGAAAATGAGTGTGCCTAAAGAGATCATGCTGGAGGAGCTGTCTCTTGCCTCCAATCGGGGTTCCCGGCTCTTCAAAATGCGCCAGAGACGCTCAGAAAAATACACTTTTGAAAGCATCCAGAATGAAACCAACAACCAGCTCAATGTAAGAGGAAAATACAATGCAGTAATCTAATGTGAAAAAAAATGAGAATAGCTTGATATTGTGCTAAAAAGCACATTTTTGCATTTTGTTATTCCTTTTATGGTGCATGAGGAGAAGAGTTTGTTTGTGCAGGAACTATATCATTGGGTTAAACTTGTTTAATTACAAAGCTTGGCTTGGATCGGTCCAAAGGATAAAAAAAACTTTAAAAAAAACATACACACCCTAAAGCTTCTTTAAAGCTCACTACAGTAATTAACATATGATATTGCGCTTGTGTAAACACTGCAAATCTAAAGTGCAAAACCTACTTGGACCACTCCTTGAGAAAGTACTGAAGTTTCCCAGTTCATTAGGCCATACATTTGTCACCCCATTGTTTAATCTTAAGAAGCACTTGCAAGATTTTTTAAATTCAATAAAACCTTTTAATTACTGAGCTTTAATGCAGATGATGGGCAGATTTAGTAAGCCTGGGACAAAGCTTTTATTCATACTGTTAACCTTTGCTGGGTCCAGCTTCATTCTTTACAGATATTTGAAAAATGAATTTGAAATTTCTTTATTTGAATAAACCCCTTGAGATGGAGCATTTCGTTGTCAAGGGGGACCAAACATACAAAACATGAACACAATGTACAAACATGTTCTCAACAATACAAAAACAAACATAACAGTAAACAACAATAAAACAAACAGACAATCAAGACCACAGTTAGCATAACAACATTAGAACAATGCTGTTAACTGTTAGAAGGTCACAATGGGCCAAAACTAAAAGTGAGATAATAGCATATCAATTCATCAAATCAGAAAGGACATATAGCAGCAATGAAAACAAGAGCAGGCCACCATAAAGGGAGAAGTCAGATCCTGCTTAAAAATGCCAAAAGAAGAACTAGATCTGATATTAGCAGGCAGGTTGTTCCAATCTGAGTCTAGTATACATCATGCAGCGATGCAAGTGTGACAGTGTGGGTCCTGTCGCTATGCCTCTGATTGATTATGTGCCCTGGCTACTTGGCCACAGGGATATATATCCCTTTGGCTGACTGGTCAGCGTGCATGATTCTCACCCGGGAGGTTGTGGGTTCAATCCCTGCCCGGGCCCTCCTATGTCCTGCCACACAAGGACAAATCAGTCTATTATATGGGTGTGTTAAATTAAGCAATATTAGATTTGTAAGCATTTTGATATATAATATCATAGTAATCAATGACTGGGACTATAAGTTGAGTGGCCAGTTTCTTATGTACAATAAGTGGAAAACAGTTACCAGAGCGATACAACATATTGTTAAAGGAAAGATAAAAATTAAAGAAAAAAGCTTTAAATGATAACTTATTTATGACAAAAAAAATGAAAAGAATTAAAAAAAATCAAATGATCCTTATTCTTTTTACAAAACTTCAGCCAAAATGCAGTAGCTGTCTGTAAAAAAGTAAACACTTTCACGCTGCAGGCATGCAAGTGAGTCTGAACAACAACTGGACTGATGAAGCTAAAGTAGAGATGTTTAGTCAACATATTTGGAGGGAGCCAATCAGAGCAAGTCAGCACAAACCCCTCATATTAACTATCAAGCATGGTGGTGGAAGGATGATCATTTTTGCTATTACAGGACATTGCAGTCATTTAGGTGAGCCGAGCTGACCATGAACACCACCAAAGTACACCAAAGTACAGAATACAACAAAATGATTCAAAAAGAAAAAAAAAGAAAAGAAAAGATCTGGGCGTTGCAATGACCCATTCAAAGTCAGGATCTCATCCTGATTAAGGATTCTATTAAAAACTGTGCATTTGTTGCTGTACAGTCTTTGATAGAGCTATGCAAAAACAAATGTCCAGAAACTTCAATGAACCAAAGCAACATTTTAAAGAAGGGCACTCCAAAAATAAGCTGATAACATCAAACAGAAAACAATTACTTCAAGGTGTTTACTTGAAATAATAATAATAATTATAACAATAATTTTGACTTTTTAAACCCGATTGGGAAATTCAGCTCTGCATTTGATCCATCTCTATGTACTAGATGGCAGAGGGCTGCCATGTTATGACACCCTGGGATCAGTTTGGAGGGGTTAACTGATGGTAGTTGTGGTGGCTTTGCTAGTTATTGATCAAGCTTCTGCATTTTAGTTTAATT
>JBBBVU010000005.1:8243125-8263249 GCA_037177055.1 Atherinosoma microstoma
ACACACACACACACACACACACACACACACACACACACACACACACACACACACACACACACACACACACATTCAGGCACGCGCTCATGCACACACAGCACATGTTAAAAACAGTGCACTGAGAATCCAGGTGAGGAACCACCTATGGGAGGCCATCCACGCTGAGTGGCAACACAGTCTGCGGGCACAGGGAGTCCCCCCCCCCCCCTCGGCCAGATACAGCTCCAAGTGTGGAGGGCCCCCATAAGGAAACACTGGAGCTACGGACAAGAAATTAAAAGACTAAAATGCAGCAAAAACAGAGTGATAATAATATATAGATTATAAAAGTTTAGAATTAAAGGTATTCTCTTTTGTTTTTAGATTTGACTGCTGCAAGGTGTGTGTCAGTCACAGACTGACACTTGACTGACAGACAGATGTATTGGAATGAAATAAGTGGCAATCTCCAGAATTTGGGACCTAATTCCATCCTACTGCATGATAATGCTCTCCACCACAGAGCCAGGATCATCACAGAGCACCTCCAGAATTTGGGAGTGGAGAGGAAGGATTGACATGCTTGAGTCCAGACCTCAACCCAGTCGAACCCTTGTGGGATCAGCTTTGGTGTGCTGTATATGCTAGAGTGACCAACAAAACCATGCTGGTTGACCTCCAACAACTCCTGGTTGAGAAATGGGATACCATCCATCAGAAAAATGTGACCAGGCTGGTGACCAACATGAGGAAGAGGTTGGTGTGGCTGTATATGGACCTTCCACAGACTAATGAGGCCCCTATCAGTGTAATATGAATAAAGTGTAAAAATGGTCAATATTTTTTTTCTTTTCTTATCATGGTGAGTGCAATCATGCAATCCACAAAGCAACTCAAAACAAGAATGAAATATTGCAGGGGATTTTGGCACATTATTTTGAGGCACAACCCACACGTTTAGCTGTGTTGCTCATTCCACAGAAGCAAAATCCTTACAAATTATACCTAATTGTAAAGGTGAATAATCAAGCTTTCTAACTATGTATAATACAACATCAATTGGTATTATTAAAGAATGGAAATAATTAAACAATCACAAATGTCTTTAATGTTTGCGCTAAGTTTAGTAGAATGAATAGATCAGGATAACCCACATGCCATCATTATTTGGGATGTTTTGATAAATACCATATGATAAATATCCTGTCTTTGCAATTCAATATAGGCTAATATGTTGGATTCTGTTTTTCCCTTTTATCCTGTGGTCAGTTTCAGCCATAAAACATGTGGTGGCTTTTTATTCTCTTACTAAAAAGGAGAGAAAAGCTTTAATTGCGCACTCCTTTCATTTGCCTTCTTTATATAACAGGATCAGGCAGATGGTGTTTGGGTAACAGGAGCCTTACATGACTTTTCTCCACTCTCATAATCATCTGTGTCAGAATTGCCACCACACTGTTGGAGTGTAGCCATGCAGGTAAATATTTAACACACTAAAAAGCATATTTAATCATTTGCCGCTACACTTCCAAGACATAAACCAAAGCATGGATGCCTGCATATATTCTTTTAGGAGAAGATGGTTTCATTTATTTATTTATTTTTTTACATCCATGTATATAGACGTCAAAGGCATACATGCATTGGCCATTTAGTTGATTGATAAACAAGCAGCTTGCAAATAATAGCTGCATATGACGCAGCTTTGCAATGCTGGGCTGCAAACTGCAGACCCCGGCTCTATAAAGCAATATTAACAAGCCTTCCTGGCAGCGGAGCTGGCGCTCTGCAAACATTGGACTGTCTGTCAAAGCCACAGCAGCGGTGTACACCAGCATGGCAGACTGCAGTGCATACAGTGTTGAAGAGGCGGGGTTTGACATCTCGGCTCTGAAAACATCTCTAATCCAGTATTTCAGGTGCCGGAGTCGACCGAGCGACCATTGCTTACCACCGCCGCGCGTCAGTGACGGGAGCAGCAGGAACGGACTCGCTTCAAACCGGGGGGACGCAAGTGTACGGATACGGCCGCTTTGTCCTAAGTGGAAATTCTGCTGGAAAACAAGTCACAAGAGTGAAGTTTCAGCGCCGCAAGGCAACACGTTACAGCCTGGTCGGTGGACTTTTCCAGCTTCTCTACCTTCAAATACATTTTAACCAGAGACTCGCTCCGCTTCTCGGCTCGTATTTTCCCTCTGAACTCGAAATTGCCAAACTCCTACTCTGTCCACATTAAGGGATATAAACGCTTTTTATTTTTATTGGTGGCTATTACTCTTGGAGGTGAGTGTCTCTTTATGCAAGTTTGACACGAGTAGTTGCTGAAACTTTCCTAGCTGATGTTTTGTAGGTGTACGTGGGGCGGAAATGTAGGCGTACCTGGAGCTCAGGTGAAACCAGGTAGGGCCTAGCGTTAGCTCCAGTTAGCATACTTATCAAGTTTAAAAATGTGGAGTGGACTTTTTTTTTTTTTAAGTCAAAAGAGTTGCTTTGTCTTTCTTGACTGTGTGATTTTGCTAGCTTTGTGTTGGTATTTTTTTATTTAAAAGTTTTTTGTCGTCGCGTTTTTGTTGACAGCTAGCTAGGTGTGCAACTATATGACCGTGTATTACTCAATATTAAGATAAGTAGCGCATTAAAATGAGGGTTTAAACGACGATTCGTGTCGTATTATGCTCATGTTTTCACACAATATTGCCTCAGATTGTTGTAATCCATTTGCTGGAAAATAAACGCACGGTTATAGCAAAAATATCATCTTTCCTCTGTCTTGTACAGCATGTCCTGTTATGTTTTGATGTGCGTTCAGATGATTCACATGAGGCAAAGTTGCTCATCTTTTATATTTGTAAGAAACATTCAGAACTTGAGGGAGGCTGCCCCTCACTTTATGCACCCTTTAAGCTGGTTTCTTCAACTTTAATTCACTCCAGTAACATGACACCTGAACAGCGAAGTTGGGTTTGTTTTAAGCTCAGTCATGATGAAACGGTGAGATCATCAACCCTATAGACACCATGCACTCTCGTCCTTTGTGCTGATGTTTTTGGAACATTTCCATTAGGGCTAACGCTGTGACTGAAAGCACTAGGAAGCATGCTGAAGAACCAGTTTGGACTCTATCACCTCTTTGTTTACATTGATGTTGGGCAAGTGTCCCTGAAAATACATTTAGTATATCAGGCACCATAGCTTAAAGTATTATTCCTTTTATAAACTTGATCAATACTGGGAATAAACGTAGTTCAGAGGTTTGCAACTTCAGGTTTAGTTTAAAACCGTTTTTCCTCAATATATGCATAGTTATCTAGAGTTTAAGGTTATCTTATTCTATGTTTCTTGGCAAGCTGTTGTGAAAAAGTGGGATACCGAGGAAGCAATTCTAAGAGCAGATAGGAGGATGTTGTATTTCAATCAAGATTTTATTTAGTTTAGGATCTTGGAACTGTCCTTTTTGTTCTCCGTTTCCCTCTGCATAAAATAATAGGTGACTCAGCCTGGTGTGGGTGACCTGTTCAGTTTCACAAGGCTGAACGTGGTGACCTGGAGAGTGGCAAGCATTTGCACAGGAAGCCCACACAGGAAATGATCACTGCATTGTTGCCCAAAGGCTTGACTCATGTCTGCAGGGAATTTATACAGAACAGTCAAGTTTTGGTGTTATTTTAACAAGGGGGTTAGCATGCAGGGTCACATCTAATTTCTGCTTGCTGTGCATGCAGTGGCTGCTTTTCTTAAGGCCTTTCTACAAATTCAGATTTTTATGAGTTTGCTCAGTCCAGATTCCTAATTAAATTAATCAGACTGACAGAATAATTGTGGAAAGCTGCATGTTAAGTCCAAGAAAATTAGAATATCGTGTTGAGTGTGGAGTGCAAAATTAGAAAAACTGTGACTTCATTCTTATGTTTAACACATGAGTCAGAGCTCTCGGAAGTTTGCGTGACTGTATCTGAAATCAAGAGTGTGTTACAGGTTGTTAAGACTAAATTAAGACATAGAAAAAATGTTATTGTCACATTGCCCTATACAATGGTTAAGAATTCATAGTTGGAAGAACTCTGCTCAAAATTGAATTTCATATTCGGAATACTGCAGACTTGGAGAGTGTAATTTATAACCACAAGTATAATGCTATTTGTTTCCTGCCTCAGCAGTTTTACTCCATTTATTAGGACGAGTTTTGCTTCTTTTTTTCCCCACAACATGCATATCATCACCCTAGTAATTTATAGATTCATCCCAAGTATTACAGTCATAATGTTTAAGAAATAGATTTATTTATTTTACAAAAGATTAAACTAAATCAGTGGAGTTTCATTCTCACTCTACCATCAGACTAATTTTAGATGCGTCAAACATTGTCTGCCAGTAGTTAAAGTTCATGTTATATGAAAGAGTCTGTGTCGTTTACTTAATAACGGGTGTGGAAAAAGGTGCAGATTTTCTTTCATTGCATTTTTCCTCATTGAGGGCAGTATACAGGACTAAAAATGGCATTGCTTGTAGATGCATAGGGGCTTTGTTCAAGTTGTACTGTATTATTATAAATTGCTGTGGAGATTATTCATTTATTTAAAGGCTTTGTTTTGCCCACAAGCAATTGTAAGCATTTGGGGTTTAAAAAAAACTTTTATGTTGGGAGAAGGACTTAATTTCTATTTTGAGCATGTGAACCTTAAAGCTAAATTGTTCCAACAAATGCCTCTTTTAGATAAATCTGGTGCTTCTTGGTTTAGTGTGTTCAAACTATCTGTTTCTGTTCACACATTATCAAGCAATGAATTACTGTGACTCAATTTACCATAGATTGATCCATCAGCAGGTCTTTGCATGACCATTTAAAAGAGATCAATTGAATCATTCTTAATAGGGCTATCCATCAACAGATTGCTGATAGACAAATTATAGCATCTGACTCTGCATGCTTTCACACCAAATTTGTCCACATTTGACAGATTCCCCAAGTTGTCAAAGCCGCTAATGCTTTACACACACTGGCTGCCTGTTTTTAAGATGCAATCTTTGGCTTTTTCCTGATGACAAAGAAATAAAAAAGAGCCAGTCCTAGACTTGACAAGTCTGAGAAAGCCTTTGTTTACAAAGGAAGACTGGATTTCCTGCAGCGGTGCTCACAAAAGGACTTCTTTTGTTTTTCTTGCACATGAATTTATACTTAATTTTTTCCAAAGGCTTACATAATGCAGCAAAATATTGTTGCTTTAGTTGTATACCTTTTGAATAATTATTACATAATCAAGCAACAGTATTTTCACGAGTTCTTACTTTAAGATAAATGTCTTTGACTTTACCTCACCTTTCTTAGGTAAATAGTGTGGGGATTTTGTGTCATGTTTTTTTTCTTTTTTCTTTTTGAATAAACTAATTTTATGAATTATAATCAACCAAATAATTCTAAAAGCTAATTCCAGCATTTTTGTCTCATTAAGATTTTTCGCTCAGACTCAAAGATTAGATTGTGAAATATTATTTATATTTTAAAAAATTATAGTCTTTACTAAATTAACAATGAGAAAAAAATATTTACTTTTTGTAGATAAAATATTATATTTTTGCATTATGATCAACCATGCTTAACTACACCCAGTGACCTGTTATGACTACTTTGTTTTACCATTTGAGGCTGTTTAATATGTACAGTGTCAAGTGCTAATACAGATAAGTATAAAGCAAACATATTCTTTTGTCAGACATTGTTTAGTATTTCTATTTGCACAGAATTAGTCATTTTTCTTGCCATGTGAAGGGTAGCTTTAACATTAGAGTATTTTACCTCACCATATCTTCCACCGGCTGCACTTTTGACCTAATTTTCTGTTATCTCATATTAAACATACGGTGCTCCTGATGTGTCACTGCCGCATGTAATTGAACACTGCCTCATCCGTCTTGGTGTGATTGCACGTGGCTGAACTGAAATACCCATTTTGATGTTTAGGATCAACAGTGTCACAATTAACACGAAAGCTTCTGTCAGTGACTATAAAAAAAAATAAAAAAGACCAACATAAGCTGCTGCCATAGTCGTTGAATCTTGACATGAGGTACGATCGGTACAGGGAAAACATTGTTCAATTGGACAGAGTTGTTGGGATCCACCAGCACGTAGACTTATAAACAGAAGGCCGTTAACAGCTGTCTTGGCTTACATTAAGCAGTAATGTAAACCTGGCTGTATGACAGCATTGCCGTGTTCTAGCTAATTCATTGTCTCCATCTAGATTTTTAAACAAAGAAACATTCATATCTCCATTCAGTTGACAGTTATTATAATTGATTTGCTGATTGGATTTTATTATTTATAGTTTATATTGTTATTTTATTATAAGAATACATAGCAGCATGAATCCTCGCAGACCCATCTGTCCTTTCAGTCTTTTGTAAGTTGGGTAGGCCATGTCTAAAGATGTTGCACTGGAAACATTACATGTGTCTGACACATTGTGAGATTTTATTCTTTTTCTTTTTCTTTTACCATAAACCAACATATAGTATCAAAAGCTTTCAATTAATCACATTACTGACTTACAGTCAGCAGGTGTCACTTCTGTTTAGAAAAAAGGATGATTTAATATAACTGAGGTTGGCAGTAATTAAAATGGAGCAGTGTAGTGTAATTAAATATTGGAGACAAAAAGGCAGAGCCATATGTGCTGCTGCTGTTGGCAGCATTGTCACAAAGCAAAGCATGCGCTAGCGTCACTCTCAGTGCCATCACTTTGACATTGAACAGTGTGGGCATGGGGACATGTGGCATTGTTTTCAGCTGCTGGTAAACGAGTATCGGTAAGGTCATTCCTTGACTGTTTGTGTATGCTCTTTAGAGGTAGGACTTTTAATAACTGGAGTCAACGGAGCATTGTTCATTATAAGTAACTTACAGTGATTGAGAAACATGTTTTTTCAAGCTCACCACTTGGAATTGTGCAACATAGGACATGTGATTAAATAGTTTTTCCATTTCATCATATACTGACAAAGTTGATATCCACATCTTGGCTGTAGATGACTTATGACACAGATACCAGCGTCTTAAGACATATGATGTTATTGGTTGTCTGCACAAGAGGATCGTACAGATTTCCACTTGCCATGCCGACCCTGTGTCTAATACTAAAACAACAGCTCTTAAGCAACTCTGAACTTAAGTGATTGCTTTGGAACTCTGTTGCTAAGCAGCCCATTTGCACATTGCAGAGGCCGAGACTTCAGCATGTTTACTTGAGTCATGTGAATATGTTGATTCTAGAGTATAAATACTAAACTTCAGGTTGAGGCATTAACTGCTGTAGACCTGCGGTGTTTGTCGTCATCCATGTAAGATTCCTGAAATTCCAGGATGGTTAATGTTGTCCAGCAGGTTTAGGCTGAAACTGCAATGGTTCTGGAGACTGTCAAAAGGGGGAAGTTTCATTTTTTATGTTAAGTAGGGCAGTATGTTTGCCCTTAAACTGAATAAAAAAATGTTTTTAGGTGTTTTGGACTAATAGAGGTTGAGTTAATATATCTCATACTTTGTTCTGTGTTATTATTTGAGATCAAGATTTTAGTTTTCCATAAAGTCTGAAGGCAAACTTTGCCTACATTTAGAGCAACTTATGTAAACGCCAATAACCTATCAAAAGTTACAGGTTATGAATATATAGATCACTTGAGGCATTCACTAATGTAATAACCCAGACACAGCTTCCACTGCCTTGCTCAGCACAAACAGGTTCATCCATCAAACCTCTCATAGTTGTCTGTGTAAGTCTTTTATTCCTGGGTGCACAATGCACATTCACTGCAGATTTTGTTAGTGTTGCTCACTGTGTTGTTGAAGCTGCATGGACTGCAAATTTTTCTAAATTGAACTGCATATTCAGTTTTCTCGACTGCTCAACTCGTAAAATAAGATAATGATTAAAAAAAAAAATAGGTCAGACCAGTCTATCTTTGTGGTTGAGTTTATAGAAGAATGACAGTGCCAGACATGGTTGAAGCAGACAAGAAGTAGTAGAGGATTTTGAAAATCTCAGGCTACAAATAGCTGACTAGTAACTTCAGTTTGGGGTTTTGTCTGGATTCTCTTTAAAAAAAAAGAAAAAAGAAGCAATCTGTAAACTCCAAATCTTTAGGCCCAGGCAGATTTATTCACTTTAGGTGGATAAATACACACAAAAGTGTAGAATTAAGTAAACAACAAATTACTTTTTCTAACATCTGTCATATGGAAATTGTTTGATTTTATCTGACTGGGCATAATGAGGAATATATTAATTTATCTTTTTTAGATATTGTTTTGGTTTTCTAGAAATCTTTTACACATGATTCTTTTTTGACGTTACTCTCCAGTTGACATTATGATGAAGACATTGAAAACTGAACGGATTATAGTTTGTCAGTAGTGACAACAAACCTCCAGAACAGTCAGTGGCGTAGGTCAAGAGATTATAAATGAGACTGAATCTATCACTGCTGTCATATCCTGTTTTGCTACCAGGAAAATATAACAAGTTCAAAGTTTGTTCTATTAGTTTCTGAAAGTTATTTTATACTTCAAAGACCCACTATATAACTTATGCCAACTTATACGGTTTCTCAGCCGCGAGGAGGTGCTGGGCCGCGAAAATGCACATAATAGATGTCACTGTGCCATCAAACAAGTCTGGAAAGCCGAGTTTTAGGGTCGAAAAGTTATATAGTGGGCCTTTAAATGCACTTTAGCTGTTGGTGTCACCGTTGTTTCAGAAGCAGTGCAATAATTTTGTCTTCAAGTTGAAATTCAACCTCAGTTAGAGCTGAGTTTATTCTGACACGCCTCTGTTGCAAAGGTTGTTTGTAAAAGTTAATGGATAAGCTTTGCTGGCATGCATAACAAGTTCAGTTTGAAACCAACTGGGAAGAATATAATTGAATGAATGTTGTATAAATGTTAAGCAGCTGTAACTGACAATATACTTGTCTCTATCATGTTACTCAGTGTTATTTTTACCTTTTTTCTTACACAGCCCAGCCACGTTTCCTGGATAATACTATGAGTGAACTTCTGAGAGGGACAAATAATTGCATCTGACTGTCTGCAAGAACACCATGTGGGGAAACTTGCTGATGGAGGGTCTGCGATCCCTTCTGAAGCAGTTGTGAAGCTTTCATCAGCGGTTATATAAGATGATAGAGCCATTCTTCTGCATCTTCAAAATGCATCTTTTCTCAAGTAAGAGACAACTTTTCATCAAAGCCTTGCTAAAACGAAGACTTGGACTATAAGTTTTTTGTTTTTTCCCTGAGTTGACTTATTTTTTTTCCTCCAAATTGAGAAGATTTTTTTTTTTTTGTACACAAAGTAAAAGAAGCTTCTCCATGAGCTGCTGACATGGACTAGAAGCCCATGTGTAGCAAGGCAGCTGCTGCAGCTTTTGGAGTCACTTAGCCTCGGACTGTCGGGGTGTCAATCCCTCAGGGGCCAAGGGATTTGATCCCTGCAACAACCTGCCCTATCCTCTGACTATTCCACCTGTCTATAGACTGTGCTAACCAATGGCATGGGTCAAGTTCTTCAGGAAGCCGGGAGGCAATCTGGGGAAATCATACCAGCCCGGAAGCATGCTGTCTCTGGCCCCCACCAAAGGACTGTTAAATGAACCGGGTCAGAACAGCTGCTTCCTCAACAGTGCTGTGCAGGTAGGTCTGACCAATGCCTCGTTTTTTAATGGGAATCTGTTTGTGCTTAAACTGAGTGAGATCTTTGACAAAAACTACTTAACATGGCACAACATTAGCATTTTATTGGAAAAAAAAACTCTCTTAACTCTTCATGCCTTGTATACAGTGAGTTGCAAAAGTTTGATGCAAAATATTTTTTGATGTGAACAGTTAGGTGTGTAGAAATGAAAGTAATTTCTAAAAGGCATGAGTTGGAATTTACATAAAATATGACTTGATTTTACAATTAAAAAGAAAAAAACTATATGTTCACAAAAGACTGAGACCATAATTAGCTTGTTCTGGAAATGGATTGTTTACATTCATGAGAAAAGGCAAGGAAATGTAGCTTTATTAGTACTGTGACTCAGCACTCTGCAGTTGTTGGCTCTTTTTAAACACCAGATGAATTGTCTAAAAATAAGAATATGTGATGCCCAAAAAACCAAGGAAAGCCAAAAGAAGAATCTGTTTCAGGTAGAAATGACTATTGAAACAATATGAACTGCTTCTATGAATGCTAGGAAGGTGAATTTAAAAACCTTGTTTGAGTGCAAAAGACCTTTTAAGGAGATTTTGCAGGGTCTGAAGTTGCTGTGCACTGTTCTATTGTGTAGATATACCTGCACAAATATGACCTGAATGGTAAAATTACCAGAGGAAAACCTTTCCTTACCATGTATTTTACCATTCCAAGTTGATGCTGAATTTCTAAACAAACCAGATAGTTTTTGGAAACAAGCTCTCCAATGGAACAAGGAATAAAAAAAAAAACTTTTTGCGTGTGATTATTAAAAGTATTTTTGGAGAACAAAAAGTGTATAATTTCACTAGAAAATATGCAAATAACTCCCTTGAGTTGGCCAAGCTGAATGTTTTGCATTCGCTCTCATAGTTTATTTACAAAGTTGTTTTATAGTCACAGTTTCCGACTAAAACAACACAAGATTCTTACAGTACTGGAATCCTTCTGCAGGTACAGTGGGGTTAAAATCCCCTAAACAAAAATGTGTTAACAAGGTATCCTGTTTCCCAAAAGAGGTGTTTCTACATACTCCACTGTCAGGGTGCACAAACTTTACGCTGAGCCCTTTTTTTTATTTTAAACTTGTAAATGATTAACATAACAATCTTGCTTAAGAAATCTTAAGGAAATGTGATGTCTTAAACTGTTTTGCCTTTTGGAAATCAGGTCATATTCAATCTGCAAAACTATTGATGGTAAAACAACACTTTCATTTTAATGCCACTATAACTGTTTAATTGTTGCTGTCCTCTTCCTGGAACTGAACATGTTCCCCCATCTTAAAGCATGACCGTTATTAATTCAGTAATTTCCGAACTTAGTCATTGTCTATATTTATCAGAGCTTCTCAGCAGTTTATAAATGTACTTAAAGGTTGCGTTCAACCACTGGAGTTCCGGCTGGTGAGATAATTCATTATAGCAGTCACTGTTAGTTCAGTCTTGAAGAAGGCTGTGACTCAGAGGGTGAGACAACTGATGAGCTGGTTGAAGATGATCATTACCTTTGGCTGCGTTTCTGTAAGAGAATGAAGACTCAGTCTTTGTTCTTACGACCTTGGAGACTTTATATTAATGCCCTTAATGCCATGTGTACCAGAAGACACTAGGATGCTTAATCTTTTTGCATAATAAGGAACCTCCCTTTTGATGAAAACACCCATCTGCTTCTAATAATTATGAATGATTTTATTTATTTTTTTATTGTTATGATTCCCATGTGCCAGCATGAACATCACTGATGACTTTTCTATCTCTTTTGTAGGTACTATGGCATCTGGACATCTTCAGGCGCAGCTTGAGACAGCTACCTGGGCACTTCTGTCTGGGAGATTCGTGCATTTTTTGTGCATTAAAGGTATGATGTAATCAACGGAATATTTAATGATGGCAAGCACAGAGAAGTAAGAACGTTGCTCCTGTTGGTAACCATGAGTGTGTGCCTCATTAGGTCACATATCCAGACTCTTTGCTGAGCAGTGAATGTGACAGAAATGCTTTCTGTAAACACAGTATCCCATTGTCCATGTTCAAACCACTTCTTGCTTTCCTCTTCAGGGGATTTTCTCCCAGTTTCAGCACAGTCGGGAGCGCGCCCTGCCCTCTGACAACCTGCGTCACGCCTTGGCAGAGACCTTTAAGGACGAGCAGCGCTTCCAGCTGGGCTTCATGGATGATGCTGCCGAGTGCTTTGTAAGTTCCCGTGGCAACAAGGGTGTCGTAAAGGAGGGATGTGTGCATATTTGTGTGATATCCTTGCTTCACAGTCGGGGTATTGCACTGCAGCAAACTGTTTGGCGAGGTCACTGAGAGCTTCTGTCCCCCTCTCCCCACCCATCACCCCCTCTGCGACATCAGTGCTAGATATCATCATGACAGTTTATATAAGCAGAGGAGTTGTGTTTGAACCCCTGTGTTTTGTTTTCCAATATTATGTTGCATTTAGAAATAAGAAAAAGAAAAGTCTCTTGTGTGTCTGGTTTGATTAGTTTGTTCTCTTTTCACAATGTCAATCACTTCTACTAAATAACTTTATTCCCAAACACTCAGCACAGATCTATACTGATAGTTATCCTGAAGTTGTTTGTTTATCCTTTCAGGAAGTCCAATTACACAGTAGATAAAGTGAAACTAGATAAACTGAAAGAGGACTTTAATGTCTCTGGAAAACAAGTAAATGTTAACAAATATTTCTATATGCTTGGCTAAATACAATTCAAATGAGTTTTTCCACACATTGTTATGTAATTTTTTTTATAAACATTTGTAGACTTGCTTGCTGCAACTGCTCCTTTAATTCTGGCCTTAAATTTCCCAGAAGTCCTTTTATATAACTCACTCAAATTCACTGATGTTGCTTTTCTTAAGCAAATGTTTATTTTTGTTAATGATGCCACCAGTTTTATGGAATGTTTTTGTCCTCGTCATAAAGCACCCTCAAAACATTATGTTTCCGATGCCATGCATGACACTTGGTGATAAGAATAGGGGATCTGGCCAAAACATTGAAAGACAGACTTTTGAGGTTGAAAAAAAGAAGAAAAAAGGAATCATCTGAATCGATTCTTTTAACAAATTTAGTTGAACTTGCTACCATGGGTTTATATCTGCAAACTGCTGGATACAAAGTTTGTCACTATAAAGACAGAAAATGTAACTACCAAAATCTGCAACTGTTTTTGCTCTGGTTTTATTCATATAGCTCTGGATAGAAGTGTTCACTGGCATCAGATAATTTTTGACACAATTTTTCCCCTTCATGCTCTCTTGCTATTTACATGTGTGCCAAATGAGTAGAAATTACTGTGCGGTAAAAAAAAAAAAGATTGGACCACTCTGTTGTGTGTATCAGATGACATTATGGCTGAATACTTTTTTAAATTTTAACCCAGATAACATCATTTCTCAGAATGCGCAGTCTTTGTCCTGATGTGCAGTTTCAAACTGCAGGCTGGCATATTTTTTTGTAAAACAGTAGCTTGTTCCTTGCCAAAAGGTCTTTCAGAGTATTTCAGCACACTTCTCATTTTGCTCTCGATCCACTTTTATTTTTTACTCGTCTCCTCCTGTTTCCTCACACAAGCTCTTTGCTGTTGTTCCTGGATTGATTTGCAATTTTCGCACCTAAGTATTCTTGAGCAGTATGACAGCAGCGTGGTCCCATGGCGTTTTTACTTTCATTCCATTGTTAGACAGATGAAGGTGTTACCTTCAGGCTTTTTGAAATTTCTGCCAGGAATCGACCAGATTTTTTTTCCCCCCATGATATTTAAGAAAAAGGTGAAGTTGAAAATAAGCTTTCAAAATGCCTCTCCAGGTAAACCACCAATAAACTTTACTGAATTTTTCAAGCTGTTTCATTTTATGACTTATTGGAATTGTGATATTTATCAAATTGAGTCATCTGTTAGTAAATAAGTGTATGATAAATTAATTATATGCATAAATTAAATGTCTTAACGAGCTTTTTTACCACAATGACTAATGTGCTGTAGTTAAACATCTTCCTTAGCTCCACCAGTGACTTATTTGCACACCTACCACATAGGGAAGTTAAATACCACTTTCTATTAAAAGTTCCAACACACAAAAACTCAACAGGGGCCTTTTCCTTCTCAGAGTTATGAGGTTACGATGCAAAATTTTTCTTCCTTTTTGTGTATAACCTCACTTCTTCCTACCACACAAATCTTTGGCCTTGAGCGTTCAACATGTAATGCATTGGCAGCAGTTTGCCTGTGGAGAATTTATGTAAGGAGTTAGCCAGTGTCAGTTGATCAAGCTGTGAAGTTGAGCTTGTAACCTCTGCAGGCCTACCTGGCAACCTTGATATTTTATAAACTCACAAGAATTTGGTGGAAACAGGAGAAAGTTAAAATAGCTTGTTGTTTAAATGCAACATCTCTGCTATGGTTGCTAAAATTTTAAATTAAGGAAATACACGCTGTGATGTAATATTAGGATTGGAAAGGATCTGTCCTGTATGTGATAAATATCCTGTTTTGTCACAGGAGAACATCTTGGAGAGGATCCACTTGCACATAGTGCCTGAGGAGACAGATGCCTGCACCTCAAATTCTTGTATCACACATCAGAAGTTTGCCATGTCACTTTATGAACAGGTGAGCAGGACTTTTGAAAGCTTTTGGCAGTATTTCTATTATTTAAGACATTCCAGGTTTGTGTATCTTTTTAAGGTGTTGACATTAATTACATGGCCTCCCTTTTAGAGTCTGAGTTTGAACAGCCTCTACGGTTATGATTGGACAATCCGAACACACTTAAGCCAGTGTTAGGATTAAGCTGCATTTAAACACTCTCTTTAACACACAAACACACATACAGACTAGTACATGACTCACTGCTTAGGACAATTGAAATCCAATCCATCTTTTTTTTTCTTTTTTCGTTTTTAAGGACAGAACTTTTGCGATTATCTCAGTAATTTTTTATCAACAGCTAATCCTGCATCCTACGTGTACTGTGAGCTCTCGCCAGCCAGTGAAAGACTGTCTTATCTTGACTCTTGTCTTATCTCTTGTTCTGTCTCTTTGTTTTCCTCCCTTTCTCCGATAATGTCTTCTTGTTTTTCTTTGCTGAATCAGCCATCGTGCACGTTCAAAATGGCTGGTGTGTTTATATCCGTTTGCAAGCACGTGACTCGTAAAAGCGTAAAAGCGGAACTCTGCTGCAATATCACATGGCGTCCTGGATGGAAAAAGTTAGAAAGTTTAAAACGAGGTTGCCCCATGTGGATCGTTGAATATTGAAGGTGTTTCTTTACAGATTCCACAGTGCTGCCGAAGCATCAGTACCGGATAGATCATAGATGATCCACATAAATTCCAGCTGAGCACAACAAACACACACCACCCTGCCCTTTGGCTTTGATGCCCATCACTGACTTTCCTTGTCCCAAACCAGCACTATCTCTGAGTCGGACAGATAATACGCCTTTGGACCAAATCCCATCGGGATACAGTTAGTTAGTAGGTTTTGTTCCTCTTAGACTTTATGGCACCAAGTCCAACACATATTATCGGGATCTAAATGAAGATTCTTGAACACACACACATGGGAATAAGTAATTTCATAAATAAAAATGGATGTCAGGTCATCATCTGTGTAGAGGAGTTGAACATTTTTTTATTTTTTAATTGTGGCTACTTTTTTTTCTCACTCTTGTAGAAATAAAAAACATACCTACAGTATGTTATAACCTGTCCTCGGCAGTGGTTTTCCCTGCTGAAATTACATCTGCTGAAAATATTTTTTTTGCCTGTAACTTTTTCTTTTTTCCACTGACGCCCTCCTTTACAGTCAGTGTGCAGGAGCTGTGGGGCATCCTCCGACCCACTGCCGTTTACAGAGCTGGTGCATTACATCTCCACCACTGCACTCTGGTAAGGGAAAGATCACATGAGAATTTCTTTGCCCTCTCTTTAGTCATCTCTCACCCCCACTCGGCTATCACTTTTCATGTTTCTTTGTAGGATCACAAAATCATAACTTAATGTTTTTGTTGCCATTTGTTAATCATTACTCATCCCTTTATGACTCCCTTTTCTTTGCCTGTTTTTTTCCTGTCCTACTTCTGATTGCTTGTGTCTCTTTCTTAGTCAACAGATGCTACAGCGTAGGGATGAGTCCTTCGGAGAAATGTTACAAGTAGCAAGTACGATTGGAGACCTTCGAAACTGTCCCGTAGGTGATCTTTTCAGTTGTGTTCTGATGCAGTCCACATTGTAAGCAGCTGAAGTTGCTTTTGGATCAAGTTATGGTCTTATTCTTATATCTTTGTCATTTCTTTCAGAGCAACTGTGGCCAGAGGATTAGGATCAGACAAGTCCTCATGAACTCCCCAGAAATAGTTACCATAGGCTTTGTATGGGACTCGGATCAGTCCGATCTCACTGAGGATGTTATCCGCTCACTGGGGCCTCATCTCAGTCTTTCTGCGGTGAGCCTGCTTTTCCCCATCATTTACATTTCATTTAGCTTCCACCTAAATTAACAGGGTTAAGTAAGGCTATCAAACACATCAGACCTAATTAAAATTCTCAAGTGTTTTAGTGGAATATTTATATTTACACAACTGTTTCAGCAAACTACTGTCCGCTCTGTTGGAGGGTTAGCTTGTTTTGTTGCACTCGAACATATGCAGGAAATAAAGTGGGGATTTATTTCTCTGTAAGTCTGTGCTGTTGCATAAGCAGTTAACGCCCAATGCCCAGTTGGCCCATGCTGCTGATGAAAAAGCCCCTGCTGGCCTGGGTCACCATGTCAGTGCCCCTCCTCTCATCTTTGTGTGCCTGGGTGTGTGAGCATGCCTATGAAGTGAACATGGGGGCTGATGGACTTCACTCAGATAAGAGACTGACTGTGTTACAGGCTGTTTTAGTTGGATTTATTCACACTTGATCTAAAGTTGGCACAAATGTGGAAACAGGTTTCCTTTTTTTTTATTCAGTTAAATCTTCCTACACATTTAGATGAACATTTGTTTGCATTTAGTTAAAACTTTAAATGGACTTGAATTGTTATTTCTTTTTAAAACTTGTTAACTTTTTAAACATTCATTAGTAGCTGGTTCACATCAGTTCACAGACTGGATGCACTTCATAAGCAAAAATCAATCATTGCAGTTCAGATCAGGACACTGGACACATTACATAAATCTTTTTCTTTTTTTTTTTTTTATGAAGTATTCAAACCCTTTACATGACAGCTCCCTCTTTAACATTTCCACTGCGTATTATCACAAGAATTTGTCCGACCCACCCTCACATTACTGTGTCACAAAGGCCTTTATTCATAAGTGAACATTTCATGTGACTTTATTGGGTGTTAAAGGGAACCCTCCACCCCCATGATTCACTTTGAAATCAGTTTTTTTGAGACTGAGGGGGAGACAGAGAACAGGCTGTACAGCAAACAGGGACTAGACTATTCAGCTGTGTCCTTGTGCTGTCTGTGAAACAAAATTGCAAATAATAATTCTCTTGTACAAGTAAGAGTACTAAGTAAAGTTGTTTCAAAAAATGGCAAGATCTGCTGAGAGTGCATTTATTTTAAGTAGCCCCAATGTGGATGAATATCAAATTACTGCTGGCTAATTCTCTCTGACAATCATCTGTAACTAATTTGACTGTCATCAGCCATTCACTTTTCCTCTTGCTTACTTTCCTATTGACGCAGATGAACAATTGGTGTGTAGATATTCATGTGTGTTTGTGGACACAGCTCTTTTACAGGGTGACAGATGAGCATGCCAAAAAAGGAGAGCTGCTGCTTGTGGGCATGATCTGCTACTCCAGCCGCCACTATTGTGCCTTCGCTTTCCACACCAAATCTTCCAAATGGGTCTTCTTTGATGATGCAACAGTGAAAGAGGTAAGAGAATGTTCTATGGTAATTGGTCCGTTTAACACCCATCATATCATGTATTTGGCCATAAAAGAAGTAATTCCAAATTCTAGTTGTAAGTTTTATCTTTTTGGATTTTTTTGGAGTGTGCTGCAGACGGTATAAATAAGGCTGGGCTCCCAGAGGATTTTTTTATTTTATTTTATTTTTTTAAAATTTTCATCAGAGGCTTAGCATGAAGCGATTTGTTTTCAAATAAAGTTTATACTATCCTAAAGTATGCATTATTGTAAGTTTATTAAACATATTCTGTTTTACAAACAGCCGTGCTGAGCACAGATGTTCAGTCCAGTGTACCACATGTCCATCGGGGCAACATCTATTGCACATCCCGATCCTTCTAGCCTGATGTATGACATGTTTGATACTAAAGTCAGTCAAAACCCCCCACTGCTATTATTATGGCTAATCCCCAACTCTGTTTCACAAAGTCCTGCAGTATTAAAGTGTGGCTTAATCATTAAAGATCCTTTTATGGATCCCTTTGCTTGTTGAAGTGAAGTGGTCCCTGTTAAATTGCTGTGCATTTGTGTGTGTGCGCTTATCTTTGTGAGGACGTATGCTTTGTTTATTTTATTTTTTTTTTGGGGGGGGGTATTTGGTGTATACAGAACACCAGCTTGAAATCTACTTATCCATTCCCTCCATTTTCCTTTGTGTTTAGTACATTTTTATGATGTGCACATGTGAGCATGCCTTTTGTCTCAAATCCTCACAATTTTTCTCTGGGACTGTGGTGCATTGGCTGGCTGGCTCTGCGTCAATCCTTTTAACAGCTTGTGCTGTGTGTGCAGCCCCTCCCGAGTGAGATGGAGGTGCTACAGTATTCAGCTTTCCTGCCAAGTAAATACCTGGATCAAAACTTGCCAGCATGTCTGAGACAGCCAGTGAATGACTGCTGCAATGTAGCTCAATGACTACAAGACTTATTTTACAATGCAAACATAATACCTTGTTGGGGAGGGTTCTGATCAGCTGGAGGTCTGTAATTTTCTTGTCATGGGTAGTATACATTTATATGGAAGAAAACAAGTCATTGTTAATTTGTGCATCAGTGATAGCTAATTTAGCTGATTAGTTTAAAGATTGTTTTGATTTTATCGACAAATTTAAAAACAGAACTATTTTTTACTAAAACTGGAAAATCAGAGGTTTTCTCCCCTCATTGAGGAGATTTAAAGCTATTTTTGAAGTTGAAGCTGCATCAAAAGGCAAATGTCACCAGGAGTTTTAACTCTATGTAGATTTTGAGTACTGTACTTTACTAGTGAAAGGATTTTCCAAATAAAATCTTATATTTTCCCCTCATCCAACAAGGCTCCTTTTATCAAGGGTCTTATATATTATGTATTTTCTGTGTTTTTATTTGCTTCTCTTCATCTCAATTGCATTGCTTGTTCTTTAGCTCTTATGTTCCACCTCTGCCCACTTTCTCCTTCCCCCCCTCTCCCCCTGTCATTTGCTTAATTAAGGAGTACACAAGCATCTGTTAGCCTGCAGACTGCCTTTGTGGCTCCTTAATGTCGAGACATGCACCTAACACAGCTTAACTAATGTGAATCTGTGATTTGGTCTCAGTGTGGTGTATTTATATATTCAAAAAAACACTTTTTAAAGTAACAGTTATTTAGAAAATGGATAACTTTGAGGCAGGTTAAGGATGCTTAATGACTAATTGGTGATGCCACTCAAGCTTGGTATGAGTCATTTGTTCCATTTCTCTTTTGAAATTGCATTGCACCACAACTGTTTGATTTAGACAAAACCATCCATGATCTGATCACACATGAGGGCTTTTTATAGAATCTATTTATACATTTTTATACATTCAACCTGTGACCTAACTTTTTTTTTTTCTTTTTTGTAGATTGGGTCCCGATGGAAAGATGTGGTGAGCAAATGTATCAAAGGTCACTTTCAGCCTCTCCTACTTTTTTACTCCAACCCTGATGGGAGTACCATCACCACAGAAGATGCCTCAAGACCAAACAGCAGCCAGTCCCACGATAAGACCTCCATTAATGGAGGAGTGCAAGGTACGATTTGTTCTGTCATTGTTACTTTCTTGGTTCTGCACTTGTTAATTTTCACCTTTTATTAGAATAAAATTGCTAATATAACCAACTGAAAGGTCTCCTTGTTGGCATTTTAAAAGATCAATAGTATCTGGGGTGAGATGAGGCGTTGATCAAGTGTTCTTTTGTGGGATTTACAACTCACTTAAGATCTATTTATCTATCTGTTATGCTTAGTGTATTTTTCTTTGCATTCACTTGTTCAAATCACATCCCAAGCAACCAATTTTGTCATAATGTCCTACTATAAGTCACCCATGAAAATATAGCTTAGCTGTGTAAACAGAAGAAGAAACTTTTTTCGAGCGCTAGTAGCATGAAGTAAATTTAGTATCTATAATTAGGCCCGAGCACCGAAGGCGGTGCGAAGGCCTATTGTATTGCAAGTGTTTCTCGTTTTTATTTTTCTCTTTCT
>JBBBVU010000005.1:8264851-8279741 GCA_037177055.1 Atherinosoma microstoma
GTGGGGACGAGGCGGTGCAATAGGCCAAGCAGCGCCAGAGGTGCGAGGGCCTCCATCGCCGCTCGCGGCTTTAATTTGATTTGAATGCTTGTTTGGTGACTTGATTATCTTCTTCGGACCGATTTTCAAGTTGGCCTTTGATCACGGGTTTGTCTTTAAATGTCACTTAATTTGGAAATTTTAACACCAGCTTTCTTGGCAAAATCTTTAACTCAAAATTGGAGAAACAACAATGCTTTTTAATGTGTAAATTGTAAAATCACGGGGGTTACATCTGCTGCCAGGCAGTAATGATGATTTGTTGATGACAACAGCTCAACATCTTTGCTGTTAGGATTATATATGCCTGGATTTGTGTGGTTGGAGAGGTTTTTATCCCCTTTAAAGATCCTCCTCCATCTCTACATGCTGGCGGTGCCTCAGTTCCAAGCTGTGGCAGCTGCTCACTGTCCATCAGGACTGAAAGGGAGCTTGACTAAACTAGATGGTTCTCCAAAGACCAAAGAAGAGCCGTGCTTTAAGATTTGAATAGATTCAATTTTTTTTATTTTCATTTTCAGGTAAAATCTGTTTATTTGCTGATAAATGCATGCATGTATGTTTTGTCTTGCAAATGATAGAACAATTTGTTGTGTTATAAAAGGGACAAGCAAGTTTACAACTACAACAGTATTAGCTGGAGTTTTTTTTCTTTTTCTTTCTTTCTTCTGCAGGCTTTGAGTCTCCAGTCCCAGTACCCAAGAAACTGGACCTGACCAAAGAGAATCTGAAGACTCTGCTGGGCCACGACACCCTCAAACAGAAGACTCCTTCAACCCTCAGCAGGGGCAGTGCTCAGACTAGTGGGGGACGGGGACCAGGTAACGGGAAAAATATGGACTACATAGCTGTAAAAGGAATTCAAGTGGGAATCGAGTTTGGGGACATGACAAGTAGTCCATTTGGAGAAGTGAAAGAAGTTAAAAACATAGAATTATAAATGAGCCAGTGCTTTAGATAAAGGTGTGCAGGAAGATAGATGAGTCACACTGTGAGATAACTGTTCTTTTTAGCTTTAAAAACCTGATTGATTGCATGAATATTTTTGTCCGCAGAGCTTGGCAACAGGCACAGGCACATAACAACAAGAGGAAGGGATAATTAAATGTCTTTGCTGTGAAAGTAAATCTGCCTGTATTGGTAACACAGATGAGATTATTTATCTTGTTGATAAGAAAGGTCACTAAGGGATAACAGTTTTGCACATAATAGTGTACAAGTCAGGAAAAAAAGTGGACTCTTCTTGGATGTTGTTCCACATTCAGTTTTTTTTTTCTAATCTGATGGTGTAAAGTTGTGAATGTCCTTGAACTGTTCATCGTTATCTCTCCTCTCCTGATTGCAACTGCATGGGACGGCTGCAAGGAAATGAAATGCCAACAGTTGCTCACAGCTTTTGTGAATGCCAAAGGAAACTAAGTAAAAGATAGTTGAAAATGAACTCAAATCATTTTGTGATCTTGCTGCTCTTTGAAAGAGAAGAGTATTGAATCCCCAAAATAAAGCCACGAACAGCTGAGGTTTTGTAAACTGTCATGCTCCCCTTCCCTGGGCTTCTTTTTGAAGCCAACAAAACTGCATTATGATCACGTTTTCCAGGGTCATGGCTAATCATGTCGTTTCCAAGCGAATGTCTGCCAGAGACGGGGAGCAGAAGCTTCTGCATGATCTCCCTGCTGCAATTTCCCGTCATGTAGAAGAAAATCTACAATATACATCATTACAATGATGTGCTGTAAAGTACCTCCGTCTACATGCTCAGCAGCTGTGCGGTGCTACAAGGTTGCTCGGGACTCAGAGACTGAAAACGGTGACAGTGAAAAAGAAATGGTTACAAAAGATACATCTGTCTAAATTGAGATTAAAGTGCTGCAGTAGTGGTTATCTCCACTTAATTTATCAAAGGTTTTCTTGCTGATAAAGATACTGGCCTGGTAGACCTTGAAGGAGAGAGATATGTCAAATACCTGACTTACATTTGTAATTAAGTTTTTTTTGTTTGTTTGTTTTTTTTAGTGAAAATTGGAACCAGTGATCCCAAGAGTCGCCTCAGGGAGATTTCCAAAGAAGTAGCCCATAGAGCAGGAGAGTTGCGGGGAATGCATTCATCCAGAAGAGACGCTGATAGGAGTGGTCAGCGGAGGCTGGACACGCGCTACAGAGGTGAGTTGAGTTGAGAGGTGAGCTGAGTATACAAATCAAAAAGAGACTGCAGATCTAGCACTGTACACATGGATTATCAAGTGTTGGAATTAAAAAAAACTAGCCATCCACTTTCCTAGCCCTTATGTAACCTTCAGTTTTTGAGAAATGTGTCAGAAAGGGGATTAAATGCTGACGTCTGTTAGAGCCAGTCTTGATCCCCCTTCTCTCAGAGTCAAAGCTGCTGGTTTCCCTCTCTGTGTTCCACATGACTATTAACAAATAAATACAGCAACAACTAAGCAGATACGGGCCGAGGTGATGAGTTATAGATATAAATAATAGGTGAATTTACTGCAAAATGAACATTTATGCAACTTTCTCTTATAAACTGTATATTTCCCCATCAGTGCATTGAGTAATTTGCTTCTTTAATACTCCTTTATTACAATGTTGCCTTCAATAGAGAACAATTTGTAACATGCATCAAATCCACTGTCTTAGTAAAGGCACTAGTGTCATGGCCGTGGTGTATGGCAAGTCTAGAGGTGACTGTACTCTCACACACAGGCTGACAATAGACTAAAAAGTCTTACTGAGAAACAACGTATTCAAGAAAAACTTGAGCAGCTTTGTAGCATACATTAAATGTTGAGGTTTTCCTGAAGATGATCACTAACTGCATAGATTTTAAATATTTTACATCATCTAAAAAAATGATCCACATCCTTGTGGACTGTTGACATTTCGGAGCTGGCAGACAAAGCAGTCTGCAATCATACATATGAGGAAAAAATCTACACAGCCACATTTGAAATGATTTAGCTGTGGCACATAGTCTGCCAAATCAAAAGTGATAGGGACCCAATCTCTTGCGGGCTTATAATCAAGGTCTGACAGTTATATTAGATTCAAAATTCAGTTATTTTACACTCAAACGCTACAACAGATCTTTTTTGCTTTAATGCTATTTAGATGTTAATGCCAATACGATGTATAGAGGATTCTGTCATCTTAAGGTATTTAAAATAAATACATACGTAAAATGATTCTTAAAGATTCAATAAGAACTTGCATTATTCAGGTATCATGGAAGAAGCACTGTTGAAGTATTTTCTCCTCACTTTAACATCATCCATCAAAAATGTGAAAATTGATCCCTTCATTAAAGATATCTCAAAGTGTCCGTTAAATTGCACACACATCTGTAGCACACAACCACATTCACACATATTTATTTTTACACAGAAAAACGCCACTGTGACACATTTTGTAAAAGGTATCAGCACGGATGTTTATACATGAGCTAGCTTCCTTCTGTGCACACACCACAGAAGAAAATTGACTCCTGGTGGCTGTAATTTACACCTTCCTGTCATCCGAAGACATAAATGCCACTAACTTTGCTGTTGTCATGGCCTTCCCACACTTTCTGCACAGTCTCCCATGTTCTTTATCACAGCTTTGTATCTTGATGTTCAGGTGTCCGTGTGGGTCAATTTCCTGCTGTGACAGTGATATTCACAACCCCTTCTTTTGGCGTTAGGTGTAGCTTGAAAGACATTGCAATCAGATTAAATACAATTTAAAGAATTCAGTGTTTGGTTGTTCTCAAGCCATCTGAATTAGTTATAAATAGCCAAATTACTTAAATGATTTTTTTTAAAGAATGTTACTTTAGATTGTTCAATTTTCGAGTTAAAGCTCTCATGAAACCTCTTTTCCTCAGATCCAGGTCAGGACAGGACCTACTCCCGCTCTGCTTCCCCTCCAGAGAATGGCTTCAAAAAACACATTGAAACTCGACTGTACAGCAGCCAAGGAAAAGGTCCCACCCGGACTGAGCGGATGCCTCAGCTCGGCGGCCGGTCCTTTCATGAACTTCCCTGCTCCCACTCAAGGGTCCAAGTGTTGCCCAGTGTGCCCACTGTAAGAAGTGGCCATCACAGCCGGAGAGTGGATCAAATCTCTAATGGATATGACACTGACAGCAGCCAAGACTCCCGAGAGCGAAATGGAGGGAACAGCCGCAGCAGATCCAGTCGTCCATGGAGACCCATGCGGGAGGCGCTAAATGTGGACAGTGTTATAAGCAGCATCGATGATGGAAATCTGACAAGCGAAGAAAGAAGGCACCACAGCCCTCGGAGGAGACCCAGTAGTCAGTCGCCGTCACGTGACCGAGAGCAAGATAGAGATTTTATGTGGGGAGGTCGGGAGGAGCGCAAACCCAAGAGCCTGATGACCATTTATGAGGATGAACAAAGGCATGAAACTGGGGGCAGCCGAAGCTCATTGGAGTCAGACAGCCGAGGAGGCCACAACGACAAGGACAGATCAAAGAGCTCGGCAACGCTTAAAATGCACAGTGATAACTGGAAGATTCAAAGAACTGAATCTGGTTATGAAAGTAGTGACAGACTTAGCAATGGTTCAGCAAACCTGGACTCCCCTATTGTAGAAGGCCTCTCTTCCAAGGACCTCCGGCCTATACCTGAACTGAGGTAATATAACCTGTTGTTTTTTTTGGGTTTTTTTTTGGTTTGTTTGTTAGTTTTTTATCAGCAGTGCTCAAAACTTGGTGTTTTAAAGTATGACAGAATTAACTGATGCCATTTTCACTGTGTGTCGACAATATTAGCATTACAATCCCATCCTCTACAAATTTGAAGAACCGAGTCTCAAAAGTTCCGTTTTTAAATAACTAAACAAACAAACTATTCTAAGAATAGGCAGTCCCATTGAACATGAATGTGCAGAAGGCAGAAATACAAATTTCAGTATTCCTGGCTGTCATTCTTTAGCTTTGTTGTACAGGTGTTGTTTGGGAGGTAATGATCCAAACTAGCTGACAACTCCTAGACTCAGAAAAGAGAGCAGGCAAATAGCTGACTCCCCCAACCACAAGTGCATTATCCAAGCTGTCTTACATAATATTTTCTTAAGAATCCACTCTTAATCATATAGTTTAGAGGGTCTGAGACCAGTTTAGGGCGTATGACTTTTTAAAATCATATTTATTGCATCATACTTTATTTTATAGTTGTTTAAAGACTACAAAGAATACAAAGTACTTTTTATTTTGTTAATACCAATAACAGCGAGGGTAAGAAAACAAATTAAGGGCTGGCTGTGGGGTTTATTTTGTTTATATTTGTGCTGTCTTTGTCCGAGTACACCGCTGCATATCATTCATGAAACAACTACACTGTATATTTGGGATGTAATCATAAGTTAGTTTCCCTGCGTTAGTTTACAGCACATTTTATTTCTTCTAAATACTTGATAAACAAGGATGTTTTGGAACATTTTTGTGGCATTCCACACTGCATGAGTAATTTTGATTAAATTGTATTTCAGCCATCCCTTCCCTCAGAGAGGACGTGATGATTATAAGACTGATGTCTTGTACTCAACATTTTCTGCTGGTGAGTAACTCGGCCTCTCTTAAAGTAGCTCAATAAGATACAGAATGTTTGTGTTTCCTAAAATCCAAAAGAAATGTACATTTTACGTATAAAAATTGGAACCTCCAGTCTTCAGGTTTCAGGCTTGGCCCCGATACTGATGAAATTTCTTTCTGCCCGTTGTAGACTTGCGTGTGCTGTAAGGACCTGCACCATTAAGATAGCATCCACCAGTTTCCTTGATTTATTGTTCCATCAGTAGAGTTAAGGTCACAGCCTGATTGAAGGGATATAGTATGGAAATAAGTGTGTTTTGGCTCCTGACTGGCTGGCCTTGACCAACTTTTTTTCCCCCTTGAGTAAAATCTATGTTTTGCAGCTTGTAACAAAATGTACACTGGTATTTTTAGTTTAATTTATTCATTAATGAATTAATGTGTTTTGCTGTATTCAGTGAACAATGTTACCTCTCAGCTGGTAAATGTATGACTTTACAGTTTAAAGGGGAAAAAATCTGCTGTGAAGATCTGTTTTGACAACTGTTTTTAAGGGAAAACTGAAACGATGAGCTCGCGATGAGTCATGTTGCAAAGATGCGGTAATACGTCTCTTTATCTTCTGGAAGAGATGAAGGGAGACGAGATGACATGAGCAGCACTAGCGGGTTTATTGTGGATACATCCTGTACATTATTTATCCAGCAACTACTTGCTTATACGCAATATCGCCACAGGAAAAAAGGAAGTAAATATCTATTAAATTAACAAATACCTTGGCAAAATGCCTTGTTCATTTTCTCAACGGGAGACACTGAATTAATCCTGAATAGAGTTGGCGATGAGTAAGCTTGTAAGGGCCACCCAGCTGTGCCTTGCCAGGCAGAAAATGCCATGACTGGAGCTGTCAGAAGTTGGCATTCAAACACGACTCAGACGAAGGGCAGTTTTATAGCTCTGCTTTATTGCAGGTTGCTTTAAAAAACAAAACAAAAAAAACATCACCATCTAGAAATCTTGTGTCTTTATTTTGATTTAGAGTTGGATATAGCTTCAACATATGTGTGGCAAGTTTGGAAACTGAAGCAGTGTTTGTTTTAGTATTAGCCTGGGAGTTTCAGCACATGCAGAGGGCTTCATGTGAAAGGATCTCAGGCAAAGATACAGACTCCTGTGGCAAACATGTCTGCCTTCACTGTTGCAGTGTCTTAACATTTCAAGAACTGCCCTTTTAAAAGACTTTGAAAACTTTGCTATTATTGCACAGAGCTGTGTGTAAAATCTAATAATAATGATAAGACTTATTCAGCTCAAATGTAGTCGTATAGGGACCCCACTGTCTTTCAGGTTGCATTCAGATGGCACACTTGACCAAAGATTTTGTCTTATTTCCTCTTTGATATCTAGGTTTTTATGAGATTTGCTGATTTTGAAAAATATCTTCAATCCAATTTTTACATAGATTTAAAACATTGTCTTGTTATGCTAAATTGCTAACCGTTAAACCCAAACCTGGCTAGAACTCTGATGGGTTGTATGAGGTTCAATTTCCACTGGCTATTTTAAGATCTGCGTGGAATATTTACACCCTGCTGCCTGCAAATTGTATCGACAAGCAGCAGTAAATGTGTCCAGAGTCAATTTTGCTGGAGTTCAGTTGTGTGAGAGTGGCGCGGCGGGAGCAGCAGATTCCAGGAGTCCATTAAAGTCCAGGATTCTTTGTGGAATCACATTCATGTTTGAGGATTTTTGTGAGATGACATTTCTGATGTAGACATTGGTTCTTGATGATGGTTTTAATCATCTTTTATTTCATATTAATGGTGAACCCTAGATCTGATGGGTGATTTATGAATACCACAACTTGGTCTCATTTCACCTTCAGGGACTCTTGTGAAACTCTACTGAAACACACTTTAAAAACTGAAATTTATCTTCACAGCTATGATTTAAAGAAATGTTGTAGCCATAAATATTATTCTGTTCTAAGTCTGCATGTTGATAATAACAAATAATACAATGAATGTGTCTAGATCTATAAGACTCATTGCCCTAGTTGGCTTGTTGGTGTCACTTAACAAGCAGGGGTCTGATGCGATAATACTAAGTGTTAATGTCATGGGATGACACACACACCCACCCACCCACGCACACACACACACACACACACACACAAACTTGTTTTCCACTAAGGGGCTCATGATTTGCTGCAAATAAGCCGTGCACTTCTGATAAATGATTAAGAATTTTAACATTACTCAGATTACTCAGAAAAGTTGAAAGCCTCATTTTTTTTGGGCTGTACTCGTGTCACATAACTTTTAAATGTATTTCTCTTATTTAAACATCCTGATAACCCTGTAGTGGATAAGCAGAGCTCCCAAACAGGTGCCTTACTTCAGCATTCCCACAGTCATCCTTTATGCTGGGAAGGGCCTGGCCCAGGGGCCTCTATGTAAATCAGAGCTAATCACTTACTCAGTAGAAAAACTTGTATGCATACGAAGCAGTTTGTGTGTTTTTATATCCTATTGAACAACTTGACTTTATGCTTTCCAGTTAACGTGGCCGGGGGAATTTTTATGGTACACCACTTACTACAGTTTAGATCCAGCACTGATTCAATCACATATGGAGGGTTTCCCAGTCAAGTGCAGTAGGCCACGCAAGCAGCATGACATTTTTGGGTACATCTGCTTTGCTGGCATCTGCTGCAATCGCAGTAATACCAAAATTCCACTGAATTTAGTTTACTCTGGACATCAGCCAGACCCTAAACAGGAAGAACTGATGAGCGTGATATTTTGAGAAAGTTTTAGTCACGATTTTGTCTTAAATTCTTAAAAACAACTTGCGAACCAATACCACAGTAGCCTTAACCTGCTGACATCCAGCTGTTTTCTCCCGGAAGACTGACAACCATTCCTGTGATGATATTAACATGAGGATTTTCTAAAGTGAATGTACTGTAAACTTCATCCCTCTTTGTTTTGAGAATCATATTGTTACAGTTGCTTGCCAACATTGCAGATCAGCAGCATCAAATTGTGAATTCCCACATGGGCTTAGTGGCTTAAAAATGCAATAGTGTTGTGCTGGTAGGGGGGGGATCTAAAGTCTGGAGTCTGACCCTGGCGTAATTGCATGCCAGCACAAAGGATTTAGCCACTAATGCTTGGAGGGAGTGCAAAGAGGAAAAAGGAGAAAAGGAGGGGGGTATGCTGACACATCACAGATGGTTGTCAGCCACTCACTCTTACTTGTCCTGTTAGTCAGCTGTTGTCTGTCCCAGGTTGTGTAAATCACACCCACCACGCTAACCCCCACCCGGCGACTGGTTTCTAAATTTGTGTTTGGACTCACCTGAAAAGTGGTATCATAATACGATTACATTTCTTTGGCCACGACTGTCATATTTTCTTTTCTTTTTTTACTCACCCCTTTTTAGTTAGTAAACCAGCCTGAGTTCATTCAGGGTTTTGTTTTATTAGGACTGTTAGCTCTAAGCTAACTGGGCCTGGACATGAACTCACATTCCCTTTGAGGGGCCATGTACTTTGGCTGGATCAGACAGTCAGAGTGGTACACAGGGGGCCTGAGGGCGTTCTGCCAGACTAGCTGCTTTGATACTTCCTCTCCCACCACCAGGCAGAGGGCCTCACCATGACCCCTGTTAGATAACATGTCTTTGCTGGAGATGCAGGGAAATAAAAAAACATACTGTAGCCATGTTTAGATGATGTTATCTTGTCCATGCTGTAATTTGATATAAAACACTTATGAGAATATATTTTTATTTTTTCTTATTTTGCTCAGGTGAAATGGGAAGAAAATCTCCAGATTTGCATGACTCCAACTTCCTGTCAGGTCAACCCATACAGAGGTAATAAAAAAAAAATAAAAAAAACTGTTAGTAAAATGTTTCAGTTAATTGTCACAAGTTAAATACATGTGTTTTTGTGTTAACAGAAAAAAAGCCTTCAGGTACACACCTGGGGTGTTGGAAAAGAACAATGGCCTGGATAGTGAACAAGAAGAAAACGTGGACGGCAGCCCTGCGAGCCCCGTGCCTCCTTACTTAGCCAAGACCAGCAGCTCGGAGTGGAACAGCTCAGATGACCTTGCCGGACCTTTCTCTGAACAAGAAGAGACTGGCACTGCCCATGTAGACTCCTACTCGCACAGCTATCTGCCACCCTTACCCCCCAAGACTTTTGGCGACATTCACCCCGACCTAGCTGGCATCATCTCCCTACCACCAGAGGTGCCAGCACGGTTGAGCCCCCGCTACGAGCCCAAAAATGGATTGTCCCCCCTCTCGCACACCACTCTCCGGCGGTGGATTGAGACACCTGCCGAGCACAGGCTTTCATCTGACGCCAGTTCCAAGTCAGGGTCATCAGACCAGGAAAGGAACGACCTGTCGGCCAGCGAGAGCGACGACAGGTTACCCAGTCCAAAGCCCAGACGCGATGATGGTACAGACTCCCCCTCTCTGACAGATATGGTTCTTCCCACCACCTTCTTTTCTGTGGATAGCTGTATGACGGACACCTACCGGGCCAAATACCATAAAAGGCCTGCTATGCACATGAAAGCAGAGGACCATACTTCATCAGGAGAGAGTGATGTGGAAGGAAGAGGGCTCCCCTTTACAAATGTTCAGCCTCTAGATCCTTCCAGAAGCAGAGCAGAGTCAGGTATAAAAGAGCTCAGCACACTTTTATTTATTTTCTGAATACTAATGGTTGACCATTAAAGGTTTTAAATGTCATTTGATTCACTGACTATGTTTTCATGTGTGATTGAGTCTCTTAACTTTGTTTTGCAGGTTATTCTACAACAAAAACTACTGCAAAGTGGAATCCAGTTACTCCAAAAGGACTTGATGAGCATGGTTTTCTATGATTGTAGCAACAGCACCAATGAACTTTAAGTGATTCTGTGACTGGAAGGAATGAATTGTTTCTTTTGTTTGTTTTTTACAGAGATTATGTTTATAACAGAAGGTTTAAAATTAAACTGGTAAAAAATAATGGCAGATTTCTTAAATTAGCCATGTGGCTACTGAAAGCTTTGAATGATGAATTTGCACAGTAGGGAGTGCTACAGAAGGGTACAAAAAAGAATCAGGTTAAGTAGATTTTGCTTAACAGTTGCAGCTCAGAGGGTTAAAACAGTGAAGAATGTGTCACATAAAGCTACTTTACCATACAAGAGATTGAGTTTTTTTTTTAAATTATTATTATTTTACACAAAGGGAAAATATTTTTCTTCCCATTGTATTTTTTTGTCTCGCAGATCTTCTGGGATGGGATTTTGTTTAACCACTTTCATTTCAGTGTTGTCTGCTCAAATTCTCTCGGCTTATTACACGATCTACGTGTCAGTCAGTGGGTTTTTGAAGAGTACGAGAGTTATTGTAAGAATATGTTTTTCTATACATTTCCACAACAACATAATATTTCAGGCCAACTCTTGCCACAACAACAAAATGGATCCCGAGGATCTGTGTGGCTCTCACATTTTGGCTTTGACATATAGATTGTTAAAGTGGGAACGCTAACAAACTGAGGTTTCTGGTTGGTTGTGGAGTTTAATGATAAGCATAACTACTTCGTCTCTGCCTCAAACTCTGAGCATAAAATAACTGATGAATTATGACTCTGGACATCCTCAGTTATGTTTATACCGAGGCGATGGATAGATTAAAACAGAATACTTATATAGTAGAAACATGATTAGGACATCCCTGCTTCTTCCATGCACATATCCCGTCATTTTTACGTAATTACTATCTCTTACATGTCTGTGCACTGCTTTTCTAGGTTATTATTTTTTCTTTTAACACTCCTTACAGTTGTAATTATTGTCTTTTCAAAATTGCTTTATTTCTCAGTTTCCTTCTGGTTGCATGTTTTTTTTTTTCTTTTTTTAAAAGAGGGGTGTTTGATAGAGACTTGTAACTTTTACATGTTTCGTAAGGTTCAGATGTTTTATATATGCAGCAGACTCATGCACAGTGCCTTTTGTATTTTTCTATGTCAAGGTAAGATAAAAATTAGGAGCCATGATTTGTACAGTTTGATTTTAAAGAATCTTTTGTAAAATTAAATTAAATTTGTATTAACAAATGTTAAATAAACCGTTTAATTTAAATGTGTGTGTGTGAGTCAGTGCTGTTTGTCAGAATACAAAGTCAAAAATGATGCAGTGCTCATGATTTGTATCATTAGGAGAAAGAAGATGAACTGGTCAACGATCAATGTGCTAATTTCCAAATGATTTATATGTAGTCTATGTTGGCAAGCGTTGCTCTGGGAGCAAAACTGCTGCTCTTGTAGGAAGCAGCTCCTGGGAAAAGTAGGGATTTGCCGCCATCTGCTGTGACGTATCCTAGTTGCAGATTTCTATTCCCACTTCTGTCTGCCCAACCAAAAGCGATTGCAGCTGCTGTTGTTACAAATATATGTAGAAAAACAGTCTGATCAAAGTTTTCTTCTTGCAAAGGAAAAGACTATTTTGAACACTTTCTGTTCTGAGTCTCATACTTTTTTTCCCCTTATTTATTATAGCTGCACCCTTTGACCAGCCCCAGTCACTGGAAGGCCACATTTCACATCGATTTCCCCGACCCTCCTGCATTTTGCTTCATGATTGCCATTTGAAGATTCGTGAAATGCACTGATAATTTCTTTTTTTTTTTCATTTTCAGTGCTGGGAGCTTTGGGTCTGAACTGGTTATTATAATTTTTCTCATATTCTCTCAGTGTAATGCATCTCACATGACGCTACATAAGCAATTAGTCATGTAGAGTTATGTAGCAGATATGGTTAAAAAAAAAATCATTTTTTATGTTCGATTACTGATCTGAGAATGTACCAAACAATTGAGTAAAACTGCAATAATAATTGGAAACATCTCCAACTCTGTGGTTGAGTAAATCTTCCTTAAATACTGGCTTTTTCTCATGCAGTGTAGTATGTTTGACAGAATTTAGGACAGAACTGTTTCTGAGGAAACTCATCCAAAATCCACTGAACTTACCTGCATCTTCAAAGAATATCTGAAAACGGTAGATTTAAGATTCTTTCATTTATTGGAATAATTCTTTCATTCCTTCATTGGCAATAAAATTATGCTGACAGTTCATCCATACTGATGGAATTTCTCATTTCTCAATTTATCATCATTTCATCTTCACAATTCATTCATTCATTTTCTGTACCGCTTAGTTCAATTCAGGGTCGTGGGTGGGCTGGAGCCTATCCCAGCAATTATCAGGCGAGAGGCAGGATGCACCCTGAACAGGTCGCCAGTCCATCGTAGGGCCAACACAGAGAGACAGACAACCATTCACCCACACACACCCACACACTCCTAGGGAGAATTTAGAGTGACCAATTAACCTAACATGCATGTCTTTGAACAGTGGGAGGAAGTTAGAGTACCCGGTGAGAACTCACGTATACACAGGGAGAACCTGCAAACTACCCACAGAAAGGCCACTAATTCGAACCTTTCCCCAGTTCAAACCAGCAACCCCTTCCGGCTCAATCTTCTTGGTGTGAGGCTGCGGTGCTAACCACCAGACCACCGTGCAGCCCGTCTTCACAATTCAGATGAAAATGACATCCCCTTTCCACCCTGAAGGGGGAAGCAGAGGATTTCATAACCAAAACACAAAGCACAACTGTACATACAAGCACAGTGTGTACAATAACCTTTTTCTACTTTGGATCTGCCAGTCTATGTTAACTTGTGGAATTGTTTTCCATCTTTTAAAATTAGATGTGGAGTCTCTATTTCATTTAATATTATCAACAATATGCAGGAAGCATCTCATTCTTAATTTTGTCATGTAGATATTTCATTTTTCCAGTCACTCCTTGGCAAAGGTAAGGATCTTGGAAACAAAGGCAACGCCATGATTCACCCTCACACAACTGCTTCAGGTAATATTTGTTTTCATATCTTGAAAGCAAACAATCCATTTATGAAAGAGAAAATAAAAAAGATTATAAAGTTCTCATCAAAGAATTGTCCTGAGTACAGATGAGGGGGTATTCAGATATCAGGACATTATTCTATCGTTCAGTGCTCTGCCCCGCGTGGTAGTCTGTGTCCATCACGATTTTGTAATGCTTAAATTTCAGATGTCTTCTGGTGTCTGGAGAGTGTGTGTGTTAGTGTGTGTCTTCTCCCCCATTCGTCAGAGCGGTGCTCGTGCTGTCAGTACGGGCTCCTCCTCTGCAGCTGCCGTGCTTCATTAGGGGCCATCAGCTGAGCTCAGGGCTCTACTGTCAGAGTCAGACTTGTGTTTTCTCATTTCTCTATCCTTTGCACTCTGTGTTTCTGCACCCCAGCCCACTTCTTTCTCATACAAACTGTCCCTCAAACTCACTCGCGCTCTTCATTCTCATCCTGATTTCTCGCTCTGTCAACTTACCTCACTTCCTTCTTTCTTGCTAAATTTCTCTCTCCTCTTGCTCTGCATCAACCGCTCCCTCAACCTATATTTCTCCTTATCTTTTTCTATTTTCTAAATTCTTCTGGTTTGTGTCTTTGATTTCCCCTTCATACATTTGCATGCAAATAACATGGACTCATTTGAATAAGCTTTCTCACATCTGTTATCTTACATTTTCTGGCTGACAAATTACATTAAATAACATATAAGTTAATATATTATAAAAGAACAAAATTCATATTTTGAATCTTTTCCCCCCCTTTTTCAAACAAATGGCAAGTCCCTATATTCAGAGTATGCACCTTATTGATAAAACACTGGCATTTATTTCCAAGACATACAGCTTAGATATTGTTAATCTTTTTCTGTCTTATGTTAAGATCTGCAGGAAGCTGGGTGTTAAAGATGAAAAAGCTAAAGATGAGCCCTCTATGATATTCCCAGTAAAGCTGTGTGACCTGGATCCATCCCCGGAAAACTGATCAAACCCTATTTTTCACCAATTTTGTGGCTATCTAATTCCTTTATTTATTTCTGGTTGTAGATTCTGTTATCTCCCAAAGATCTTTTTGACCTCTTTTAGGAGCTTATATACTATATAATAACGCAGAGGTCTGTAGTAACACATCACATTTACTCCTATACATTTATTTAAGTAAATGAATTGTACTTTGAAGAGTAATTATAATTTGACATATTTTTTACTTTTACTCGGGTATAGCTATCTATGAAGAAGAAACGCTACTTCTACTCCATTACAATGGCATACATTTCGCTCATTACTTTAATTCTTGGTCATGTGCATGAACCATTTTTGTTTTCTTATATATATATA